>CP092873.1:65198694-65246757 GCA_030710605.1 Cordylochernes scorpioides | reverse complement strand
TATAGATATCGTCTGGTGGTAAGATGTTGCTTTCCTTCATTTAGTTGGTCTTTTTTTCTGAGGATTTTCACGGGAAAAATTGCGGTAGTTTCTCCATGTCTTCCACATCTATATGCTGTTGACCTTGTTGGGAAAAAAATTATAGATATGTAGAGGAAGATAAAGATACTTTATTACCTGAAGGTATAAAACAATAAAAGAAGGACAAAGAGATCAAATTATATATATATCAGCAGATCACGCCAGCCTGCCCTATTCACTTAACCGCTAGCCTACAAACAATTCAACAAGGCCGCGTTATATAGGTAGATATGTCAATTAGCATAAACAATACTAAAACTATATGCAAATATCTGCAATAGTAGTTTCATCCGTCTTTTGAAGCCATTTCTAAATTCAAGGACAAGCGAGTGCCTTCTTTCATATTAGGATGAAATTGGAGACTTATCCCGGTCTCTGCTCGGTGGCCCTCTTCTGGCTTAGCCGCTCTGGGGTGGTGACCGCCGCATGGAGGTACCAGGTAGAAATTCTTCCTGTTATCTACAGAAATGGATGGACCCATGTGTATTCTGGAAGTATACTGTTGTCCCAAAAGTTCGTTTTTATTCTTAAAACTTGGCGAATACATAATAATACAATTACTTTATACATAATACAAAGAAATTATACATAACGGCGAATAATATTATTATTTCAATTTTTTACAAGTGTTTACGACTTTTGGGACAACATTGTAGTTTCTCACTGGACGATGGGTTTATCCAGTTATGGAATTTGGTGACAATCAGTTATTGGTTAAGTTGACCATAGAAAGTTATACTGGAGACCACAGATTTTGTCCAGACACAGTCTTCAGTGACCAAAATATTTTTGGTCTTAGAGGTACAGTCTGCATCACGCTGACGAGGGCCAACAGCCCGAAACGCGTTTTGGTTGAGTTTTCTTGATTTATAAAGAAAATGGGTTGGTATCAGGGAACAGGTTAAATCAACGTTTGGTTGATTTCTGTTCCACTAGATGGCGTTTTGCAATATTAAATTCCCATGAACGTGGTCAGGGTATGCCTTTTTAAAATTTTAATAGATATATATGTGGACATATTGAAAACTGCCCTTATAATAGCACAACGACAATACTTTAATAGCTATTATATAATCCTAAAATACGCGTGTAACCACGACACATACAAAAAGAGTTCTGACATATTTTTTAGTAAAAAAACTCCATTCACGTAGCGAATTTCGAGGAAAACGGCAATCACAAAGTTTTTATATTTTATATCAACAAAACAAATTTTGAGGGAATTCCAAGAAATGGGAGTTGGTAAAAACGAAACAAAAACTGTTAAATCTCAAGTGAAAAACAATTTTTTTGTTCAATATTTCTCTGGAGTGACTAGGGAGTTTTAATTTGACGGAACTACAACAAAGGCTTATGTAATATGTGTCGTCAACTGGGCCACGTATGACGTCATAGCATGAATCGATGACACGGTCACGTGATCTACCTACTAAACTCAATAAAAATTATGTTAAACACACCTCTTCCGTCTTTCTATGAATATATATTTAATAAAACTGCATAGATATTGTGTGTGTCAACATCTATTGCTGAATTTTGGTTATTAAGTTTCAACGCTCTTTTTATAATTTTGAATATTATAGCATTAAAATCTATTTATTTATACAGATCTTTAACTGCAATGGGTAAACATTGAAAAAGGTCGGAAGGCCTGGCTCATCAGTGATAAACCTTCTCAGATGTTTCAACAGTTTAATTTCCAGACTATTGTATTATAATGAATTATTTATTTACCACTAGACGAATGGCCCGGGCAACGCCCGGGTTTTACCCGAGTGCGAATATATTTTAAAAACGTTGTCTTGGGTGGTCGTTATAGACAGGGTGGTCTGTATAGACAGGTGTATGTATCACACTGCTGATAACAGGGTTGCCTAAAGTGACCGCTATAGACAGGGTGGTCTGTATAGACAGGTGAATGTAACACACTGATGATAACAGGGTTGCCTAAAGTGACCGCTATAGACAGGGTGGTCTGTATAGACAGGGTTGTCTAGAATGGCCGCTATAGACAGGTTTATGTATCACACAGCTGATAACAGGGTTGTCTAGAGGGGGGCAGGGAGGACACGTGTTCGCCGGCAGCCAATGGGCGCGCATTCTATCCGTGAGCTTCAGACAGAATAAGGCAATTATATATATAGATTTATTTACCATGCATTGTGTTTGTTATATAGAATACAATAAATAGGTGTTTTAAGAGAATTATATGGACATATGCTGTATCAATGACTGTAGAGAATATAGGTGTGCTGTATATACGTATATGTATTTAGTTGGAAATTTTGCCGGGAGGATATTGATCGAAAATCACCGACCCGAGGCCGCTAGTTGCGACGACGGTCAATAGATGGCGTCTGATTTTGACGGGAGAGGCGACCTTTGTCACTTTAGATATATGTATGTGGCAATATCGTTGCGGGGTTTCTTGTTGTTGGATGCGAATGGTGAGATTTGATTGAAGCGCAGCCGTTTGAGTGGAAATTGCAGCATACAGTTAGGAATAATCAGGACACGTGATTGTTTTGAAAATTAAAGGTAACTGGGTTGGAGGGAAGAAAGCTTGAGAAGAGTTGAGCGATTTGACTTATTAATTAGTTGATCACATGGCGGTGATTGTACTTAGCTGTGGGATGAGCCGAGGGAGAGAGGTCTAAAGCCGATGTCACTTCCTTGGGAGCCAAAGCGTAACTAACTATTCTTGTCTTTCGATTTAACACCACGAGTCAGTTTCTCTCTGATTGGTTGAGAGATCTCACATGATCTTTCCTATTGGTTGACCTATTTAAGGTGCTGCCTTTTGATTGGCCCGCGGCTTTCCTTGAAGAAAGCTGTGATCTGCTTGATAGGAAGTGTCGAGTGTTATTTTTGACTTTATTTACTTCCGTGTTATCAAATACGTCCTATCTTTGCCGGAAGCATTGGATGTCTCTCAAACTTTTATAACTTTTGGTCACTCGACACGTCCTGTTTGTCAGGAAGTATTGAGTGAATCTTGGCTAAAATAACTTCTGCGGTCACTAGAGACGCCCGGTCTCTGCCCCTGCAGTATTGACACAGGGGTGCCCAGAATAGTCGTGCCAATCTTAGGTCTACTTCCTATATCTTAATGCTACTTGCTTCCCTCCAGTTACCTTGTTCTTTATTAAGTCTTTGAAAATCATACATGGTACATACATAGTGGGTCGGGGGTTGCATTTAATTATATACAAATTATGACAGATGCGCCCCCTACATGTGAAGAATTCAAGAAGGGGTTAGCCTGAGAGAATTCTGTAAAATGAAAAATAATTTTGTGGGAAAATTAGTTGTAGGTATTGAGGGGCTATATACAAGCATTGCTGGTGACATAAGTAAGATAGAATGGGGTTGATGATATAGGTTGAGTATAATTAATAGAAATCAAAAATTTTTTAATTGTAAGAAATCAATGAATGTTATGGTACATAGTGGGTAAAACAAAGAAAATGCGCCTAAACGAATTCTACTCGAGATAAGAAATGATATCGAGGGCGTTCTATTAAGGCTTTTGAAATCAAATAAAAATAATATAAAAATAGTTGAATGAAATCAAAATTGAATGTGTTTGGTTGAAAAAAGAAAAATATTTTGTTGCATGGTGACAAAGACAACTGCTTAGTTACCTTTTTGCTCGAATTCTGAGAAAAAGGAATCGAGGAAATTTCATAAGGTGCTTTGAAATCAGAACAAAATGAAATAAGAAGTTGAATGAAATCAAAATTGAATGTGTTTGGTTGAATGGTGAGAGAAAAAAGAAAAATGCCTAACCCTATTCTAGCTCGGAATTGGGAATGGAAACCGAGGGAATTTTATTAGGGCTTGTGAGAAATCAAAATAAAAATAAAAATAAAAGTTGAACGAAATCAAAGTTGAGTGTTTAAAAAAAAATGAAAAATAAAAAGGTTTCAACAACAAAGGGTGATTTAATGTTTTTAGTTTAATCGAAAACCAGTGATTTTTCGTTGGTAATTGAGTTGTGGCAATTTAAGCTAAGTGGTAAATAGAATGATAATTGATAAATAAAAATGATAATATAAACTAATTGATAAAAAAAAAATGATAACATAAACTAATTGAAAAAGGTGATAATTGATGATTAAAAGTGCTAATAAGTTGGATAAATTGATAAATTGATTAAGTATTTACATTTTTAATTGCGAGAAAATAATGAAAATGATTGATATGAAAAATAAGATGTATTGGTTGGAACCCTTTGGTATCTACATGCCCTGATCTAAATGTATTGATTGTTCCATTTTGCCCTATAAAGGTTTTACTTGCTCAATTATGCCCTATAAATTTTTTGTCTCATCTGTAGCGACACTTAGGTGAAAAACGTGATTCTAGCCCTCAAGTGCGTTTATGCTGTGTACAGGAGACATGGAAATCTATATAATCTTTATGTGTAATTTTTTGTCTTTGTGTGTGTGTTGTGAAAAAATGTTAGAAGTCGGTGGTGTAAGAAATGTGTGAGTTATTTTTATGTGTTGTCTCGTGGATGTAGAATTGGTTGGTAAAAATCGATATGTAGACTCGAACTGGAATCAAAATTGGTGGCATAGCGAGGTTCCCAGTTGACCTCAATAGGGGATCTTCTCATTGTAATTAGAGATACGGAAGTGGGGTGTGTCGGGCAAAAGAGAGGGAATGAAATTGGAGATCGGACGAGGCGTTCCGCTTTGTTTACAGAGGCCGAATTCATCGCTGCGGACTACACTTCCGTCGTGGTGTCTCAGATTCTCGTTTCCTGCCGTCTATTTATTTTTGTGTGGCTCAGATCTTGTTTTTGGAGCGTGATTTCTCTGGCATCGGTTGGTCATCCTTTAATTACTGCTATCTCTTCGGAGTTTATTTAGATTTTCTGCGAAGATGGTTCCTAAAATTATGAGAAGTTTATAAATACTTGTCCACAATGAAGAATTGCTTGTCCACAATGAAAAACTGCTTGTCCTAAATTAAAAACTACCTCTTGTAGTTCGAAGATTTTCTGATCGGGCATAGCATAGATAAACAAGTACTTAATGAATAAAATTGGAATACAGTTGTACGGTAGAACTAATAAACAAAGGATAAAAATCAGATGAAAGATAGGATATTGTCCCATGTTCGTCCACATTTTTGTAACTGGGGACTCTGAACTATTTGCTTGAACCTTATTAATTATAGAATTTAAATGATTGGTAGGTTCGCAGTTCTCCTGTTTGATATCTTTAGGGAGTGGTGTGATATGATTGAGCTGGTTGTCAGGTTTGCAGTTTTTAACGTCGGGGAAGAGTGATGTAAATCGTCTTGTTGCAAAAATGGCAGGGTCTAAATGCCTGAAAGGTTCGCTGCTGGTGGGTTTGAACCTTAATGACTCTGTTGGGAATAATTCGGGTGTTAAATGTTTGAAAGGGAACGTGTAATTGGGGTTGTGCTTTATATGATAGGTGCTAACGGCGGGTGGTGATATATAAGGGGTTTTTTCTGTATACAGTTTAAGTTTGTTGACGTGGATTGTGTCAGTGTCTCTTTGAAGTGGTTGATTTGGTCGATCTATGCGGACCACATTTGGTGATATAATTTCTAATATTGTGTGAGGTCCTGTGAAATATGGCGCAAGTTTCCCTGTATTTGGGTGGTGATATAATTTTACTAACACTAGATCACCTACTTCGAAATGTGGTTGCTTGTGTCGTTTGTCATAAGTGTTTTTGTCTTGTAAATGTTTGTTTTGTGTGCGTGTGTGTGCAATTTTTCTAGCTTTGTCGATATCTGGGTACGGTGTGTTATGATTAGAAATTTCTGGGGGTAGGATACCAAACATTAAGTATATGGGTGGAAAACCTGTGGTAGAGTGGGGTGTCTTGTTATATATAAGTGTAACCTTCTTGACCAACTTGGTCCATGCGACCTTAGGATTTTCTAGGTGTAATAACCTCAGTTTTCCCGTGAGGGTGGCGTTCAGGCGTTCACATAGGCCGTTGGCTTGTGGGTTGTTGCTGGTTGTGATTAACGGGTGAATATTTCTATTAAGGAGAAAACTACGAAATTTGGGTGAAGTGAAGGCAGGGGCTCTATCTGTAAGAAGGCGTTTTGGAGAACCATCCTGGAATACTCGTTTAAGTACCTGTTGGTAGGTGGTGGTACTGGTGGATTTAGATGGAAAAGCCCATGCGTAGCGTGAAAAATGATCGACTACCACATGGAGGTATATCTTGGTGTTGCCATATTTGGCAAATCCTGCTATGGTGTCCAGAGATAAAAGGTCGAAGGGTTCTTTAGATTCCGGAGGTTGACTTAATTCTCCGTAAGTGGGTCCTACTGGACGTTTTGTTAATTGGCAGGTGGGACAGGTCTTAACTCTTTGTTTAATATCTTTTGACATACCTTGCCAGTAATATTGTGTGGAGATGATTCGTGACATTTGTGAAATACCGGGGTGATTGTATTGTGTGTGTACTGTTTGTAAGAGTTGTTGTATGAGTGGTTTTGGAAGTATAATCTTGGTTACACCTTTTCGGGAAACTGTATGTAATCCATTACGATCAATGGTCAAACTAGACTCTTTCGATGGAGGAGGTTGATGGGTCTTGATAAGGGTGGCGTCCAAGAATCCACAAAACGGGTTACGGGATAAGAGATCTGCTTCATATTGTAGTTTTCCCTTTATGTAGCGGACCTCATATTCGTAACTCGATAGTCGTAAACTCCATCGAAACAGTCTGCCGGACGGGTTTTTGATGGTTTTCAACCACTGCAATGCGTGATGGTCAGAAAATATAGTAAATTTTCTGCCCATAAGATAGATGCGAAACTTCTCCACACTCTCAACGATTGCTAAGCACTCAAGTTCAGAGATGGAGTAGTTTTTCTCGTGTGGGCGCAATGTTCGGCTGAAATATTGAACTGGGTATACGTTTCCGTCAGGGTGAACTTGTTTGAGAATGCCTGCTATACCGAGGGTGGATGCATCGCAATACACTTGGCATGGCAGACCTTCTTTGTAAAGGTGTAAAATGGGGTGTTGTGTGAGGTTTCCTTTCAGGTCAATGAACGCCTCTTGACAAGCTTCATCCCAGTTCCACACGACGTCCTTTTTGAGGAGATTGTTGAGTGGTGCTCGCAAGCGAGCGTATTCCGGAATGAATTTGTTATAGACGTTCACAGCGCCTAAGAAGGATTGTAGTGTTTTTCGGTTGTGTGGTTGTTTAATGGCGTGGATGATGTCGGTATTGCGTGTAAGTGGTGTAATTGTACCAGCTGTGATGGTGTACCCTAGAAAATTTATGGATTGCTTAAAAAATTCGCATTTTGCGAAGTTAAGTTGTAACTTCTCCGCTTCGCAAAAGGCGAAAAATTGTCGCAGGTGGTTTTGATGTTCCTCCAATGTGTTGGAGTAAATGATGAAATCATCAAAGTAATGTGCCACACAGTCAAGTCCGTGTCCCTGTAGGACCTGACTTATGGCTCGTTCGTAAATCTGAGGACTGGTTTTCAACCCGAAAGGTAATCGAGTGGGTTGGTATAATCCTTCAAAGGTGGCAAATGCTAACAGTGGTCGAGAATCGGGGTGTATTGGGACTTGCCAATACGCAGAGGATATGTCGGCCGTGGAGAAATATTTGGCTTGTGCGAGGCGGTCTAGGATATCCTCGATTCTCGGGAGGGGATGGACATCAGAGCTGATTAGCTCGTTCACCTTCCTATAATCGATACAAAACCGTTTGGTCTTGTCGCGCTTAGTGACGAGGGTGACAGGGCTCGAGAAAGGTGAAAAAGATTGCTCTATGATGCCGTTCTCCAGCATTTGTTGTATTTGGTTACGGATTTCTTGTTGGTCACATATCGGAACACGATATGGACGTATGGTGATTATTTTTTCGGAATTCGTGGGTATTTTTACTGGTGGAATCCGTAAGCATGGTACGTTGAATTTGTCCTGTGAAAAAATGTGAGTGTACCTTTGTAGAAGTGTTGTGAACTGTGGTGTGTAATGAGTGTTAGGTGTTGTGTTGCAGTATGCATGTGGTAAAGGGTTTTGTTGTGTATTAGTGTGAGTGTTGAGTTCGTTGTGTGGGTTGGTCATGTGAGAGTTGTGCAACGGTGTGTGATCACCTATGTTTTTGGTATGCGAGTTATCCCGCTGTGTGGGTGCGTTTTGGACAGGTTCATAAATTGAAGTTGTTGTGGTTTGATTATTTGAGGGCATGTAAAAAGGGCAATTGGCTTTAGTGAAAAAGGGGCATGTAGATAAGTGGGGTTTTCTCAATGAATGCACGCAATGGTTGTCATAAGCGGATAGTTGGGATGTGGGGAAAATTTTTTGTGACATCGCCCGACATTGCCAGTACGTGCATACATTGGACACATGATTAAAATGGTAGGAAAGGGTAGACAATGGGGCGCCCAGCTGGAGTATAGTGCATTTATTAAAATCTATGGTTAATCTGAATTTATGGAGGCTATTGATACTAAGAATTCCGAATGGCAATGGTGCATTTACTACATGGAAATACTCCTTTCGTGATATTTGTCCTATTGTCATTGGGATAGCTAGTTTACCCATGGTTTTAGCAAATCCGTTTAGGGTTTGGAGGTGTAGTGAATGTCCCTCAAGGGTTAAATTAGGCAGGTGGGTTTTTAGCATATGATAAATATTATATGGCACTATACTTAGGCTGGCGCCTGTATCAATTAAAAAGGGGCATGATACATTAGGGGTTAGAAAAAGTTTGACAGTCAGTTGGTTTAGGGATCCTACCTCAGTCTCGAAAGGGCTGCTTGGCTGGGGTGTCCCTGACTTGACTTGGTTGTTGTGGAATCGGGGCTGGTTGTTTTGGGACTATTTGCACCGTCCGCACTTTTTCGTGGATCGTCGGGACTGGTCGACGTCGGCATTCGCTATGCCAGTGTCTCGCGCCGCAGAACTTGCAATTGGACGGCGGAAGAGGTGCATTCCATGCACCTGGGCGTCGGGGTGTGCTGTGGTACGGACCCGACATTGTGGGTGGTTGATCTTCTCTGGATCGCGTTGCCGGTACACTGGGCCCGTGGATCCGCTGTACCAGGCGGAACCATTCTCCTAGGTTCTCGGGAGGTACTACGCGGACTAGGCGCTGGTCGTTGAATGGCAGTCCTTCTGTCAGCGTCTCGAGGATCACCTCTTGTGGAAGTCCTAATTGCAATCCCATGGCGGTTTTCTCCCGGTAGTAGGTCTCTAAGTTGGCTTGTCCAGTGAGTTTCATGGCGAAATATTTCGCAAAGGACGCTTCGCTTGACTCAGGGTAGAGATCTAGGAGGATTTGTCTCACCTGGAAATAACTCCGGTCGGCCAGCCGAAGTTTCCTGAAGAGTTCCAGGGGTTGTCGCACCAGGTAGTTTGGTAGGCGCAGTAATTTTTCTTGTTCTCCCATGGATGCGTCTTCCATTTTTCGGTCGAACGTCTGGAAAAACTGTGTCGCGCTGTATGTGCCGTCGAAAGGCGGGATCGCCGATTCCGCTCCATCAGAAATTTTTGCTCGGGTCAGAAGCGTTGACAGCAGGGTGACGGCGTCCGCTAGGGGCGCAGTTGTCTCTCGGTCGGTCATCTCTTGTCTTTCCCTTGCCGATTCGCTCTCTCTTACTTCTTGCCTTCTTTCCATTGTTTCCGTTGGATCGTCTGACTTTACGCCTGTGGGATCCTGATTTAATTCCATCTCACTATCCTGTCGACTTAACCGTTCTGTGGCAATATCGTTGCGGGGGTTTCTTGTTGTTGGATGCGAATGGTGAGATTTGATTGAAGCGCAGCCGTTTGAGTGGAAATTGCAGCATACAGTTAGGAATAATCAGGACACGTGATTGTTTTGAAAATTAAAGGTAACTGGGTTGGAGGGAAGAAAGCTTGAGAAGAGTTGAGCGATTTGACTTATTAATTAGTTGATCACATGGCGGTGATTGTACTTAGCTGTGGGATGAGCCGAGGGAGAGAGGTCTAAAGCCGATGTCACTTCCTTGGGAGCCAAAGCGTAACTAACTATTCTTGTCTTTCGATTTAACACCACGAGTCAGTTTCTCTCTGATTGGTTGAGAGATCTCACATGATCTTTTCCTATTGGTTGACCTATTTAAGGTGCTGCCTTTTGATTGGCCCGCGGCTTTCCTTGAAGAAAGCTGTGATCTGCTTGATAGGAAGTGTCGAGTGTTATTTTTGACTTTATTTACTTCCGTGTTATCAAATACGTCCTATCTTTGCCGGAAGCATTGGATGTCTCTCAAACTTTTATAACTTTTGGTCACTCGACACGTCCTGTTTGTCAGGAAGTATTGAGTGAATCTTGGCTAAAATAACTTCTGCGGTCACTAGAGACGCCCGGTCTCTGCCCCTGCAGTATTGACACAGGGGTGCCCAGAATAGTCGTGCCAATCTTAGGTCTACTTCCTATATCTTAATGCTACTTGCTTCCCTCCAGTTACCTTGTTCTTTATTAAGTCTTTGAAAATCATACATGGTACATACATAGTGGGTCGGGGTTGCATTTAATTATATACAAATTATGACATGTATTTACATACCTAAATGAAATAACGGGTTTTTATTCACAAGGAATCAAATGAAATCTTCAGAATTTTCAAAAGAGATGTTTATTTGAAATAGTACACACACACACAAAGCCTTTGTTGAGACTCTGGTCTCACACAGATTCTCCATTATATGAGAAGGGATATTATATAAGTAAAAAAAATGAAATTCAAGAAAGATCCAGTTAATTAGACATGTCCTTGATTTTCAAGGCCTTCATGTAAAATTTATATACATTTAATGTGAATGACCAGGTTGGATATTAAATAATATAATGAGTGGCATGTCTGAGCAATTCTCGGGAGAAGCAAGTCTCTTTCTAAATCAAGAAACGAACATTCCAACATGTAGTGTTCTAGTTCTGCCTTATCTGAAATAGTGGCTAGACAAATTCTATGGCTGAAATATAAATGGCATGTCTTTACATTTATTTTAACTGCCTGACATTTTCTCTTCTTTCTTACTATTTCTTTCGTTTTTCATATATCTATATATATAAAAATGAATGTTTGTTGGTCCGTCCGTAAGTGATAATCTTCTACATCGCTCAACCGATCGTGATGAAACTTTGGGAAGTTGTTTTGTATACTACCGGGATGGTTTCTGGCTAATTACTCTTTAGAAATAACCTTTCGTTGCATTTTTATTTACAATAAAACGTAAATTCACTCGCAATCAGCGCCCCCTCGCGGCAGGCGTATGGCCTGAAATAGCCTCGCATGAGCGTATTTGTAACGTCAAGCTTAGCCTATAGGTTAGGTACACAGCTTCGTACCCCCACAACCTAGGTTCGAGGCTCAGCGTGGGTGTTTTTTTTTTCATTTCTTTTATATTATTGTAGCAAATTATTAAAAATATTATTTCATCTAAAATGTAGGCTTTTTAAAATAAAAATTAACATAAACAATTTTTAAATAATATTTATAACAAACCTAGGTTCGAGGCTCAGCGTGGGTGTCTTTTTTTTATTTTCATTTCTTTTATATTATTGTAGCAAAGTCTTTTTTACAGCATTATTATATTTTAATTGGTTTATTTTAAATGTTTGTTATGAAGGCTCTATGTAATACTATTTAGAGCACATTTTACATTTTAAACACCTAAGCACCCCTCTTTTTAATATTGTAGCAAAGTATTAAAAGTATTATTTTATTTTAGATGTTTGCCATGAAACTTTGGGAAGTTGTTTAGTATACTACCGGGACGATTTCTGGCGAATTATTTTAAAATAATATTTATAACAATAATTATAGCAAATTTTAAGACATATTTTTAAATTCTGTGTTTGTGCATATATAAATATTTAACAAAAATTGTGAGAACGTTCTATTAGAATATCTCAAAAACAAAAAACAATACATATAAACAAGTTCACTGACATTTATTAATGCAGTGATTATAAAGGGCTAAATTATCTATATATATATAAATCACTTTCAAATTTTAACGTAACGTTCCATCCTCAATCCCGTAGGGCTTTAGATCGGCTAAAACATTTTTATCTTTATAAGTGAATATTAACTTTACTGTACTGAATAGTTTAGTATAATATTAATTTAACATATTACAACTTAGCCACAGCAACGCGTGGCCGGGTTCGCTAGTCTATATATAAAAAAAAACACGATTTAATATTTATATAAAATTTATACAGATAGAAACACAGCCACATCAACCACCAATAGTTTATTTCAACTCCCGACATTTCAGTGACTTCCTGTCACTCTCTTCAGAGGAATGTTTACTTTGAATTCTTGTTCTTCAAAGTAATCAATCCTCTGAAGTGAATGACAGGAAGTCATTGAAACATCGGGAGTTGAAATAAATTATTGGTGGTTGATGTCGCTGTGTTTTTATCTGAATCTACATTTAACCAACAAATGACCTTCAGAGATGAGATTTATAATTATGATGCACTAGCGCGCCATCTGTTATCAAAATTCGAAACTATTATAGACACGTATGATTCTTTTTAAAAATAAACAATTTCTACTGTCCTTACTGCAATGAAAAAAAATTAATGGGAGGGCCTTGCTCATCAGTGGTGAACCCTTCCAGCGGTTTCGCCAGTTTAATCTACCATACCGATGTTATATTGCATTTTTTCGATATTCCTTTTATAGTTATACTGATGCTAGACTCTTGGAATGGGTATTTTAGATTAACTATAGACATAAGCTTTGAGGACAGCAGAATTACATACATTTATAAATATATAAAATGCTTCGAGCAATCGCTCTTCCGAAAATATCGATTTATAATTATTATATTTTGGCAACATGTGTCTCTTATTTTATTTATCATCATATATTATCTCTACAGACCTTACTACAAAGTTGAAATAATTAGATGAGAGGGCTTGGCTCAGATTTGTGAACATTTTGGTGAAACCACTGAAAGGATTCACCACTGATGAGCCAAGAGTCCTCTCAATTAATAATTTTAACATTTCAGTAAGGTCGGTAGAGATAATATTTGATACTAAATATCATAATAAACATATTGCCGCAATATAATAATGAGCAATTTAACCGATTGATTTGGTAATTAAAATTATAATCGTTATTTCTATAACACAAAAACATACTATAGTATTCACTTTAATTTTATATGGTGAATTTTATTCGCTCGTACAAACCTGATTCACATAAGAGAACTGCGAAGCACCGAGATAAATTTTCCAAGTAACAAAATAACCAAATCAACAGTCTGCTGATTAAATCAACAAATATTTGGCCACAACATTTCTACTGTTCTTAAAGCTCGCGTCTATAGTTTCCTTGATCATTCCTCCAAGAAGTCTTCTAGAGCGATGGATACCTCGGCAGAACAACCCGGTACAGTAGCGATGATTGGCTATTGTCGGCTCATTATGTCTTTTTCCGTGCCAGTCAAATGGTCTTGTGTATTTGAAGTAGGAATTCCAAACAGATACTATTATAGAATGTTCCGGTATATTAAACTTTGGAAAGTGGAGAGTACACCAATGATGAGCCAGGACCTCCTGATAATTTTATCATATTTCAGTAAGGGAACAGTAGAAATTGTTTCGTTAGAAGAAATATTTGCGTTAAATAGCATCAATTCTCGTCTAGTAGAACCTACTCCATGAGAATATATTCAGGATATCACACTGAAAAGAACAATTTTCATCACCAAAATGACCATCTTTACTAATTATCTGATCTTTGGTAAAAGGACACCTCTCTCTAAAGGACACCTTGACTCTGCAATTAGATGTAGGACTTTACATAGAGGTAGTTCTACTGTATATACAATGTGTGTTGTTCTTGGAATAAGTTACAAAACAACATAATATTCCACATCATAAACAATATAGAGAGAGGTAATATACCAAAAAACACAGAAATATATGTTTTTTTTTAAATGAAGTATTTGAATATCTGATTACTTTGGAAAGTTGGCCAAGTAATGAGAAAGCAGATGAGGCGGCAAGAACCGAACTTCATTTCACTTGCAAATGGCGGAAGAAAATCAAACGAAAATTAGAGAGAGGGAAATTAAAGTTGTGCAGCCGATCCATCTTTACGCCTGGGTGACCGAATGCCAAATTAACTCCAGATTTGATAAAATCTACTTTGAGAACTAGGTACACTCGCTATCAGCTCTTATTTGATTCCGTGTCAACTTTCCGTCAAATTTAGATTTTTCCAGCTGAATCTATACCGGATCATTTGTGTGTGTTGTGCTTGCTGTGTACGCTTGCGCGAGCCGAGACATAACAATTATACCTAACAACGTGTCTAGGTAGGGATATTCTGACATCACTGAGGTTTACCCAAACTGAATAAGAAGATTAAGCGCATCAGAAAAGCCTAATATCAACGTGATTCATGAATGCCGCCCTGAAATATATTGATTCGTTAAAAAGTAAACAAATGGATTGTCTCTCTTAGTTATCACCTAGAGGAAAGAGGAAGGAGAATTTGCAAGAATTGAATCACGTTCTCTTGTATTTAATAGAGTTGTTCGTGTTGCTCAATGCAATAACTGAGCTAAATAATCATTGAAACTTGATTAGCTAACTATACATCATCTATTAACCACTTTTGCAAATCTGCAGACTCTGATCACTGTCAAAGCTACAACACCAACTTTGTAAAATTCAATGCGATTATCTGGAATCCATGGTGTGGAGTTATGTTCCTCATCAGTACAGGCCAGGTTTGACACCCAATAGAGATTCAGAATTTTCTAGAAAGGTATTTTGCTGGCAACGTGTCTAGGCCCAAAAGATAAAGTCCATAATTTTCTCAAATACCATAATCAAGATTACAGTGTCGCATTATATAGGCAGAATTGACCAATAAAAATATTAAAGATCTAAATGGGGAATAAAATTAACGAAACCGCGCGCTGGGAGGGTTCACCATTGATGAGCCAGGCCCTACCAATATTTATACGTTGCAGTAGGGACAGAAGGAAGTTTGTTTTATTTGAAATTCGTGCTAAATGACTTTATTTCGTATATAAATCTCGATATCTTGTCGAATATATTTATAAGAAGAAGCGCCATCTCTCTTCCGTTAAAACTGACACAACATAGATTAGAACATGATTTGTTGGTTGGAAGTTTGTGACAAAAATAACTACATCCCCCAAACCAGGGAATAAAAATTGATGTATTTTTTTCCAAAAAAGACACAAAATACATATCTTGTAGGTTTGGCATGCATTATGATGATAGAAAAAAAACTTTTTTATCATTGTTATAGATCAATAGCCTCCCATAAAAATAGACAAATATAAAGATAGTAATAAAATTATCATTAAAGTAAAACTTTAATAAAGCTTAGGACGTCTCAGTTCCGTCACTAAGTACTGGAATTATGTTCAAAGTTCTATATAAATAAGTTATAAAATTGTTCTATTTCAGAAATAATCATACACGTCTAAAATAGTTTCAATTTCTTATAACAGATGGCGCGCTAATATATATCTATATATATATAAGTCAATTTCTGTCTGTCTGTCTGTCTGTTTCGCGATAAACTCAAAAACTACTGAACCAATTGGTACCAAATTTTGCATGTCGCTTTTTATAAACCTGAGGAAAATTTTCGGCTGCATTTTGATTAGTATTTTTGGCTATTTCTTTTTTTAATTTGAAGAACTTTTTTTTTTACGCGGACTAATCCGGAATGGAATGAATACCTAAATATGGCCATTTTTTTAAAGCATCGGTGGCTCGGTGGTAGAATGCTCGCCTGCCACGCGGGCGGCCCGGGTTCGATTCCCGGCCGATGCATTTTTTTTTTTTACAATTTTTAAAACTAATTTATAAAAAATATAAATATATACTATTATATCAACTATATTAATTAAATCAAATACCTAAACACTAATATAATGCAATTTTTGCCATCACACACACTTTTTTCCTGTAGTTTATGTGTTACTTCTGTATTGCTATTCTATGGCACTTCTAATATTTATTATTGATATACTTTTAGTATGAAGGAAATTGCACCCAAGGGATTTCTCGGGCGAAGCCGGGTTATTCGCCTAGTATATATATATATATATATATATATATATGTGGTGATCGAATGGAATGGTGCAACCGTTATGCATATAATCAAGAATTAGTTCCAGCCAAGTGAGCAGCGCACCCGCGACGTGCCGTAGCATTCGCCCGCGATGCCTGCCACGTTTATTTTTGTACAGTTTTTATAGATGATGAATTTGTATATTTACATTTTAACACAAGCGCAACATATTTACATACTTATTTTGGCGAAAAAATTATACAACTTGATATTATACAAATTATGACATATATATGTTATTTTAAAATATTTTTATTTAAAATTATATTTCATAGATTCAAAACACTGCTAAATCTGCTAAATATAAAAACTCGTCGTTGTTGTTTCCCGATGGCCGGCTCAAATCTTTTGTACATTATGTAAATAAATTTTTCATTTTTTAAATTCTTACGCCTTAAGCCAGGCAGTACTTTAATCAAATTATGTTTTCTATATTCCATAAGTTCAATTAAAGCAATATCTAATCAAAACTATTTTTATTATTATTCTTTCAAGATTTTAAACCACGACTGCATTAACATAGTATAATCTTCAAGATGATCAAAAATCAACAGAAATCTCTCATTATTTTTATATAACATATATATATATATATTAAAAATAATAATAAAAGGGTCAGGTCTTGATATTAAAAATAAAGAAGGCATATCCTGACCACTAGCAAATGGCAGAGCGCCATCTAGTTGAACAGAAATCAACTAAACGTTGATTTAGCATGTTCCCTGGCCATTTTCTTGATAAATCAAGAAAAGCTATCCACGTCAGCGTGGATATGTTTTTATAAAAATTATTTTATTTTAAAATTATAACTTCTAGAAAAAACTACTCTATGATGTCGACCGCCAGATGTTGCGGCTTTCCCTTTTTATACCTATTGTTTTCCTTTGGCCGGCTCGAATATTTTGTAATTATGTAAATACGTTTTTTAATATTTTGTTTTCTTTATTCTACTCGCCTTAAATCAGGTAGTACTTTCTCTCTAATTATGACTTCTATACTTCATTAGCTCAATTAAAACAAGAAAATAATTTAATAGTATCTTTAATATATTTTAAAATATAACATAATAAAACAAAAAGGCATATCCTGACCAGGCTCACATGAGTTTTTCTAGATGGCAGAGCGTATATATATCGCAAAAAAAAAAAACACACAAAGACTATTGTTTGATTGCCAAACATAATTTCCAGCAGGATCGTTGACACAATTTGTATTTCTCCATAATAGTAAACTAGGAAATAAATAAATAGCCACAAGACCAATGTTGCCAATCGATCAATTTATTCTTACATATTTTTTTCATTGAAAAATTCCAGATAGAAATAATAAAAATCCCAATTCTGGCGAGCTTTTGAAATTTGATTATCTTACATCTATGGAAATGGATTGGTGTGAATTGTAAATATATATATTTACATATATTTGTAATATATTATTTTAATAAATATATATTTTTATATATAAATATTAAGGAGATATTCTATATATATATTCAAATGATTTATTTAAATATAGATTCGTTTCGTTATGCAAATCAGTTTCATATCAAAAATATTTTTAGATATAATAGTAATGTGATATTGCTTCGAATGTGGAATTTTCTCTCTTTATTATTATTTTTTGATATTGAAATGCATTTTTGAAGTATAATGATGTTATTAAAAATAAATGAAGCCTATCCTGACTACGAGCACATGTGCTCGTGGTCAGGATATGCTTCATTTATTTTTAATATCAACACCTGACCCACTTATTTTTCATTTTTTTCTATTATTTTTTTTTTTCATTGATATTATTGTAAAGATAGAAGCTGCCTTGCCTGAATTCATGATTCTTAAAATTAAAGTAACTGAAAAAAAAAAGATTTACTGGCCAAAAAAGTATCTTTAAATTTAAGAATATTGATATTAGGTATTTTAGCATCTTTGTGAATTCAAGGGATTATCTGAGGCTTGGTCTTCTTTTATTCGGTGAATGGTGAATTCTATCGGCGTGCCAATAGCTCGATTTTATAGTATCGACACTATTATCCTTCATGTTCTGTCACATGTGCTACGACTGTGGACCAATGTCTCTCGATTCCTAATTATATTAAGCTTATATTCAATAAAAAAATCTTTAAATGGTTATACCGGAGTATATTCATAAACGATTTTGATTCCAAAATTTCTGAGACGTTCGTTGAATTGTCTGTATTGAAGTCTTCGCCCAACTTTCTCGGCATCTCCTCAGTTGCTCGAAAAGGAGATTCCCTTTATATATATATGTAATAATAAATATATGATTTTTATTATTCATAAAAAAAATAAAATTCTATAATCACAGAGTTAAATTTTAAAATGAAAAGGATTCCTTAACAAAAGGAATATAACCTAATTTTAATTTTATTGTAAATAGATAATAACATTGTTAGTTGTATGTATGCAAAAACTGTTTGCTTTAAAAAATAATCAAAATAATAAATATTTTTTGGGACAAAAGTTATCATTCATTTTTACCATCCACGACTGCATGAATTGGTAACGTAACTAGAATACGTCTTTTTTTATGACATATATGTCATAATTTGTATAGTTAATGCCAAAATAGATAATTTATTTCCGTCAAACTAAGTATGTAAAAATGTTACCATTGTGTTAAAATGTAAATATGTAAATTCATCCATGTATAAAAGCGGTACAAAAATTAAAGGTGGCAGACATCGCGGGTGCGCTGTTCGCTAGGCATAACGGCTGCGCCTCTTCATTTAGCTACGACATATATATATTAAAAATAAAAATGGCATATCCTGAACAGGAGCACATGGCAGAAGGCAGAGCGCCATCTTTTTTTCTCTTTAATTTATATATATACTAGCGGACCCGGCCACGCCTTGCTGTGGCTAAATTGTAATATGTTAAATTAACATTATACTAAACTATTCAGTACAGTAAAGTCAATATTCACTTATAAAGATAAAATATATATGTATTGTATATTGTATATGTTATTATATGTATTGTTTTTTGTTTTCGAGATATTCTAATAGAACGTTCTCACATTTTCTGTAAAATATTTATATATGCACAAACACAGAATATAATCACTACGTCTTAATTGCGCTATATTTATTGCTATAAATATTATTCTAAAATAATTCGCCAGAAATCGTCCTGATAGTATACTACACAGCGAACCCGGCCACGCGTTGCAGTGGCTAAATTGTAATATGTTGAATTAACATTATACTAAACTATTCAGTACAGTAAAGTTAATATTCACTAATAAAGAATTAAATGTTTTAGCCGATCTAAAGCCCAACGGGATTGAGAATGGAACGTTACGTTAATATTTGAAAGTGAATTTTTATATATATAGACAATATAGCCCTTCATTGTAATCATTGATTATAATCACTGCATTAATAAATGTCAGTCTTCCCAGTATTATTTTACCTATGTATGGATATTTTGGTTTGAATTAGTGAACTACTGCGAATTTGTAGACGAATGACCCGGGCAACGCCCGGGTTTACACGATTAAATGTATATTACATATGGAAGATGGACGTAGTTCCCGGAGGGCACCCGCGAGGTCACTCTGCCCCCGCGCAACTGTCCAACCGGGAGCGCCCCGCGCCGTCAAAATCGTAACGCGTTCTAGAGGGCGCTGCTCGGCCGTCGGCCGGGAGATCTCATTTACTCGGCGGGGGGAGGCAGGGAGGTCACGTGCTGCGGCGGCAGCCAATCGTCGCGCGCCGCCATCCCCCGTCTGCCGCGAGAGGGGTGCAGATTGCGAGTGAATTTACGTTTTATTGTAAATAAAAATGCAACGAAAGGTTATTTCTAAAGAGTAATTAGCCATAAACCATCCCGGTAGTATACTAAACATCTTCCCAAAGTTTCATCATGATTGGTTGAGCGATGTAGAAGATTATCACTGACAAACGGACGGACGGACCAACAAACATCCATTTTTATATATATAGATAATGCATAGCTCGCCCTACCCGTCAAATTAAACGTCAAAACTAGACGCCATCTATGAGATGTGCCCTATGCTTTTATAGATCAATTTCCTCCCGGCAAAATTCCCATATACTGTATATTTTATTTATTGCCATATTTATTTTAATAAAAAAAATGACCAGAACGCCAATTTTCAAATAGAAAAAGAAATTGCAATAATCATGCAACACACGACCCAATATGCAGATATAATCTACATCAAAATATTTGTGAATTACAAAAAGGTTTGTAAAATTATAAAGTCAATCATTTCGCGCCATCTATATGTAAGATTCAGAACCACGTTATTATTTAACAGATAAAACCAACTTCTACTTTCCTTACTACAATTTAAAAATATTGGGACAGCTTGGCTCATCAGTGGTGAACTCTCTCTGCAGTTTCGCGAATTTGCACCTCCAGACCGCTTTTAGAGCTCCAATACTGTATTGGACGATTATATATATATGTGAAAAAACAATAGAAAAAAATAAAAGATAAGTGGGTCAGGTGTTGATATTAAAAATAAAGAAGGCATCTCCTGACCACGAGCACATGTGCTTTTTAGATGGCAGAGCGCCATCTAGTGGAGCAAAAATAAACTAAACGTTTATTTAGCTTGCTCCATGATATTTGGCCAACCCAGTTTCTTGATTTTATTCTTGCTCCACTAGATGGCGCTCTGCCATCTAAAAAGCACATGTGCTCGTGGTCAGGAGATGCCTTCTTTATTTTAATATCAACACCTGACCCACTTATCTTTTATTTTTTCTATTGTTTTTTCATATATATATATATATATATGTGATATCTTGGGACCTCTGGGACCAGTGTTACCTGATGCTAGACGAACCTCGATGTCAACTCTACCGTGCAGTCGTGGTGGAAGGCGACACAGCTGGGCCAAAGGTGAAATAAACAAACAGAGATTCCACTAAGAAGCGTCTGACGTCAAGAAGGAATGGAATGAGGAGAGAGGGAGATCTTTAGAGCAAGTGTTACCTTGTTGAGAGCCAAGCGTAGACTGACAATTCTTGCTTCTCGATTTAACACCAAGACTTAGCTTCTTTCCTATTGGTCGAGGGATGGAACGTGCCCGTTTCTCTATTGGTTGACCTATTTAGGGGATACTTTCTAATTGGTTCTGCGGCTTTCTTTGGTGGAAGATACCGCCGATCTTGTCAGGAAGTATTGGGTGTCTCTCGACTTTTATAACTTCTGCGGTCACCAGACACGTCCGGTCCTGTCAGGAAGTATTGGGTGTACAAGTTATATATAATTGTGCCCGCTTTAAGCCTACTTCCTATGTCTTGCTGCTACTTTCTGTCCTAAGCCTGATTAGTTTTAACCTTAATTTTCTCCTGTTAGTCTCCATTCCTTCTATCTGTACAGTTGCTATACTTTATTAGATTCTTACGCGGTACAGATTGATGTTAGTTGAGGCTTTCTATTTGCAGTACAAAAGAAGTTATATACAGTCATGGGGTGGAACATGTGGTAGTAGATATCTAGACTATTTACAACAATTCCATGGTCTTAAATCATCACAGATGGCCCCGGATGTGAGAGGGTTCATATGGAGGGATTTAAGAGAGCGGAATAGGAAGACTGTTATTAAGGAAGTAATTTTTAAAAATTAATTGAAATGAGTTGGTATATAACATGTGGTTGATTTCTGTATATCCATAAGAGGTAATAAAGCATAAACAACTAATATTAAACATACAAGTAAAACAAAAATAGGAATAAAAGAATTAATAGAGAGCATATAATGATTATAGGTGAAAATAAAAATGATTTGATGGGAAAATCATGATCTCTTCGTGATGGGCGTTAGAAAGGGTTGAGGGGTTAGTTATTACTTGGTTGAGGCAATGTCACTTTGACTCAAGTCCCAAACCATTTAATGTGCACGGCGCGGAGAACCTAGGCCATGTTTCACATGTAAATTTAAGGACCTAATAAAGTTACAGTACCACAATCGAAAAGTAAGATAAGGGTGATTGTTATGGGTTTTAGTAATTAGTCGTTAAGACGTACGCATGCAGGATAAATGAGGGCGAAGATCAGTGACCAGAAATCAAAGTTTTAATTAGAGTCGTCAGGGGCTTAGCGAGAAAAAGAGTAAAATAAAAAAAAAAAGATGTGCCAGCGTGTGGCATGAGAGTGCCCTGGAATATATAAATAAATACAATTTGCACGTATCCAAGCCAGAAGTAGGGATAGGTAAGTCTGGGGGACGGTGTGTCAAGATTGTTAATTACGAAATCAAAGTAGGTCAAGTCTAGCCTGCGAAGGAGTTAAAAGTTCCTGCGGAAAAGGGTTAGTATTTATTAAGAAGTAACCTTTAAAGTGGTTGTTTAAGCGGTTATTGAAGATTGCCCTGTTTTTAGATCATGATTTTTAGTTTGATTATAAAAGAATATATCATTGAGATGTGAAATTGCGAAATTAAGGCTTTGCATATAGCGTTAAAGGATTTAAAAAATCGAAAATAGAATTGCGAAGTTAAATGCAAAGTAATCTTTAAAAAAAGTAAAAATAGTGATGATATGATACAAAGATTAACACACTACAGCAGTATATAAGGGGTAATAGAAAGTGAAAATATTAAATGAAAATTAATAATGAGCAATAATATACTCGCTAGCATTGACATGGTAGCGGAAGATGAAACAATGTAAATAACATCTAATTTATAAAGTGAGAAAAAATATAAAATGACAAAAGGCAAATTAGTGATATAAACATGAAATATAAACTTGAGATTATTAGATATGAAAGATAAAATATAAAGTTGATTATAGAATAGAGTCATAAAGCAAAAGTAAATAAGTTTTGGTAAAGAAAAATAAAATAAAATGACAATAATCTAAACTGATTGGTTGACGTTAAAAAAAAAAACAATTATAAGAGCTATATAATGATTATATACAAGATTATTAAAATGAAAAATTTTAAAAAATGTTCATCGAGAAAGAAGAGTAAGTAAGATTATACATAGAAATTATATATCGTGAAAGAATGGAAAGTTGTAGGCCAAATGTAATGTTCCTGTTTTTTAGGATGGGTGGAGAGAGCTTTAAATTGTCCTCGATCGCGATATCTTTGGTCTTGTTGGCCTAAGTTGTTCTAACTTATCGAATTTGTTTTAAGTTTGGTGCGACTCGTGGATCACATTGTTTCCAACTGTGAAACTTACTGAGTCCTAATGTTGTCGATTTTTTGTTCCCTGCGCCACGTTTAGGTGAAAACGTGATTCTTCCTAAAGCGGCATTTATTCTGTGTGTGCAGGAGAAACACGGCGATCTATTCTAACCGATAAAGGGTTGTTGTTGTTGTTTTTTTTTTTTTTTTTTTTTTTAAAACATGTGTGGGTGTGTGTGATTTTTAGGTAAAATTTTGTCCTTGGATCTAAGTGTCGATGTTAAGTGGACAAGTTAATCGAGGGCGAGAGAATGTTAGTGAACAGATTTGTTAGTAAATGTAAAATAACGTGTTAAGCAAGTTATTAGTAGCTAAACGGGATATCGGCGTAGATTAAAAATAAAAGGCACGCACTAATATTTAATTTAATAGGTAGCGAAAATCCATTAGAGTGACATCGGGGTGGCGACGGGCCGTAATAAGATGTCGGGTGTTTGTCCATCTCCCTTCGAATTTATTATTAGCGATTTCCGGCGGTGGCGGGCATATTTATTTGGGTCAGAGGCCCTTTGTGGGGGCAGCTTGCTTGGTGGTTGTTTCCCACCTTTGTAAACGCGGTTCTTGCCTGGTTTTCTGATGGCTATGTATTCGTGACATCTTTTTTATTTAGGGGTCGATTGGGTCTGTTAATTCGGACTACGTTCGGAGATATAATTTCTATAATTGTAAACGCAAAAGCGTTTTGATTTGTCACTTTTGGTGAAAAGCGTTATGGGACTGATATAGGGAGATACAGAGGTTGTAATTATCCTGTGTTCAAGCATTTGTTCGATTTGTGTTTGTATTTCGAAAATTCGGATATTGTATCTGTTGATATTAAATCGAATGGTTTTTGGCGGACTTAGTAAAAATGTTATTCAATGATATCGGGTTAGAATTGAATTAAATTGCGACTATCGACGTGAACAATGTGTGGTTAAATGTGTCACAGGCGTGATGAAGGCGTCTTGGGCCTGAGAAGTGAAAGAGTTTTGTGGTGTAGCGCTGTGACACGAAGCGAAAAAAAATGTAAATGAAAAGGTGTCACGTGAAGTCTTTGTTTTGTACAAAATCTAACCTGTTACACTAAGAATAACAAATTTACTAAAGTCATGGGTGCTGGTTGTACGAACATATCGATAATTTTATATTGTTAGTGGATATGACACGTTTAATGTGAAAAAAAAGATTGTGTGTGTTTAGTAGGGCGACGTTATGGAGCTTGTGTGGTTCGAAGTCGCGCATTGAAAATTGTTGTCAATTGGAGAACGTGATGTGAGAAGATGTTGTTTATTTTGTTGAGAGTGATTTGTCGATAATTGAATGTGCATGTAAAAAGAAGGAGTGTAGTTATGTGGGAATTTAACGATTGGAATAGTTTTGGAAGGCTGTGATTTAAGGTACTTCTGTCCAAAGATATGAAAGAAAAGGACATAGGGCGTTGAAAATGGGATTAGGAACATTATAATGAGGTTAAATAAGAGTGTTGGAGTTCGCCACGTGTGAGCAACCCGTTACAGGAGGGGAAAATTTAGGAAATGGGACAGTTGTATTAAACTGTCCATGGGACACGTGTTGCTTGCACGAAGTGAATTGGTAAAAGGTAGTTGGTAGAAGTACATTATATTGATACAGGAGTAGCTGAGAACAGTTTATAATTAGTAGAAATCGTTTTATGGAATTAAGGAATAAAATGACAAAAGGCAATGGTGTATCGATTATATGGAATTTTAGATTCTGCGTTATGTTACTTATTTTTAAGATCAAAAAGATATAATCTATGGTGAAAATATTGTTAGCTATGGCATTAATAGTTAAGTTAAATGGATGGACAGGTATTTTTCTTTTACAAACTGATTTCTATTATTTTAAAAGTATTCTGCCTAATTATAGCGATAGATGCTCCTGTATTAAATAGTAGAGGTAGGTTTACATTATTGGACAGTTCAGCTCGAACGAGCAATTGTTCAACAAAAGTTATAGAAGGAGGAACCTACGGTTGTGCTGCCTTGTATGTCGGAACAGTTCTGGTCTTGTGCCATGGTTGGAGGTTCCTTGGGACAGTTAAGAGTTCACTGCTTGCGCTGGGCTCGTGGTTTAGAGATGGTCGGGGGAGCAGGTAACATACGCTCGCGTGTTGGTAACTCGGAGGGGTGCTTGCAGGAGGTTTGCTGGCTTTCTCAGTCTTGTAGAGTATTGTAGTTGGGCCCGATCTGCTTGGGCGTCGTAGTTGGTGAAGCAGCTCGGCGCCTCGTACGAACCATCGTAGCGATTCCACCTCTCGCGATGTCCGGTCACGGCAGAAAGCTGATGTAGGGTCGTCGTCAACCTCCCCAGGACATCTGACACCGGCGGCGGGGGCGTGACGTCTTCCTGGCTGGGGGCGATTTCCTGCGTCCTACCGAGGGTGGTTTCATTCTTTGGAAAAGTGGTGTTTTCGCCACTTTCGTAGTCGGGATCGGTCTTCATGGGCTCCTTTGAATCCTCCTCTCTTCCCTGTTCCATCTTTCTGTACAGACAGTGGTCTATTTGCTTACTTGTACCTTGGCGTCCACTATCCTGTCGACTCTTCGGACGGGGGAGTCTGTGATATCTTGGGACCTCTGGGACCAGTGTTACCTGATGCTAGACGAACCTCGATGTCAACTCTACCGTGCAGTCGTGGTGGAAGGCGACACAGCTGGGCCAAAGGTGAAATAAACAAACAGAGATTCCACTAAGAAGCGTCTGACGTCAAGAAGGAATGGAATGAGGAGAGAGGGAGATCTTTAGAGCAAGTGTTACCTTGTTGAGAGCCAAGCGTAGACTGACAATTCTTGCTTCTCGATTTAACACCAAGACTTAGCTTCTTTCCTATTGGTCGAGGGATGGAACGTGCCCGTTTCTCTATTGGTTGACCTATTTAGGGGATACTTTCTAATTGGTTCTGCGGCTTTCTTTGGTGGAAGATACCGCCGATCTTGTCAGGAAGTATTGGGTGTCTCTCGACTTTTATAACTTCTGCGGTCACCAGACACGTCCGGTCCTGTCAGGAAGTATTGGGTGTACAAGTTATATATAATTGTGCCCGCTTTAAGCCTACTTCCTATGTCTTGCTGCTACTTTCTGTCCTAAGCCTGATTAGTTTTAACCTTAATTTTCTCCTGTTAGTCTCCATTCCTTCTATCTGTACAGTTGCTATACTTTATTAGATTCTTACGCGGTACAGATTGATGTTAGTTGAGGCTTTCTATTTGCAGTACATAAGAAGTTATATACAGTCATGGGGTGGAACATGTGGTAGTAGATATCTAGACTATTTACAACAATTCCATGGTCTTAAATCATCACATATATATATATATATATATATGCTACACTGAAAGTCTGGAATCTTAGTTATGATATTTATGTAAACTATTTGCATGCAAGCCTTTAGGACAGTAGAATTATATATATTCACATCGAGTAATGCAACTATCATGCAATATGTTTATAAGCCACCTTGAAGAAGAGATGCCACTCGAAAGCTAGGCAGCGAGTTTATATAATCTAAGAAGTAAATTAAGAATTCTCACTCAGTAAGAACCTGAGGTATAATTGTGCACCGTCTTATCGTTGAGAGACAGTGGGATAGTTAGTTACCAGTTTGAACTTCACTTTTTACTTTTCCGAGGTACCATGATACAAAAATAAAATGCTCCAATGGCCCCCGATTCTTGCCAAAGTCCGACCCCACCAGCGAGTGCAAGTAACCAAACGGGGTTCTGGCACATTTTTAAGTGCAAAGTCGAACTGCTTTTCACGTGTGTAGACATGTGGTGCACTTACAGTAAAAGCAGACGCCTACCACCATGAATATTACCACCATGAATATCAAGGCTTGTACCACGTGTACTAGGCATAAGAAAAACAACAACCATGATACCATGGGAAGTTGGTGACAGCTTTTGATGTAAGTGCGCTACATCTCGACACGTGTTGAAAGCAGTTCGACCTTTTTACTTACAAGTGTATCATACGCTACTTTGGGGACTTGCACCCACTGGTAAAGTTGAACTTTTGGAAGAACTGGGGGTCATTGAATTTTTTTTTTTTTTAGAAAAAAAAGTGTCCAATGCGGGATTCGATCCTGAGATGTCAAACGACTCTTCCACCCATCTAACTCCTTCACTCTAAGATGGAACAGTTTGAAATAAGGTGTTGATGAAAGTTTCCGAAGAATTCTTCTTCAGTAGGAGGTCTTCAAGATGCTCCCCTAGTACAAGATGTTGCTAGGGGTAACGTAAGAACTGCCCCTCTCTGACGTCACCTCTGACGTAGGGATTTGGGTCAAAGCGAAACTTTTGATTGGCGTGGGGGACTCATCGATTCGCAGCTGCGCGTGGCTCAGTGCCATGGGAGACGTCCACTTCCGTCGGAACTCGTCTGCGTCCCTGCAAGCGGAAATCTTCTGCTATGAACTGACGTCCCCCATATATGACGAAGGTATTTGTGTCCTCTTTGTTGTACTCTCTCTCCTAGTCTGCGCTGTTGTGATGACAAATTGTGATGTAATCGGACACATTGCGTCAGGAAATCTTTTACTGCATCACTATTGATGGCTGTAGTTGTCTTTTTACAAGCTGCTTGCTGTGTTACTATTGATGATTGCATATCATTCATTCTACTCACTTTCTTAATACCCTTCTTGATGCCGAGATATTTTCAAGGTCAGCTTTTCAAATCACGTTTTCACAACTGCCATAAAGTGTCGTTTGGTAGAATTCCTTGCAGTTAAAATTAGCACGTGTGATTTTATACGCTGCTTACACCTTTGTAATAAAAGACAAATTGTAAATGTTTTGCATATTTGGTTTTATATACCTGTATTACAGGATCTCTTATGTATATCCTAATTTTGTTTATGTATGTGCAATATTTATTTATAACTATGTGAATTAATAATTTGAAGGGGATTATGTCTTTACTGTCTGAAAGATGGCCTAACTTAAAATGTTTCTTATAATTTGACCGCGAGTTCTATCGTTGTTGAGTTCAATGTAAAAAAGAGAAATTACATACCATACGCCCCCCTGGACCTGTCAACTTTTACGATTGTTAATACAAAGCAATAACGCGCCATCTCTAAACAACGAATGAAGACATCAAGATGCGAATGCCTCCTTTCACAAATAAATCAAAATTCTACTGTTCTTACTGCGATGAAAAAATATTGGGTGAGCTTGACTCATCAGTGGTGAACCCTCCCAGCAGTTTCGCCAATTTAATCTACCAGACCGCTTCTTTAGAGCTCTAATACTGTATTGGGTCATTTTTCTTTTATATTCTACACTGAAGGGTGGAATCTTAAAAATGGTATTTAAGCAAACTATGAACATAAGCTTTAAGGACAGTTTTACGATTGTGCAAAACTTTTCATAGCTATAGTATAATGTGTAGTTCGTGTTTATAAGTCGGTGGATGAGAGGGTAACACGCTCGATTCCCGACAATAAGTCGGTGGATGAGAGGGTAACACGCTCGATTCCCGACAATAAGTCGGTGGATGAGAGGGTAACACGCTCGATTCCCGACAATAAGTCGGTGGATGAGAGGGTAACACGCTCGATTCCCGACAATAAGTCGGTGGATGAGAGGGGTAACACGCTCGATTCCCGACAGTCATGAACCGGGATTAAATCCCGCGTTAAAATTTGTTTAATATGTGAATAACCTTCACATATTATTCATTGTTCAATTATCATGAACTAGGTTGCTCTTTCTGAGCGGTACCTATTTATGTGAATTTGAACCAGGTAGTTCGTGTTTGACCACATTAGCCAAACGACGTAAACATTTTGGAATAGGTTAAAATGCTTTTAGAATGGGATGTATAAACTGTATAAGTATTTTGTGCCCTTTTCTTCAGTATACTGAGAATCTATTTACTCTGTATGGTAATATTTTGAAGAAATTTTCTTTTTTTTAATCGAAAAGATTTCTGAAGAATCGCTGAAAAATATAATTATCATCTGTTTTAGAAGAATCTTATATTCGTACCATCAGAATGGGAAACTATCCAAGCTTTCTGCCGTCTGACAACATATTCCTGGGTATAGAAAAACCTACCAAACGATTACGACAAATAGCAGACGATATGTTTATTTATTTCAGACTAGCAAGCTTTCGATCACTAGATCTTTGAAGGGTCAAAAATTGGATTTTAAATACACTGATAGTCGCGTTGTGGGGGTCGGCGAAGGAGTGGTATCCACCCTTGGTTTTCAACAGACACGACCCGGTATCGAACCCCGCATTTGGCCATTTTTTTGTAAAAAAAGAAAATTGGGGGTTCAATGACTCCCCATTATTACACAAGTCCAACCCCACCTGTGAGTGCAAGTAAACAAACGTAAGTGCAAAAGCCATACTGATATCTACATTTGTAGACATGTAGCGCACTTACAATAAAAGCAGTCGCTAACTACCACCCACCATGATTATCATAGCCTGTAGCACATGTACTTGGGATGTATACCACTCCCACCTTTAAAAATATAGGTAATTTGTAATATCGAAGTTTTTAAATGTATTTTTTGGGGGAGGGGACATCGAAGATAAAGTGTATTTTATATTTGAAAAATAAAATTGCGTTCTTGGTAGTTTTATTTCATAGAAGCAACATTATTATACCTTTCCCTTAAGAGTAGAATAAGTTATCAATACTGAGATCTTCGTGTTTGCACCATCTCTACGTATGGCTCTATGTAACTTCACCACCAGCTGTACAGCACAAGTGTAACATTTCCATTGTTAGGTCGCCGTCCGTGATACTGCCTGTAATTCCCGGACTGAACATGGAGTATTGTCTCATCTGACATTCCATGAAATCAATACAAACCATATGTATTCTAAATAGAAACATTTATTGTTTTAAAAAAATGTATACAACCCTCTACCTCTTGTAGCTTGGATACCTCAGAAACCTACATGTTGTTGACATTGACACAGTTGTTACCTATACCTGTGACATCGTTTATTTTTAGCTCCGTGACACTCAACTTGCTCCATCTTTTCTATACGATGGCCTGGTAAGAAATATATAACTACACGTAGAATGACATTTGAAAATTATCCCGAATGTGTTTCTTTTGAACGAAAAATCGAATGTCGTTCTACAATCATAAGCCGCATTATATTGTATTATAAATAGCTACATGCGATTTTTAAAAATATGTTTGACACCCACACAGATCGTTGGGTTGCTGTTCTGGTATTCTTAACTGTATTAACAGTTTTTAAGGTAAATTCAGAAAGGAATTTGCTTTTTACAAGAAAAAACAATAAATTGCCTTAATAGAATTGATTATAAGAGTTCTGACACTTTGTTAAAAGGCAGAAGTCGATCTGCCTCCACTTCTACGATAATATACACCTTAACGTTTGTATGTACTGTATATGGGGGGTGTCCTGGGTATATTGTGCTTCCCAGCGCCCTCTAAGTGACACATGCGGAATTCATTCAACTCTCAGCCAGAGAGAGAAAATAAGGATAACCCGGGCCCCTGGAGCGCAAGAAACGCCAACTGCCCGGGCTGTTCAGCTAACTAGTAGAGACCAGTTATTCTAGATTATCTATACATAGAGCCAATTGCAGAGCCGAACCAGCTGGTCAGGAAGTTCCATGCCTCTCAGCCACATTTTAGCTCATACAAATACGCTGGAAAGGTAGAGCTTCTTCTTATTGGCCAATGAGACGCATGCGCGAGCTCAATGACCAAGGGTTGTACGAACTTCGCTAAGGTTTTGTTAGTAGAATTGGTACTGTGGGCGTTTCATAAAGTTACATTAAAACGAAAGTCTAAAAAAAACCATTACATAAGTGATAAAAGTATTTAAGCTCGAATGTTTCTTTTTCACACAAATCAAACTTCTACTGTACTTACTGCGATTATAAAATATTAGGAAGGCTTTTGGCTCATCAGTGGTGAACCCTCCCAGCAGTTTCGCCAATTTAATCTACCAGACCGCTTCTTAGAACTCTAATACTGTATTAGACGATTCTTCTTTTATACACTGCACTGAAGGGTGGAATCTCAGAAATGGTATTCAGGCAAACTATGGTCATAAGCCGATAGGACAGCAGAATTATATATAAATATTTGCCTTGAGCAATCCTCTTCCGAAAACATTAAGGACAAGTTAGGCATAAATTAATATAAAGCAAAAACGCGCCTTTTTTAATTAGAGCTCTTAGAAGCGGTCTGATAGATCAAATTGACGAAACCACCGGGAGGATTCACCACTGATGTACCAAGCCCTCCAAATATTTTATAATCGCAGTAAGGACATAGAAGTTTGATTTTTGTTAAAAAGAAACATTCGTGCTTGGATACACTAATCTCTTATATATAGATGACGCGTTATTGATTTATATTAAAACATTACATTTAACTGCTATCTGTATTTATGAGTTAAACATCTATAAAGATAAAGGTCGCCTCTCCCGTCAAAAAAGACGCCATCTATTGACCTTCGCTGCAAACTAGCGGCCTCGCGTCGATGACAAAGCCACAATGCTAGCTTTGGCAAACTAAGAAGCGTCCACCTAGAGATGGTTTCGGGTCATGTCACTGACCCGAGGCCGCTAGTTTGGGGCAAAGGTCAATAGATGACGTCTATTTTGACGGGAGAGGTTACCTTTATATTTATAGATGAATATCCTCCCGGCAGAATTTCCAAGTTAAACATGTTTAGTATTTTGTTTCAGTACAAACAATTTTTTCTCCGTCACATATGCAACGAGGTGCTACTGGTTAGATATGTTGTGCACTTACAGTACAACGAGTTACAAATACTTGACCTTCATGGTGTCATTGTATGTGATTTAAAGAGAATAATTCGCCCCTGTCAACTGCCGCAACTTGCTCCTCTTCCTTTCCTACGGGTTGGCCTGGTAGGAAACGACTAACATTTCAAAAATGTTTCGAAAACCCGTTTTGACAAGTGGCAACAAAAATATTACCCATCTAAATTGTTTGATAATTATTGGTGTAAAAAAAAGATATTTTCTCTCTGTTATATCCAAAATAAGATACGCTTCAGTGACTCTCATTTCTTTAAAAGCCCGTGCCATAAACTTAAGTGATCTTGGATGGGATCCAAGCTTGTCTCTTGGGATATCTTGTCGGGTTTAATAATCCATTCTCACACATACTTCAGAGATACAACAAGTTGCTATATACTCTGTGACATACAATGTTTAAATGTAAGCCGAGGAACCCGGCTTCACCTGGGCTCATTCTGAGTGATTTTTTCTAAACGACTATTGTTTAAACATTGGTATTCATCTCTTTCTATATATATGTACCTGGGTAAGTAAAAAGCTTTGACAATGAAAGACTCTGATTATCGGTTTTTAGAACATTTTACTTTTCGAATTAAAACACTTCTCTAACGTTTCTCTAATATCGTATTCCTATCCGGAAATGAAAATCTGGAAGACTGAAACTATTTATCTATACAGCCCTCTCAACTTCTTAATTGGACGCGAAGCGCTTTCCAGAAACACATTTATTTAGGTGTGGGAAGAGATAGAAGTCTGCGAGTGTCGAATCAGGAGAATAAGGGGGATGGCCGAGCAAATCGTACCTGAAATCCCGTAGTTTTTTCCATTTTCAACATACCTTTGTGAGCGGGTGCGCTGTCCTGACGAAAGATGATTTTATTCTTCCTCAAGTCAGGCCTCTTCTTACTAATTTTGACATCCGACTTTTCAAGAAAGTTAGAGAAATATTCACCTGTAATAGTTCTGCAATTTTAAAGGTAATCAATTAACAGGATTACTTTGGCATCCCAACTGCTTATTTCCTTTCCGGCAGATGCGATCGACTTCGCTTTCTTTGGCGTTGAACCACCAGTTTCCACCCACTGTTTCGACTGCTGTTTGGCTTGTAGTGGTGGACCCATGTCTAATCTATGGTGGCAAATCGCCGCACAAAATCCGTCGGATCCCTCTTAAATTGGTCCAAACATTGCTGAGAATGTCGTTTGCACATTTGCTTTTGATCTGCATCAGCAAATGAGGCACATCCTTGCGTAGAGCTTTCGCATCCCTAATTCTTCGTGCAAGATGCTCCGCACCCTTTCTTCCGATTTTCTCACTGCCTCAGCTTTCTCACACATCTTTACTCGCCTATCTTCCAACACGATATTTGCAGTTTTTGACCGTACTTCATCTGAATCATGTTTGAGCAAGGCCGAGAGGTGACCTATTAGCGGGAAAGTCCTCTATTGGAGGGTGTTTTTATCTATGTGGAACGATATAATAAACAACAGTTTTGGAGAGAATATGACGTTGATATGAAATCCTTTATAGGATTGATGACATAGGGAATGGATTGGAACACCTTCTCTAAAAATAATATTTGCCAACCTTTTAAATAGCAAAAACCCGTATTAGCGCTTCCCCCAAAAGGATACATCTTCTAGAACAACTTTAACACCTCTTTCCGAAGACTACGATAATAATGTTTCGTGTTTTACTTTCTGCTCTAATATAGGAAACAAATCTGAATAGAGTCAAGATTATATATAATTAACAAATTGATATTATCTAAAACGCTATTCATTTCTATATCCTATACTACAGGGAGTTATTTTATTTGTAAAAACAAATTCGCTTTATAAAAAATGAATTCATTTGTTGTACTGTTAATACTACGGTAAGAGAAGGAAGGTCTGGCTCATCAGACGGATCCTTACTGCGCCAGTTTACCACACCACTCACCTAACGAGTGTTTTCACGAGTTATTTGTTGACTAGCTCGATACACATAATTGATCACAACATGCGGGAGGACGATATTAATGTACCAAAAGAGGTACTTCATTCTTTAAATATGTATGAAACTGATATCTAATTCAAATCTATGGAGACCTGGTGGTTGGCAGTAATGGTGTTGCGGTACCGTTCTCTGTAATTTTGTTGAGGACTGTGTAAGGTCTGTTTGATGTATTGAACTTCTTCACGCTGTTGTTAGGATAGTAGAAGACAAAGCAGATGAATTAAAGTGCAGCGAATGTCTCAGGAGATCTCCAAACCACCCCAGTTTCACTTTGTAGACAGACAAGTGTCAATAAAATATTTTGACTGCGGCGTATGATTATAAAACAACACTTAAAGTTTCACTGCATAAGTTTCTTTTCTGTGAAAAATCAATATTTATTTCAAAGAGAAATATTTACTATTTCTAACTTTTTTGGATGAAGTATGAAAGGGTGAAAATATGAAGAGTAATGGCGAACGGAAAAATAAAAGTGTCCAGGGGCGGGAATCGAACCCACAACGCTGGACACTTTTATTTTTCCGTTCGCCATTACTCTTCATATTTTCACCCTTTCATACTTCATCCAAAAAAGTTAGAAATAGTAAATATTTCTCTTTGAAATAAATATTGATTTTTCACAGAAAAGAAACTTATGCGGTGAAACTTTAAGTGTTGTTTTTAAAATATTTTGAATTGTCTTCAGTTTGTAGATGTCGAATATTAACAGATAAGTATTATTTTAAACTAAGATAGTTTCTAGCGCCAATATTATGAAATAAATAAAAGTCAACGATTAGTTGATATTGATTCCTAAAGATGGAGCAAATCTTCAGCAGTTTTCAGTTGCACGACTAGGAGCTACCTTTTTCCCAAGTTAGTTTCATTTGTTATGTACAAGTATATATGAGAGAATGATTATTATATTCTAAATTTTGAAACGTAGAATGTCAATTAAATGCAACTTGCTTATCAAATTTCAACAGCATATCCTGGAATAAGAAAGAATTGCCTGCTACATGGGGGTGTAATGCTTCAAGAAGAAAAGGAAGAACAGTATGCAAATATGTGATAGAAATGAATAGAATGGCCGGCAATACAAGGTGGTCCCAAAAGTTGGTAAACACTTGCAAAAAATTGAAATACCAATATTATTCACCGTTATGTAGTATAATGTCTTTGTATTATGTATAAAGTAATTGTATTATTATGTATTCGCCGTAATAATATTATTCGCCTATTAATAAGAAAAACATGTAAATTTTGGGACAACCTTATATTATCAAAGATAGTAATGGCCCAATAAAACCAATGTTGAGGGTGTTTGCCATAGATTATAGGATATAAATATTCAAGAGAATTCTTATATTTTACTTAGCCTAAGTAAACATGGCACAGAACATGGTTATTTTAAAATACAAATATTTCTCATATTGAGTTTTCAGTTACCATGAGAGGCCATGATAATCATAAGGTAGAAAACAGTTTGAAATTTTCACTTAAGGTACCACGTTTGGTTACTTGAATTCAATGATAGGGTTAGACTTGTGAAATAGTTGGGGAACATTGAAGCTTTAGGTTTAATGGAAAAAAACTTAATACAGACGGGATTCGATCACAGTTGCCAGACTGTACTACGCCACCAACAACCTAAGCAAGAAAAATTTAGAAACATTGAAGTAAACAGGATATTGGTTGAAGAAGCTTCCAAAAAAGATGTTAGATTCAATTGTTCTTGGATTTTTTTTCTAGGAGATTTATTAAGTTTGGTGTCCCATAAACTGATTCCAGTTGATTTGTCGCGCCACATTCGGCACTAAATTGATTGCTCTTCCTAATCCGATGTCCCTGAAGTTTTTCATTTACTTGAAAATTGTTTTTTTTTTAACAAACTGTACCTTTATCTAACTTTTTGCTTTTCATTTATCTTTATCTTTATAAGAAATATATTAGGTTTTTCGGTGGAATTTTGCTTAGCTCAGAAATTATTCTTTGTTTGAATTGCGATATCTAAATATTGCCAGGTGGAAAATCAAGAAAGACAAACTTTAGGATGACACGGCAATTTATTTAAGGCCAAATACAAATTATAAATCGTAAAAAATATATAAGCAACGAGGGGAATTTACAGAGTAGCAAAATATAAACATCAAAAGCGATTTTATATTTTAAAAACACACAAAATATAAGAACTTAGAATTAAATATTTACAAATTTAGATGTATTATTCGACAGAGTTCATGAAATTTATATAGACAAAGTGGTAATATAAGAAAGTTAAATGATTCAGATCAGGGAACAAACGATGTCTCACTTCTGTAAAGTTCGGACAGTCGTAGTGAAGAGCAGTACCATTAACCAGTTGACCAGGAAGTTCCAAGCTGAGATCGAGTCTGAGACCCTACTTCTTGGACCTCACCCACCTTAACCCTACATTTATAACTTTAAAGTGGATTCCACCATCTATCGGAATAACTATAATCTAATTGTTGATTTTACTCTATTTTTCTTCAAATATATGGTCCGAAAACCTATCCATTATAAATCAAGAAAATTAAACAACGTGCGATTTCGATTCTTGGCCATCGTCAGCATAGTGAAGGCTATGGTAAGCTTTGTTATACAACTACTCAATGGGATATTGTAGTGCAACTATATAATTATTCCATAAACCCCAACAGTAATAGTCAAAGGGAAAGTTAGTTGAAAAAGGCTAGACGTGACCCCATCTACATAATGGCAGAGTATCTGAATAATCCATGAAGAAGTCATTAGTTATTTAAAGGGAAGGACTTCTCCTCTTAAAAAAAACATGTTTGTTAGTGATGACCCCAATTTGTTAAAGTCTGGCTTAAACCATACATACAGTGTTTCATAAAATAAACTAGCAATCCAGGGTTAAGTATCTTTTACTATTTAATATCTCTAGCTTTTGGTTAATATGCCCTTCAACGGGAGAACTCTATGTATAACACACGTTCATCTCCTCCTGACTTATTCTATATACAGTTACGAGCGTCATTCCTCATCTCCTAATCAACTCTGTCACCGTTTGCTTCTTTTTTTTAGGAATGGCGCCCTCCTATTGGTAGGCTACGATCACGCCACCTTTGCCCCCCCCCCCCTCATCATGCCTCCCCCACTTGGCTGAAAGCTAGAGATATAAAGATAGTAAAATATACTCACCCTAGACAATTGACAATTAAAATAATTTTATTGACATCTTGTCAATACATGCAAAAATGCACAGTCTGCACTATTTAAAAAATATAATTACTATGTACGAAGAATATGGCGCCTCTGCCAGCGCTGCAGAGTTTGGTGGAGAATCGCCAGCGGGTCTCCAGCGACACCACGTATTTTGTGATCTACTACTTAACCCTAGATTGCTTGTTAATTTTATTACATTATAAGTCAGGGAGATGAACGTGTATTAAACATAGAGTGTAGAGCTTTCTTCATAACGGCAGGAATGGTAAACTCTTGGTCAGTTATATATATATATATATATATATATTAAAAAACGAAAGAAAAAAAAGATAAAAAGATCAGGTGTTGAAATTAATATTAAAAATGGCATATCCTGACCAGGAGCACATGTGCTTTACAGAAGGCAGAGCGCCATCTGGTGGAGCAGAAATCAACTAAACATTGATTTAGCCTGTTCCCTGATATTTGGCTTTCTGTAAAGCACATGTGCTCCTGGTCAGGATATGCCATTTTTAATATATATATATATTTTGGAAAATAGAGCAATCCATGAATAAATCTTTAATTGAAAAGGCATATATTTCATATCAAAATATAATTTATTTTACATTAACTGTTGATAGAAAGTCGAAGCCTTTCTATTGTTCTTGCAAGGCGTAGAGCGTCATAATCAAAACTGGTTGATATCGTTTTGAAAAAAACGGTAAATGGTAAAATAAATTATATTTTGATCCAATATATGCCTTTTAAATTAAATATATATATACTGTTGATTCTATTGGCTCTCCTAGCATCAATGTAGAACATCGGTCCCAATTATCTACAACTCAGATGAGCAGTTGTACCAATAAACAACTCTCCCAAAATTATATGGAAAAAAAATCCTAACTATAAATAGTTCTTATTATTAGAAGTCCCAATTATCAAGAGCATCAATTATCGATAGTCCCATTTATCAATATTCCCCCTCAACTATCAATAGTCTCAATTAACATTAACTCGTTATAACAACGGGGGGGGGGGGGGGGTCCCAATTAACAAGAACATCAAATAGTAGAAGTTCCAACTATCAACAGTTCCAATTAACTAATATAATGAATAGTAAAAATAATCTAATTTCCTAAATTTATAAATAAAAGAATCGGAACCCAATGAATCATTTTATTTATTTAAAAAAACCTCCCAAGCACAAGTTCCTAGCACAAGATAACATTCTATAACATTTTATACGACCGCAAAAATTGCTCTAAAAAGTCCATTATCTTTTATTTGATAAACATCGAGAGTAACTCAGTTGAAGCGAGTCACTCAAAATCAACGTTGGGGAGTTATTGTTTTCAGATTTTAAAATCGGAATTTTGTGGGGAGCGCGCGGAGCAATATTGGAAATTTGACGTCGGTTTCTACGGCTGGGTGAATACACGGCTCTATCGGATATCTATCCGGGGAATGGTCTAATCACTCTCCCGGCTTACTGCCCTTGGCTGCTTAGCTACCATATTCAGGGTCACCTAGTTACTGTTTTCACTATTGTTCTTCGATATTTGGTTTAGTTCGAAAAGTCCGGCGTGTGTTTTATCAGATATTTAAAATACTCTTAGATTGGGGTTTATCTGTGTTGTAAATGTTTTAGGAATACACTTATGTGGTCGTCGTTAAAGGTTGGAACAAACCAACGATTACGTCTACGTTCCCGTACAACGTTGGAACAATCAACAATTAAGTCTACGCCCCCGTACAACTTGGTATAAACCAACAATTAAGTCTACGTCCTCGTTAAACGTTAGAACAACCCAACGATTAAGTCTACGTTCCCGTACAACGTTGGAACAATCAACAATTAAGTCTACGTCCTCGTTAAACGTTAGAACAACCCAAAGATTAAGTCTACGTTCCCGTACAACGTTGGAACAATCAACAATTAAGTCTACGCCCCCGTACAACTTGGTATAAACCAACAATTAAGTCTACGTCCTCGTTAAACGTTGGAACAAACCAACGATTAAGTCTACGTTCCCGTACAACGTTGGAACAATCAACAATTAAGTCTACGCCCCCGTACAACTTGGTATAAACCAGCAAATAAGTCTTCCTCCTCGTAAAATGTTGTAACAACCCATAAATTAAGTCTACGTTCTCGTACAACGTTGGAACAATCAACAATTAAGTCTACGCCCCCGTACAATTCGGAACAAACCAACAATTAAGTCTACGCCCCGTAAAATGTTGGAACAACCTAACAATGAAGTCTATGTTTCCATACAACGTTGGAACAACCCAACAATTAAGTCTACGCCCCATAAAATGTTGGAAGAACCCAACAATGAAGTCTATGACACCGTTCAACGTTGGAACAACCCAACAATTAAGTCTACGTTACCGTACAACGTTGGAACAACCCACCAATGAAGTCTATGTCTCCGTACAACGTTGGATCAACCCAACAATGAAGTCTACGTTCCCGTACAATGTTGGAACAACCCAACAATGAAGTCTACGTCTCCGTACAACGTTGGAACAATCCAACAATGAAGTCTAGGTTCCCGTACAACGTTGGAACAACCCAACAATTATGTTTATGTCACCGTACAACGTAGGGATAACCCAACAATGAAGTCTAGGTTCCCTTAAAACCTAGGAACAACCCAACAATGATGTCTAGATTCCCGTAAAACCTAGGAACAACCCAACAATTAGGTCTAGGTTCCCGTACAACCTAGAAACAACCCAACAATGAAGTGTACGCTCCCGTACAACCTCGAAAGAACCCAACAATTATGTTTATGTCCCCGTACAACGTAGGGATAACTCAACAATGAAGTCTAGGTTTCCGTACAACCTAGGAACAACCCAACAATTAAGTGTACGCTCCCGTACAACATCGAAACAACCCAACAATTATGTTTATGTCACCGTACAACGTTGGGATAACCCAACAATGAAGTCTAGGTTCCCGTACAACCTAGGAACAACCCAACAATGAAGTCTAGGTTCCCGTACAAACTAGGAACAACCCAACAATTAAGTGTACGCTCCCGTACAACATCGGAACAACCCAACAATTATGTTTTTGTCACCGTACAACGTAGGAATAACCCAACAATAAAGTATAGGTTCCCATACAACCAAGGAACAACCCAACAATTATGTCTATGTCACTGTACAACGAAGGCATAACCCAACAATGAAGTCTAGGTTCCTGTACAACATTGGAACAACCCAACAATGAAGTCTAAGTTACCGTACAACGTTGGAACAACCCAACAATGAAGTCTAGGTTCCCCTACAACGTTGGAACAACCCAAAAATGAAGTCTAGTTTCCCGTACAACGTTGGAACAACCCAACAATGAAGTCTAGTTTCCCGTACAACGTTGGAACAACCCAACAATGAAGTCTAGGTTCCCCCACAACGTTGGAACAACCCAAATATGAAGTCTAGTTTCCCGTAAAACGTTGGAACAACCCAACAATGAAGTCTAGTTTCCCGTACAACGTTGGAACAACCCAACAATGAAGTCTAGGTTCCCCTACAACGTTGGAACAACCCAAAAATGAAGTCTAGTTTCCCGTACAACGTTGGAACAACCCAACAATGAAGTCTAGTTTCCCGTACAACGTTGGAACAACCCAACAATGAAGTCTAGTTTCCCGTACAACGTTGGAACAACCCAACAATGAAGTCTAGGTTCCCCTACAACGTTGGAACAACCCGAAAATGAAGTATAGGTTCCCGTACAAGGTTGGAACAACCCAACAATGAAGTTTAGGTTCCCCTACACCGTTGTAACAACCCAAAAATGAAGTCTAGGTTCCCGTACAAGGTTGAAACAACCCAACAAATAAATGTACGCTCCCGTACAACATTGGAACAACCCAACAATTATGTCTATGTCACCGTACAACGTAGGGATAACCCTACAATGATGTCTAGGTTCCCGTACAACGTAGGAACAACCCAACAATTAGGTGTACAATCCCGTACAACGTTGGAACACACACACACACACACACACAACCCAACAATGATGTCTACCTTCCCGGACAATGTTGGAACAACTCAACAACGATGTCTATGACAGCGAACAACATTGGAACAACCCAACAGTGATGTCTATGACAGGGAACAACATTGAACCAACCCAACAATTAAGTCTACGTCCCCGTACAACGTTGGAACAACCCAACAATAATTGGTCTACATTACTCCTATCTACAACGTAGTATTTTAACAAATAATTCAAAGTTTCAATAGAGAAATACCTTAACATTATTCTCAATTAAATAACGCTATCTTAACGTTTTTAAATAGAATCATTCTTCTATATTAAACTTGAAGCTTAATTAATTAATACCCGTTTTTTTTATACTTACTTACCACCCATTCTTAACAGATTACAGAGAGTGATTATAAAGAAAGTAATTTAAATTGAAGAATCTTAATAAATTTCACCTAGTTTTTAAAGAAATAAAATAGAAATAGAGTTCAAATATAAAGGAAAATCATTTATTCAGTTCTACACATCTGTTTCCATTTGTTTTCCATTGAATATTATAAAATTTGTCTTTTTTTTCTGTGAGTTATTGTCGTTCTGATGATGTAATGTTTCAAAATTTCTTCTTACGAGGGCGGCATTGATGGCTTTGAAAATATTTTTATTCATTTACTTTTTAAAATTAAAATAAATATTCTCCGTAATTTTTTCCTACATGTCATTTCATATAATATTTTATTATTTTTTATAATCATTTAAAAAAAATCTTTTTAAAAGTTACTTTTGCGGTTCGAATTACAGACGTTGAAAAGTGATGTGAATATAAAAATATTGAAATGAAATTGATGAGAATTTATGAATATTTGTAAAATGATGCGAAGAAGAAAAAATATATAAAATATAAGGAATATTTTTAACTTTAGAGGTGATTTTTTAATGTTAATATTTTTATTATGAATATAGTTGTTTTGTATAAAAATATCTGTGATATTTGAATTCGAGAAATTAAAAAGGAATTTAAATAATTTTTAGAAATTGAGATATACAATTGGTATATTATAATTAGATAATTATTAAAGAGTGCTTTCAAGCAACAAGGTATTAGAGACATTAAAAAAGAATTTAGTATTATATTATATGATAAAGAAATTTAAAAATACGTTTATATCTTTTAATTAATGAAAAGCTCTGCACCTACAATTTGTATTGATTTTCAAATTAGACTTAGAGGTACATGTATGCTAATGATAAGAAGAACCTATAATCAAATGTGATTTCTTTTATTATTCAGCATTAAAAAAAAGGAATAGGTTAATTTATAGGGATTAAAATGAAGTGACCATATTATTAAAAAAGTAGCCTTTTATTTTGTGTATGGCTGTCTTTCAATTATGCGATAAAAATATTTGAAAAATATTTTTTAAAAATGGTCCAAACCGTGGCTATAGTGACCAAAGGTTGAGTCCCATTGGGGTCCACTATAGAGGGAATTTACTGTAATTACCAAAACGCTTTAATTCTATTTAAATATTTAATAAAATGCATAAATTTAAATGTGTAAATTATCGTTTGGCGTTAAAAAATTATCTTTTGACGAATAATAATTTTTATGAAAGTCTATTAATATTTAAATATGTGGATGGCTTATATATTTTGAAGAGATGATTAAATTAAATTTTGCATTAAATTTTTGGCGATATGCATTTTTAACATCCTATTTTTAAAATATCTATTTCAGATATTTAAAAAAGTGATATAGATTTTTATGAATTATATATAAAATATTTATTAAAAAATGAAATATTTATAATGCATATTTCAATTTGAAGATTAAATATTTAGCTTACATTTTCATCTTTGAAATATGTTTTTGGTTGTCAATAATAAATAATTTTAGATTGTAAGAGAATTATATATGTGTATGTGAAATACAAGCACCTGAATACCATCCTCCCGCCCTAATACAAAAATATCATATATGCATGTTTTTAACACTATATAAATATATATAGCTTTAAAATCTATATACAAGTATATATATATAACTCGTATGAATATAAATTACTCTGAATAATATATTTTATCAATATTCTCCTTTACAAGGATTTATTCTCATGAGACCTTGCAGTAATTATTTTAGAAATATATCTTTGTGTGAGTTGAAAAATATTTTGTTATCAAACGATATAAATTATTCGAGAAATTTCTATGTTCGTAACTAGGCTTAACTCTCTTCGAATTAATTTAAAATCTACACGAGTCACTAAGCATGAATTATTCCATAATTTAATAGCGACAATCTAGGAAAATTTAATTTATTTTCGACGATAATCACGAACCAGCTCCTAGGTATGTATATTTAATAAATATTAGTTGCTTGAGCGCTCTCAGTTGAAGGACATACACGCCGAGATTTCTAAAGGTCAACATTGTTAGGATGTCACATTAAAACTTCAATTTAGGACTGCATTGTGACGTGGCTGACATCTTATATAAATATTTATTGGAGACAAATTCCAAACGATATGAAGCCCTTTAAAATAAAGTGACGGCCCCCGATTGGTGAGCTGATATAACGTGACATGTTCGCAACCCAACATGATGCATTATTATCGTTTGGATTTGTTTTCTGGAATATTGAAGAAACATTATTAAAATGTTTTCTCAAATATATTTTTAAAATAATGTTTCAAATAATATTTTCTCAACAAATTTTCTAAATTTTATTTATTTATTAAAATAATATATTTTATTTATTTCAACACACAAAACGCGATATCCCGGCTAGGGATAATTGCGTCGTAAAATATTGTTTAAATAAAAAGGCATATATTAGATCAAAAATGTCTTTCTATTTAAATATTCATTTATGGATTGCTCTATTTTCAAAATAATATATTGTGTGCATTTATATATAATTTTTGAATTAACTAGAATGAATTTTAGGAGAACCAAGCATTTCAAGTTTTAAAAATATAATTACAAACTGATATTTTTAAAATTACTAAACGCCGTTTTTAATTTTATAATTATATTTTAATTTATTTTCGAATAATATTTTCAAACCAATTACAGTAGAACCTCTCTTTCTAACGGACACCTAGTTGCAGAGTAAAAGTGTCCTTTAGGGAAAGATGCCATTACCAGAGAGTAGTTAATTTGTAAAACGGTATTTTTGGCGATGATAAATGTCCTTTGTAGAAAGGTTTCATCTAACATAAATGTCCTCTCATTGAGGTTCTACTGAATATGAAAATAAATCATTTTTTAAAATGTTAGTAGACATTAGTTACCTTTAATATTTATTTTATCCTTATTTAAAAAAGGCATATATTGGATCAAAATATAGTTTATTATATGCGTCTGTGTTTATTAAAACCAATAAGAATGCAATTATTGAAAACCTTAAATAAGTTTGATGCAACAATTCCCTTCTTCAGTTTCTTTGGTCTTGAGCGGGTTTCCAGAGACGCCCCGGTATTCTGCCACAGTTTCTCATCCAGTCAATATGTCCAATTTTTCTTTTCCCTACCGTTCTCTAGTTCCATTTATTTTACTCTCCTGATCCTTCTCCATCAATCCTTCAATTTCTCTCAATATATATCTCATGTATATATATATTTGTATTTATTTCATTGGTTTTCCTGGGTTGGATGTAAAATCTAGCATGATTTAATGTCCTTTCCTTTCTTTTCTTCTTTAAACTTCTACTCAAACATTGTAATTCACCATTTTTTAAATGTAAAATGGTCTCTGAATTCAGTGTTGTTGCTTGACGCAAGCATCCCTTGTGGGGATATCGCGTTTGATTTGATGAAAATAAATAAATAAATGTTTCATCCAATTCTTTTGTATTTTTCTGATGACCTTCAATAGGACATTATCAATCTTATCAATACTACTTCATTCCTGATTATTCGTCATATTCTCTTCTTCAGCAAATTCCAAATATTTCACATCTTCGTTCTCCTTAACTGCGTGTCTCCCTACATCATATAACATCTATTTCAATGATACAAGTACATATATATAGTGTGTGTGCTTCAAATATCGTGACTCCTATAATAATCCTCTGTTTATTGACCTTTGTTATTTCTTTTAATTGTTTTACTAGAGTTAAAATAAACTGACTTTCCCCGGTGTTAACGTTGTTTATCCAACCTTTATAGTGTGTTTTTTACCTGTTTAATCTAATTATCAAACTACGAGTACTGGTATCTTGTTGAAATTTCCGCTTAGACATTATATCTCGTTACACTTTTCAAATGTTTTACATCACAGTTGTATGTGGATATCAACATTCGCTATTTTAGAGGAGTTTTGGCGAAAAACAAACTTTCAGTTTTATAGTAGAGATATTATCTGGAAGAAGGAATCAAAGCTAACGACAAAAAAAGAAAAGAAACTCGTTGCCGTTAACTTTGATTCTTTCTTCGGAATGATGTCTAGCGATTCCTTTTCTTGTAAAGAGATATTACTCGAATAACCCGGATATTTGTTTTTTAAGAAATTCATAGAATTTCCAAATCTTAACATTCGATTGATAAATAACAGTTTATAATATTCTAACAAAGTATTAATTAAACGAATAAGCATAAAAAAGATAAGAGGAGCTTCTTTTATAAATTTATTGTGCAAGCTTTCGGACTATACGTCCTTCTACAGGCATGGATAGTTGTAAAACTAAGGTTAGTTTTACAACTATCCATGCCTGTAGAAGGACGTATAGTCCGAAAGCTTGCACAATAAATTTATAAAAGAAGCTCCTCTTATCTTTTTTATGCTTATTCGTTTAACCAATTTTTTAAGAGTTCCTTATCGTTTAAAGTATTCATTAATTTTGAGAGTGGTCATTTTTATGTTTATATTTTGCTACTCTGTAAATTTCCCTCGTGGCTTATCTTTTGTTTACCATTCATGGTTTGTTCTTGCCTCAAATATATTGCTGTATCATCACGAAGTTGGTCTTCCCTAATTTCCCACGTGGCAATATAAACCTGTTACATAGAAAAGTTTAGCTCGGCAGCGCTGTTTACTTAAGCACAAAGTTGACAGCCATTAAGTTTTAAATTTGACCCGGTCTGACATTGACAACAATGTCAAACATTAACGTCTCAACTTTTATGCCGAACTGTAGAATAGGTAGTACAACTAGACAAAGCTATTATCGGTTAACAAATCAGATATAAAACGAAATAGCAAATATACCGCGAATGTTTCTTTTATACAAAAATTCGTTTTACAATCATCAGCCGCGTTATATTGTATTTTAAAAAATCAGATATAATTTAGTAATCAAGCTCAAATATTATGAATTTACGTTGGTAATCTAAGGATACTAAAACCGTCTATTAAAGGTCGCGCGATTCAACTGGTTTATAATAATAGCTAAAGAGCTTAATGAGGGGAGCTACTTAATGATGATGAAATAACTATGGCCAATTGAATCTGTTGCCGGGGATATTGGGCCTCGCGAAACAATCAAGCTATGCTGGAAGCCTGCCAGGCCGCGAACATGCCTGCCCCTGGAGACAATACGGAAAGAGAATGGGGTGATAAAAAATGTTAAATCGCCTGGATTGGGACGTAAAAATAAACTGCCCTCTAAATAGATCCCTCCTCCGTGTTTCGTCGGAATTCTGGCGTGGTTAGTCATAGTTCGAAGTTTATATCAATTCTCAAATTCCTTATTCTGTTATTATATTTTTATATCATTAATACGCTGCTTTATTGAATCTTAAGTTGCATCAATATAATATTAAATATATCTTAGTATATATGGAAATTTTGTTGGGAGGAAATTTATCTATAAAAGCATAGGCGCTTCTATCATCAAAATAAACGTCAAAACTAGACGCTAACTATTGATCATCGCCGCAAACTAGCGACCTCGGGTTGGTGTCTCTAGGTGGACACTTCTCAGTTTGCCAAAGCTGGTGTTGTGACTTTGTCACCGACCCGAGGACGCTAGTTTGCTGCTACGGTCAATAGATGGCGTCTAGTTTTGCCGTTTATTTTGACAGAGGAGGCACCATACGCTTTTATAGATCTTTGATACTTACTTATTCAGGAAACAACAAAGAGTTATTAATTTCCTAAAGAAAAGTTAAACCCACATTTATTGTTCAGCTGACTGGATGTTATAGTTAGCATACCCTTTCCTCCTCCCTCTAGGAAAAACAACAGACTTTCTTAAGGGCAGCTGGACAATGATGTTGTTTATTGGTCAGTGCATGATGAGATCAGACAGGACTTGGTGATAGCTGATGTCCTTAACCTCTGATGGCCTCGTTCTATATTTTACCCCAAATTGACTGTTCATTCCCAGATACTGTAATGTGGTAGTAACACTTTCATCACCATATTGCTAGATTTCAAATATCTCCCCTATTATACCATACTATATATATACGGGGTGTATATAGAAGATTTGCAGACTTCTGCAGTCATACAGAGGTTCTGGTACCGCAGTACAGTGTGTGGCAAGGCACGCAGAAACAATCATGGATAGAATGAGGAACGAGATCACGCCGATTTTCACCATTTTTTGCTTTATTAGTTTTTTTTTTTTTTTTGGTGTTGTCACCTATGAAACTTTTGATAATTCCAGTAAAACCAGTTTCAAACAAGAACCTATACTATCAAGCCATTTTGACTTGGTTAAAATCATGGCCTCCCACTATGGAT
>CP092873.1:65159404-65198594 GCA_030710605.1 Cordylochernes scorpioides | reverse complement strand
CTCGTCAGTTGAGGGCGACTTCATAAGATCCGAGCCATTCGTGAACGCCACAACACATTAACCTCAAAGAAGTTCTGGGCTACTTGAACAAACAGTTCGGGGATTCCTGTTCGATATCTCTGGTACAGAATACCTGGTCCAATTGAAAGGCTATCTTGAAATGAACTTTTTAGCGATTGGCTAAAATCTATAATAAATGTAGGAGTAATGTCTGTGTTGATGTGGAAGTTTCCTAGAAAAGAGAGATTGGTGCGGCCAGCCTTGCTGACCAACCTAATAACTCCCCTGGTCATTACGGCCATATTGCCTCCTACGTAATGATCCATTAGGTCCTGCAGACCTTCTAACGACGTCTTAGCGTCAATATGGAGATTAGCACACGCCTCGTTTAGCCGGACTTTCAAATTGGACCGATTCGTGACCTCCACATGCTTGCCTACGTCGAAATTAGTTTCATTTAGTAAAAGTTGGACTGATTCCCGTTTCTAAAAAAAAAAAACATTTTATTGTAATTTCCACTGTTCTACTTGTTTTTTCCTTTTGAATTACTCTGTAGTGGAATATTTGCATGTTAACTAAAATTCTGGTATGTCTTCGTCTTCTCGTCTTTTCCTTTCTTAGGTGGTCTATCCTAAAAAAAATCCAGGATTGTGTGCATTTTGATTCTTCTTTCTAGAACCCCCAATGAGGTCCAATAATAAAAGATGTATTGTTCTATTTCTTGTTCTATCTATCTTGACCTCAAAGGAACTTACTAGGAATCACAGTTTTGTTAGATCTTGCTTTCATCTTTGAAGAGAAGTGTTTTGAAGTTATATGTTCTAAATCGTGTGAGAACAGGACCTGTCTCTCTTATTCAAGTTCTATTCCAGGATTTCTTCTCTTTTTTAGATATATATTTGTGCTCTAGTTATGTTCCATTGATTTTTCTATTACAAAAAGTACATTTAAGTCGGTATTTGAAAGGACAATATTCTCTGCCTCTAATATAGCATGGGCTTGCTTATGTTCTGGAATGGCCATGTGGGATGTAATCCATTGGACAGGTAGCGCTCTTCTGGGTTTTAATTATTCTTGTGGCATACAGGGTGGCCCATAAGTTCTGAAAACCTTTTATTTTTAGTAAAAATTAAAAGGAAAACTAGAATAAGAAAACCTATAACTATTTTATTTAAGGTTATAGATTAAAGCTTAATCTAAAATACAGTCGACTCTCAATCATTTGAAATTCAAAGGATCAGAGAAAATTTTCAATTTATCAAGAGTTCAAAATAACAGGAGTTTAAACAACAAAGAGGGAGGGAGGGAAAATCAAGTGAACAAGAGTTTATGATCAAAATTCGTGATTTATAATTTTAAACATTTGTAAAGTTATTCACAAATGCTCACATTTGTAGCAAGATACTATTCCTTCAACTTCAAATTACCGAGGGGACCAATTAATATTGATTTTAGTCAACTTATCGAATATTTTTCAAGGGACCGGGAAAAATTTTCAAATTTTCAAGAGATTCAAATTAACGAGTTTCAAATTATCGAGATTCTACTGTAGTTATATTTTTTAAATTCTAGTTTGCCTTTCAATTTTTAATAATAAAAAAAGGTTTTCGGGACTTATTGACCACCCGTATTTCTCAGATGTTTGGATATTCCTTGAGTATTATAGGGGAAATGTAACACCTTGGTATTAAATCCCATTATCTCTTTTTTAAAATGCGCTTGGTTTTATTTTTCCAATTATTTTACTATCAGAATTGTATTATTGGGCACTAATGACAGGAATATCTTGTAAAGATAGAGGCTGCCTGGCCGGAATTCATAGTTCTTCAAATTAAAGATACTTCGGCCAGTAAATAAAAAATATTTACTGGCCGAAATATCTTTAATTTTAAGAACTAGGAATATCTTGGTCCTAAATAGGATTTAGTCTTAAATGATCAGGTAAGTTTTTAAATCGAAAACCCACGAGATACATTTAGATTATACGTAGTGTATTGTGATATATACAGACATATATAAATAATAGCAGTTTGAAATTATGTATAGCTCAAGTTTTACGAGGTCTTCATGTGTGTTATTCTTTGACGCTTCGTGTGATCGAAAGGTGAATATTAATAAAAGTTTTACTGGGCCTAGATATAATTTATAGATGGGTGTATAAATGTCAGATCTCCCCCCTCCCCCCAAGGCTATTTCCAATATATCCAACTCTCTCAACTTCTTTTTTAAAATCTAGGTTGGCTAAACAATGACGGGGGGCATTTAAGTCTTAAACCACTCGTGATATGTCGAATCCAGTCTACCAGTAGAGCATGACACTCAGACAAGATGTGAAAAATGCTTATAAAGGTAGGATTAACGAGACAGCCAAATACTTCAATCTATCTAGATAACTATTGGCTTCAATTATCCGTGTCTTGACATTTCTAATATCTTCTCGGACTAGCTTTTTTTTTATTGTTGTGGTACAACCTGCATTACGTTGACTAGGGACATGTCTGAAATGGGTATATTGCTAGCTGTTTTTGATTTATCGAAAAAGTAAATTTGATCAAAATGATTATAGTTGGCATTTATTCCGATAGTTGACGCAAATTACTAGTAACATTAAGTTCCCTGATCAGGAGATGTCATTTTTTCAGAACTCTTGATTATTTTTCTTTGTGTAGCACGCAGTATTTGCTTTTATTGATATAGAGAAATATATAAGCATAGTACTTTATGAAAATAATAGTACAAATGTGATATTGTACTTGGATAAGGTGCATAAATTATGAAAACTTTCAGTTGCACGATAAGGAGATGCCTTTTTCATAATTAGTACTTTATTTTTTTCTTATATATGTCTCGCGCTAAACGTTTTGTTGCAAGTTGGATAAAATGCTGTATATCCATTGTTGTTCTTTCATTACTTAGGTTAGATGAAACAGTTTATTTTAAAGAAATAAATGACGTCTTTTGATATGTCCTCTGAGAGTGGTGTGGGTTCATTAAGTTGAGCGCGACACCATTTTCTAACAAATTTGAGCAAATGTCAAATTAGTTACCAAGGTTTCTGCTAAAGCTCTCATCAATACACGGGGGGAGCTACGATTTTAAAGGTTCCTATACGGAAAAAAGTCATCAAATTATAAAAACTTTCTATTAAAAAATATCAATATTAATAAATATGTATGATGGGTATTAGCTTAGCTATATATTCGAAATTAGAAATATTTTTAACGCTGATTTTTTAAAATAAAAAATATACAATAAAAATGTATTTCTACAAACCTTAAGCTTCAATTAGAATAATAATTAAACAAAAGGGAGGATATGGTTCATCAGTGGTAAAATCTCCCAGCGGTTTCGTCAGTTTAATTTCAAATGATGAGCCATGCCCCTTCCTCCAAATTTTTATTCATTGCGGTATTAGGTCTGTATAGATAGCTTTTAATTATGGATATTTAAAAGAGTAGGTTTAAGAAATATTTATAATTTTCGGGAAGAGATAAATTGCTGATGCTATATCTGAAGTGAATGTTCAATGATAAGACATAATTATTCACGTGTTGTTGCAACTACTCCTTTATTGACTATGGTGTGTTCGACCTTAATTCTGACCTGGTGTTGTCTTTCAGAGCCGGCAAGCAAGTACACAAGAAGGAAATCAGGTATGTCTCTCTCTCTGTTTCTACTTTCTCTCTGTTTCTCAAATAGCCGAAGGTTTAATCCCGGCATCGACGGGGATTTAGAAACTGAATACAGTAGAACAATCCCACTGTTTTTTTTTCTTATCCCTAGTACACGTGGTACAGGCTATGATAATCATGGTGGGTAGAAGTAGGCAACTGCTTTTACTGTAAGTGCACCACATGTCTACACATGTGAAAAGTAGTTCGACTTTACGCTTACAGATGTGCCAGAGCCCCGTTTAGTTACTTGCACTCGCTGGTGGGGTTGGACCTTGGCAAGAATCGGGGGCCATTGGAGCATTTTTACCTCACTGTAAAGAAAATCGCCTAGTTGCAGAGCCACAGTGATCTTTGCGGAGAGTTGTTCTCTTACCAGAGAGTTACCATTAAGTAATAATTGTTATTTTGGCGATTGAAAACTGCCTTTTGTAGAGAGGAGTCCAATAACGAGAGTATCATATCATAGAGGTTCTAATGTATCACTCTAACTTATCCTTACTGATAAAGGCCTTTCGTGCACAGCTCTCCATCAAATGATACAAATTAGAATGGGTTAATTTGCATATTCCCTTTGTTCCTTCCACATATTTGAGCAATATTAAACCTCTTTGTTAAAATTTTTAAAACGATATCGAGTCTCAGGTAATAAGCATACACTGTCATGGTTTCAAGACTGGTATATGCAAATTAGTTCGAGGCTGATTTGCATAATTCATTTGTTCCGTAATCCCGGGTGAAGTAATATGTCTAGTGTTGAAATAAACACTATATAAACACTATATATAGATGGAGCATTATTGCTTTATATTAGTATAAGATCTGTGGAAATATTTTTTTTTCACATATATATTTTAAAATGAAAATAGCGTTAAAATATTTTAAGTTTCAACAATTCTCTCGGTTTGACAGAAAATGCTAAATACACACAGAAAAACATCTCAAAAGGTCACAATTTAATATCCTTCTGGTGTTGTCATGTATTTTAAATTTGTTTAATTTTAGCCGCTAAGTCCTTCTTTCGTTCGACAAAGTCTTAAATAGAAATTTAATCAGCCCTCCTCTTTTTTTCCATCACCACGCTCCCCTTTTTAATCCGATTTCACCAGGTAGGCGTAATATTTTATTGAATAGCTTTTAAAAATTTATATTTTTCATATTTGCGGAGTCTAAATTGTGTAGAGGGAGAATTCTGTAAGGTTTATCTCTCTTTTGAGGGTATTTTTTTTCCTTGTTAAAAAGTAAAGCTCTTGTAAATTTATTTGATGAAACAAAGTTTAGGGTGAGTTTTAAGGTAATATACTTTATTAGCAGAAATTTTTCAAATATATTAAGATGTCATCTAGCAAATGAAATTGTGGAACTATTTTGTCGTTGATTTCTCTCCCTTCTTTATATATATCAATTGATTTAAATCTCCTGGACATTAATTAAACAATTGAAATGTTTCTCCGGAGATGAGTTTCTGTTTATTTAAGCCGTCTCAAGCTTTCGGACATCTCTGTCCTTCTACAGGCGAACATATACAATGAATAAAACGCCGCCTAATACATCAGTTTGGCATCAAGCGGCGTTTTATTCATTGTATATGTTCTCCTGTAGAAGGGCAGAGATGTCCGAAAGCTTGAGATGGTTTTAAAATAAAAATAAACTCATCTCTGGAAACCTTTTAAATGTTTATATATATATACATACATATATTAATTAAGAAAAAGGCATCTACTTATCGTGCAACTGAAAGTTGCTGATGGCTTGCGCCATCTATCGGAATAAATATCAACTATTCTCGTTGATTTTTAATTATTCCAGAATTGGCCAAATACCCATTCTTGATTAATCAAGAAAAGCTAACCACGGACGCGTTTCGGGCTGTTGGCCCTCATTTTTTTTTTTTTTTTTTGTCGTTGAGGTACAGCTTGCACCACGCTGATGAGGGCCAACAGCCCGAAACGCGTCCGTGGTTAGCTTTTCTTGATTAATCAAGAATGGGTATTTGGCCAATTCTGGAATAATTAAAAATCAACGAGAATAGTTGATATTTATTCCGATAGATGGCGCAAGCCATCAGCAACTTTCAGTTGCACGATAAGTAGATGCCTTTTTCTTAATTTATGCACCTTATTCCAGTACAATATTACATTTGTACTATTTTTTCACATATATATATATTGTGTTTAGAATTTTTTTTTGTGTTTGGTGTTGAAAAGAGGTGCAGTCGTAAATGTAAAGATAATTATTTACCTTTCAAGCAGATTTTTATTTTGAATTACTTGAAGCAAATTATACATAAAATTATTTTTATCACAGTAATATAAAATTCATAAAATGAATTCTATATTCGTGAATTTTATTAGAAAAGGTAGGGTTAACTATACATATATACAAAAATAAAAATTAAAGTGGTATGTTCTGCATCTATGGTCAAATATGTAAAACAGTCAATGAATGAAAATAAAATATATGTTTTTAAAAGAATAAAATAATTGTATTTTAGATTATATTATATATATAGAAGCAATGGGTGCTTCTCCCGTCAAAATAAACGTCAGAATCTGACGCCATCTATTGACCGTCGCCGCAACTAGCGGCATCGGCTCGGTGACAAAGACACAACACCAACTTTGGCAAACTGATAAGCGTCCACCTAGAGACCATGGTTTCGGGCTAATGGCCCTCGTCAGTCTAGGGCGGACTTTATTCCATGAGATCCACGCGGGATCTAAAGGAATCCTCACAATCTACCAAAGAGGTGTTTTGCTGGCAATGTGGCTGGGCCAAATCTATGGCTAGAACATAGATGGAAAATTTGCCGGGAGGAAATTAATCCATAGAAGCAATGGGTGCTTCTCCCGTCAAAATAAACGTTGGTGTTGTGGCTATGTCACCGACTCGATGTCGCTAGTTGCGGCGACGGTCAATAGATGGCGTCAGATTCTGACGTTTATTTTGACGGGAGAAGCGCCCATTGCTTCTATGGATTAATTTCCTCCCGGCAAATTTTCCATCTATATATATTAATGTAAATTATTTTTGTTTGCATATATATAATCAGTTCTTAATAGAATAGTAGAACGGTCTCGAGATTAAACTGACGAAACCGCACAAAGAGAGTTTACTCACTATTGTTGAGCCTAGCTCTCTTTTTAAACTCATTTTACACTCATGAACAATTATATGAAAGTTTCATATTATGATATCGCCGGTTGTCTGCTTTTTTTTTTTGAAGGAGACAGAGGCATTTTTGTTCACACTTAGTTATCTCGTTTTTTCAATAAAGGCCATTGTGTATCAAATATCTTCGAAGAGTTATTGTCTGAATTCAGATATACATGCTTAAAAGGTACAAATCCTTTTAAAGTTTTTTTCCATGAATGTATATTCCCTTGTGGTAAAGTCTGGCTATCTCTGATGCACAAAATGTAATTAACGAAAGTGTGGTCTCATTGAGTTGAAAATCATTGAATCGATAAATATCAATATATTTGTTTTGATTGTTGTATGATGATTTTCATAAAACCCATCGTACATCCTTTTATGTTTACATACTAGCTCAATATTTGATTTATATGCTAATTTATTTTAATATAATCTTTATTTCCACGTAACACAAACATAATGGCCACAAGAAACCAGTATTTAAGAAAGGCTATGTACACAGTCAATAAAATGATATCTTTCGAAAAGTTTCCCCACAAAATATATTTACATACACAGCTCGGTCCATGGAACTTGTTGTTCTCACAATAAGGTAGACCATCGTATGTCAGGTTTATAGACAGTTAGCGATGGATTTCTTCAACCAGGAATAAATAGTTGCTTCAACATTCTCATTTCTGTACAATTGTGTTCAACATGGTGGTTCTCGAACATTTAAAATGTACCAACATCGATGTTTTAATGAAATTAGATATTTTTATCCGATTATTTATATATTGAATTGTTAGACAGCGCCTTCAAACAACCATTTAGAGGCCTTTCTAAAGGTTTTATTTTTTAGTATGTTCCACACAAAGTTCTTCGCAGGATTGCTCAGGACGGAGAGAATTGGAGGAACAGAGATTGGTAGAATTATCTCTATTTAGTCTCCATAGTTGACATATTCTGTAATGGTGCCATATAAGAAGACAGTACATCAACTACACAGTTCTCCACAAGATATCTCTTAAAACAGAGAAAGTTGGAAGTACGTCTTTAAGGCCAACCAGGACTTGAGAGATTTGTGTGTAAAATGGTAGATTGTCTATTTGACACATATTTGAAAATATAAATGATTCTGATAACTCCCGTCATGAATATCATGCCCTACACTAAGTGCATTTAGGATTAGTAAAGCGATGCCTAGAGCATCGCCCTCTTCCTGGAGCGTGGAGAGGGGTGTGATCTCCTTGGAGCGTTGGTAGGTCGCTAGGTGGGGACAGAAGCCGTCGTCCGGGTGGAGCCTCTTTAGGGCGGGTGTGTGGCGTCCCCGTCCGGTCCGGGCACAATGAGAGAGAGAGAGGATTAGTAAAAAAATGAACTGTTAGTAATAGTGATTGAATTTTCTAAAATAAAGGAGACATATAAATCTATATTTGTCAGGATCAGAGAGGACGGCAGGTTTATGGCTCCATTGTACGGACCTACATTCCACCAGAGAATAGCCTCTAACTCATCCTTTCATCTTAAATTACGGGGAGCCTCGGGTATACACTTCTTGGCCGCTAAATCAAACCTGGGATTGTCTATTCTCTCCTGCTCACAATGGACCTCGTTTTTTAAAGATGGAAATAGAATTTCTCCTCTCCTAAAATGAAATTAGAAACTGTATTCGATTTATAATTGTGCCTTCTTTCTTCGAACCTGAAGATTTGCAAGTCTTTCGACGATTGTAACAACGGCGTCAAATCAACCGATACTCCTTTTTTTGTAAGAGAGAATTGGACTTTCAAATAATGGGCTTAACGCACGGAGAAACTTTCGTTTCTTTAGTTTTCTAAGTTAGGTCTTGTTCTTTTAAAATCTGACAATATAGTGGAGTCTCCTACGAGACACCATACCTAAACCCTTTTATGTTTTTCTCTATTAGTATTTGTTGATTTTAACAAGCACGCAAAATATATTTTTATTTAATAATCCTATTTACATATATGGAGTATGATGCACTAGCGCGCCATCTGTTATCAAAATTCGAAACTATTTTAAAGGCGTAAGATTATTTTTTATTTTTTATTTTTTTTTAATTAAACAATTTCTACTGCCCTTACTGAAATGGAAAAATTTTTCCATTGCAGTAAGGGCATTAGAAATTGTTTAATAAAAAAAAAAAAAGAATCTTACGCCTTTAAAATAGTTTCGAATATATGGAGTATATACAGTATATTTGTATATGCTTATGTCTGTTTAAAACAATAACTAAGAGAGATATTTATATTTTCATGTTGATTATTGACTGAAACAGATTATTCTTTATACGATGCATTTAGCGCGCCATCTATTATAAGAAATTGGAACTATTTTTGATGCGTATGATTATTTTTTTTTAAATAAATCTATTTCTACTGTTCTTACTTCAATGATAAAAAATGATGGGAGGGCCTGGCTCATCAGTGGTGAACCTCCCAGCGGTTTCGCCAGTTTAATCTGCCATTATTCTTTAATAATATTCATTGAACAGAGTCTTTCTTGAACCCGGTCTAGAACCCGGTCTTTCTTGGAAGTTGTATATTATAAGAAATTGTGTTTCGGTTGGAAGGCTCCAAATGACTTGGGCTGAGATGAAAGAGACTCTGATATGATACAACATCCAGGAGTTAGCTAGTGGTGTCTTTCACATGTTAAACTATCTACAATATATACAAGAATATATAGACTATACTTGTAGGAAGACAATCAAATTGGTCTTAGTTTTTGAAGTGTTTCAAAGAATATTAATAAGGGGTGGAAATATATGATTATTTTAACAATGTCAATTGCCATACTGTGTGTGGGATAAAGTACAAATACGTATCTTATAGCCTTCACAGCTTTCAAGAAAGAAGATAAATTTTAATTATCGACATTCTTACAAGCATTTCTGCGTGTGGGAGATTGTAAGGTCCAAAATCTATATTCCTCCTCTATAATGCAAAGGTTTCTTCTAACTTTCTCTTAAATCGTTTCAATCAATTATTCGATGACGTTAAAAATGGATTGTCAGATATAGATTGCTATCTTGGGGTGACTTCCGTCTATCTTCGATATTGGAAATACACTTCCATGTATAAACCGTACATGAGGACATGGTAGCCATGCTGCAAGTACACCACATGTCTACACATGTAGTATGACACTTAAAACAAGTTTATGGACATCTAGTCAACAGCAAAATGAGAGTTTGAAATTAGAGTAAAAAATAAAGAGAAATGTTTACATCAGACGAAGCCTTCTCCGAAGGAACCTCTGGATCTTATCAGGAGCTACAAGCCGCCTAGAGTTCGGACAAGCCCTTGCCAATTACGGAGTTCTTGTCCTCAACATGCTCAATGACAATGTCGAGGGATTTGGAGAGAATTATCTACACATGTAGTATGGCTTTTGTACTTGCAAGGTGTCAGAGCCCTTGTTGGTTATTTGTACCCACTGAGGTGGGATTGTGTTAGAATCGGGAGCTATTAAACAATATACCTAAAGAAAAACAATATGGGTTCTGATACAGACTTCTGGTTATCGCACGCCCGACATGGTGATACCACTTATTCCTTAAAAACTTGTATCTATTGACTTTTCCTTCGACATACCTTGTCAGTTATCTGCTATGGCACATATGTTATTATAGTGTGAGGTCACATCGATCTCTTCTTACATAAGCATTGACCAACAGCTGTGAACATTTCTTGGCGTCGTACCAGCCCATTGATTCCCGTTTGCTCTAAATCGATGATAGCGGGTTGTGACAGTTTCACGACAAGTTTTTGACAGAAAGACCTTTGTCTTTCTTTCCCAACTATTGACACCTCCCCCGTACAAGGTTACTTAGTCTGTCGTCATATGTCAAATATACTCCTGTATGTCCCCTTGTCTAAACTTGGAATTCTTCTAATCGATGTTTTTCTTTCTATGAGGGAATTTCTGGCCGGATAAAGTAGTGGCGTAATGTTGGTTTTGGAGACTAGAGTTACGCTATTGCGCGCGTGCTAAGAGAGTTGAAATTTCGATTCGCCGATTTTAAAAATATAAATACAAAGAATCTCTCTCGCCTACCGCCACGGCCTAATTTTGAAAGATTTTTGTTTCTAGAAAGACCTGCTGGCTCACCAGTGTGAAACCACAGTATAAATAGAGAAACACGTTTTTAAATATACCTATTTGCATAATCTATTTACAAAAGTCTATAGAAGTGGATGGAGGGGTAACAACGCTATGTAACTGTTAAATGATGTGAAAAGTAAATTCAAGAGGTCATTGACTATTTCTTTGTTATTTACACCTTCACGGTGGTTTAAAACAACACATACCAAAATTTCACTTTCTAGTGCATCTTTAAAAGCAGAATCACTCAATATCATAGTGGGCTGGTGGATTAAATTGGCAAACGGCTAGGAGAAGGTTCATCACTGATGACTCTCCCAATACTTTTAATCGTAGAAAGAAATGCGTAGGAATTTGTTATATATTTTTAAAAGAGAAATCGCGCTTAAATGGCTGTATTTCTTGACACTATCGCTGATGTATTCCTGAAAGTATTTTGTGGAACGTCCTTTCAGTTGGGTTGAAGAAGAAGTGGAAGTGTTGTAAGATGTCTGAATTGATGTCCCAACTGCAAACATCTGAGCTTAAATAATCTGACTGGGATAATGAGGGACTTCTGTTTGGTTTCGGAACCGTTATACGTTGTTGGAGCATCAGTAACGAATAGAATTTGTTGTTGTTGTTTTCATTTCTCCCGGAGTTCGGGGAATTAGGTCATAATGGCATTTTACCACGGGATTGTATAAAGGTGAACCAAAGAGGTGAGAACAAAAGAATAATACGACTCTAAGGCAGAAAGGTTTGTATATGGGAAGAAATATTTATGTGGCAATGTCGGATCCATCTGCAACTGCCAGGCTACGTCTGGTCAGTGTTTCTCTATAGATAAGTAACATAGGAAGGAATACACAGAGATGGTGGTTCTACTAGGGATTTTTCAGGTGGCATCCAATAATTGCTAACAGCAAGGTCCTTAATCCATGTCAAGAAATCAGTAAACTCCTCACAACTCGACGTAAGGCCAGATTGTCTGAAGAGGCCATATCCGCCATCTACTGACATCACTTCAGTAAGATTAGAGGGACGTGTGGACGCTCAAGAGATGGTGGCCGAGTGAAGACTGCAAGGACTTTAAAAAAAACAAGAAATAAACAAACAACAGCAAAGGCCTGTAATTTAGAAATTTTGTCTTACATAGACTCGTCCCGGAGTTCAAGAAAAGATAAAAAAAAAATGATAGAAAATATAAACAAGTGACCAGGAAATTATCTCTATACAGTCTTGGTGGAGAGACATAACAAACACTGCGTCTTTTCTAGTCATGTTATTTTTCATTTTATAACGATTTTTTAAGTTTTTCTGCCGAACTGGTAGAGAACGTTATAATCGGTCGACAATTTAAAGAGAAACTTTAAAATGGTCGACTTATTTCGGTGATAGGCGTGTGCGGCTTCTAATTAATAATAAGAATTTATATAATAAATAGAAATAATTATAAACTATGGTTCTTCGCCAACAGAGCGAGCGCTTGGATCGGTCGCTACAGCCTTCATTTATAGAGGATAAGGTGGAATAATAAAAAAGGGTATGTGTTGTTTGCCTCCAGGTTGGAGTGGGTGGCTTGTACAGTCTATAGGCGATAAGAAATTAGTGATAAGATTGATTGAATCAATGCAGGGCCAAACTGCGCGTCAGCTTTATTTAACATTATTGATCTGTCGCTGATTGATTAGGTTGCCATAATCGATTTCTTGAGGGTTGATTAATTTTAGCTAGTATTTATTGCGGTTCTATTTAGCAATCAACGCCTTTTCATGTCGCCTTCTATCTTCGCATAGTACCGGGCCCCGCCTTGTGTGGCTGACTAATACAGGATCCAGTTTCTACAAATCTATTAGGGAATAATAAGAGATTATTGGGAGTCTGCCTTCTGCTACCTGACAAAAAATACATAGGGGTCGTTGGAACGTGGTCTAAACTGTTGGGTTTCGACCGCTACGACCCGAGATTGAATTTCGCATTGGGCACTTTTTTTTCTGATAAAAAATGCTCCAATGGCCCACCAGCGAGTACAAGTAACCAAACGGGACTCTGGCACATTTGTAAGTGCAAAAGTCAAACTGCTTTTCACATGTGTAGACATGTGTTGCATTTACAGTGAAAGCATTCGCCAACCTCTACCCACCATGATTATCATGGCCTGTACCACGTGTACTAGGGATAATAGAAAAAAACATACGAAAACAACTAAAGAAAGGCATTGCTTTTATAATCTGTTGTGATATTTAGATTTCTATTAACATAGCTATTTGGACGATTGTAGATATTTCCTACGAAAGGAACTGCAGAAAAAATCAAATAAACAACATACAAACAGAAAACTGAAAGACAATTCAATAGTTTTCTAAATTCTAACGTTATTTTATACAAAATCTCATAACTTCGGACCAACCATTGATGTACCACGTTGTGAGGATACAAACCAAAGAAATCGTCCCATAATTAAGAGAACTATACTCACCACAGTAAGGATCCCATGACCCGAGTATAGAGTGTGGCCTGCTACCTTGTCCTCTCCGGTAAAATCTCCTCAACTGAGAAACTTAGAACATTGAGGGGGTGTGTTTGATCAATTAGGTTTTATCCTTGTGATGAATGCCGCAGAAATGAAGTACCTATATGCCATCTATCGGTCAAAAACGCCTTTATAATCAATATCAGCGTTAAAAAATACTATATATATATATTATTATTATTATCCTTAGTACACGTGGTACATGCCATGATAACCATGGTGGGTAGAAGTTGGCCACGGGAGAGCGACGACTCTCTAGCACAATATGGGAGTATCTTCTATTAACTAACCACACTATACATATAGTGCACTCTGTGTATAGAGAATGGACACATTCATCGCTAGTGATATTTTATTCCAAATAATGGACACATTTCTACAATTATTCAACTGCTTATGGAAAATAATTGGGAAGGTTTGGATCAGCAGTGGTGAACCCTTCCAGCGATTTCATCAATTTAACCCATCAATTCTACGCTACAACTATTCTATGTTGATTATGTCTGTACTTGAGGGGGTTTAACGAGATTAAAGAAAGATGACTCAGTAATTGTAGAAATCCCACATATATTTCAGAGATATTTAAACACAGCTCTTCTGTTTAAAGGACAAGACAACAAATACAAAAGTCTTTTAAGACAACATAACTAAACAACTTTTTTTTTGCTTATCCCTAGCACACGTGGTACAGGCCATGATAATTATGGTGGGTAGAATATGGCGACTGCTTTTACTGTAAGTGCACCACATTTCTACACATGTGAAAAGAAGTTCGACTTTGCACTCACAAATGTACCAAAAGCCCGTTTGGATACTTGCATCTCGCTGGTGGGGTTGGACTTTTGCAAGAATCGGGGGCCATCGGAGCAACTAAACAACAACGTAGAGTATGTATAGAGGATAGAATTATTCTACCTTATTGGGTTTTATTTGTAATATTGGACGGATTTCTACAATTAGTCAATATGGAAAATAAAAAATCATCTTTCTATAGTTTCGTCAACCACCATCACCTAGAGTAAAGTGCAGACTATAGAGGCAGAATCAACAACAATAGTTGGAGCTTACATATGGTGGATTAAATTGGTAACATTGCTGGGAATTTTCACTACTGATAAGCCAAACCTCCCAATTTTTTTTCGTATTCAGTTCAATACGAATTCGCCCATTATTTAGAAATCAAATAGCGTTGAATGTTTCCACCCTTTTCTTCTTTCTTATCTCCACTCAATCACATTACGGCATCAAGTCTGTAGAGACTTTTGATGGTGTTGCCGTTGTCATTAGCACTGGAAGCACTATTCAGTGGCAGGCTGACTTAGCTCCAAAAGAAATGGCCGCCTCTGACATAAGGAACAGACACCGTGTGCAGCCGCTCCTAAGATGAAGTACAAACGCTGCTCATCCTGTATCCCTGGATCAGGAGCCCCTACAAGGTACTATCAGCCGGGCCAGCTGAACCCAGGTTTTTTAGCGAGCTTGTTACTGCTCCCCCTCCTCCTTTTTCATCCGGGCTTGGGACCGGCAAAAGCGGAGTTCCCATCATCTATCTTTATAGTAGCTATATATGTATAACGCGAACAAGCTAAAAGAAAATCTAGCTTAAATAGTGTAAGCTAGTTGAAGAGCCTATTCGTTTGGAATATATAGTTAATGAAAAGACATATTATTAACTCTTTAGTAAATCCATATTTGATAGTTGACTCTTTCTAATGTGATTCAGACCTATGTTCGAATTGCCTACGGCGACATTCCTAAGCTTCCCGTCTCCATAAAGTATCCTTTTGAGTCGTTTTTGTTCTTTCTCATTAAATAGCATAATAAAAAATGATTGCGATGTTTCTCAAATGTTCGCGGATAAAATACCTTTTTAAATAAATGGCACAGACATTAGACAAGAGAGTTGAAATAAATGATTAACCCAAATGTTGGAGGAAGTCATTGGCGACGGAATTGGCTTTTAGATGGGATTGAAACTGTGGTCCCATCAAGTCTTCCGTTTTACCGAATCACTCGATTGCCTGACACATCCAACACACATACAGTTTTCTCTCTCTTTTTACTGTACACTTTCTCTTAAAGCTTTAATATATCCATTCTTGTGTATTATATTGTAGCTATGGTGTGATTTGAAAAGAATATTATGGGCAACATATATATGATGGTATATATATGTACCAAAAGTGGCACCTCTCCCTTTAAAATGCATTAGAACCTATTGAGATGTGCTATTTTGAGTTTAGGAATACCATCTACTTATATATTTGCCTTATTCTGTCTGTTTGTCTGTTTGTCTGAAGCTCACGGATAGAATGCGCGCTCATTGGCTGCAAGGGAACACGTGTCCTCCCTGCCCCCCTCTAGACAACCCTGTTATTCAAAAACCATACATCCAATCGCCATGAAATTCTGGGATATTATTAGGTATATCCCCGGAAAGGTTTTCGAAAAATAATTTCTTGAATATCTTGAATATCCTTAGAGTTATTTGCAGAATTGTAGATATAACTCGCAAGCAGCGCCGCCAGACGGTGAAAGCCTTAAGCTTGCTGCTCCACCCCTGTTGACCTTGGGTCGTCGTGTGAGTCACAGCATGATGCAACAAAAAACACTCTCTCTGGGAATTGCGGCGTCAACAACCTGTAAGTTTGTGCCTCTCTCATAAACCTGTCTATACAGACCACCCTGTCTATAGCGACCACTCTAGACAACCCTGTTATCAGCTGTGTGATACATCCACCTGTCTATACAGACCACCCTGTTAATAGCGACCACCCAAGTCAACGTTTTTAGAATATATTCGCACTCGGGTAAACCCCGGGCGTTGCCCGGGCCATTCGTCTAGTCCTATCATAACTTTATATTAATATATATAGTCACGACCGTCTGTCGTGGCCTCTGTCACGGATAATATACAGTTATCATCGTCATGCGTTCTTAATTCTGTCACCGTTTGCTTTTGGTCAGTGGTAAAATGCTCGCCTGCCAGTTTTTACAATTTTTAAAACTCATTTATATATTATACAAGAATGACATCCACGGCGCCAATTTATAATTGTAACGAAAAGTATTTGAATAAAAGCATTTAATCGGTTAAACCCCGGGCGTTGCCCGGGTCATTCGGCTAGTATTATATATGTTTGTATGTGAAAATATAAAATGCTCATGTGAGCGGCCAGAAAATGCTATTTACATATATTTTGAGTATGTATGTATATACTTCTGCAGTCTCCTAGAATTGTCTATATAGAAAATAGAAATATTCCTAATATGTCTGCCTTAGGAAAGGCAGATTATATAAGAAATATTTCTAATGCAGTCGTAAAGTGACCTGGTAGATTAAACTGGCGAAACTTCTGAGAGAGCTCACCACTGATGAGCTAAGCCCTCTCATCTAACTTTTCTATCATCGCAGTCTGCTGTAGAAGCATTTGAAAAAGAAGCAACAATGACATAATAATTAACTGCATGTTATAAAGTTGGAGTAAGTTAATCATTTGTAGAGAATTGGTAGCAAATCTGGGCTTCTACTAAGTACGTGGTTCTTGACTAACCGACAAAACTCCTAATATTAAAATTAAAGATACTTCGGCCAGTAAATCTTTTTATTACCTTTATAACGCTTTGCCAATTTTTTTTTTTTTTTTGCTCCCGACGAGGACAAAAGATTATTGTCGAAACGTCGAGACAATAAAAAAGATTTACTGGCCGAAGTATCTTTAATTTTTAGAACTATGAATGCCGGCCAGGCAGCCTCTATCTTTACGAAAAACTCCTTATATTACGGGTGAGAACACAGCTATTTCTAAAAAAAATCGACCCTGCAGGGATTCGAACCAGGAATCGTCCTATCCGTCGCCATAAGGCCAACCATCACCTCACGCCGACTACGTTTTATAAGCATGGCGCAATGGTCGACTCTTTTGGTTACGGATAGGATGAGGATCGAATCCTGGAAGGCTCTAGTTTCTAAAATACTTGTGGGGATTTAAAATTTTATATACGACAGTTAAATATCGCCTATATTCTATGTAGTAAATGGAGACTATGCGCTGAGTATATGTCCAAGTGACACTGAGAAATATTCTGTTGTATTCTCGAAAGTAGTATGTAAAGAGATGTAATATGCGCATTGCAAACTTTTCGCGCAAACTCTACGTGTACGGTTAAGATGCTATGATCATCTAAAGCTAAAATGCTATATATGTTTAGAAACTATTTTAAAAAGTTGTGCTAACAGCGTTAAGCGACTAGAGTATGTTTCCTGAATGCATTTATATCGTGTAATTATGGGTTGTGTATATAGACCTTGTAAAAGTTGTAAACGTTGATATTGTAGAGCTTGATGTGTAGAAAGCTCATGCTGAGTAAATTATATCGTGAAGATTAACAAAGATTCTGTTCTTTCTAGAAACCAAGTAGTAGTAGAAACTATTACATTTTGTATAGATATGGGAATTGCATGGAGAAATATTAGCATAGAGCAAATTCTCCTGTTATTCCTAACTTTCGGTGACCCGATGAGCACGGTGGGTGTAGCAGCGTCGTATTCCAGCCTTGTTGTGTACCGGAGACCGTAACAAGCGGGTATGTCAGCTCGCTAACAAGGCCGTAATTAGAAGTACCCGATCAATACGAAGGACATTCTGGACTAATGAACCCGCGATGACAGGCGCTATAACTCCACATGCTCTTTTTTTCTGGAAGATTTCGCCGTACAGCGGTTGTTTAACTTTCTACTCTCTCATATACTGACTACACATTCACACTTTACACAACTCTACCTTGGTGGTGATGGTGGCCCGAGAGCTGGTCAAACAGAATTTTAAAATAAGGAAACACACGGCTTTAAAACGAAGTATTGTATCGCAGTGTTCGATCACACTTAGTAGCTAAAGAGCTCCAAACAGAATACACAATCAACAACGTTTATAATACCGACTGCTTTCCTTTAGCTCGGTGAGGAATAAATTACCTCGAGGTTTGAAATAGAACACCTCTCTGGATTTCATTCTGTTTGTGGTGGTCTTGTTGTTGCTATGTTTCATTTTATATCATTTCATCTATACTTTTGTGTAAACACATGTTTTAGCTTTTTTTCCGAGATTTGATGCTTGATAGTTCATTATTCCGTAATGGTAAATGTTATTAGCCTAGGATCGATTTGATCATACGGATGGGTTTTTAGGTAAATTTATTGATGGATTTTTCCCTCTGTGTGGCGGACTCATGTTCTACATCTCTATGTATGAGAAGGATCCCTGATGTTTGTGATTTGTACGCCTGTGTTTGTGTGGGTAACGGAAAGTTTAAGAGAAAAAGGAGAAAAATATTTTTATTACGCTAACGCAAGTCTTCAACTTTGGGGTCGTTCTACGTTAGAATTCCGTCTCTAGAAGAACTTCGAAGTGTGAAACCTAATCTTTTTTAACGTTATATTGTAATAAATATTTGTTCTTCTTCCCTCTTAATAACTCTCGTTATTTTATCTCTATAAGGATATTATTAATTAGTTTGTATATATTTCTGTTTGTGTGCATATCATTTGTGTACGTATTTAGGTTTTTGTTTGTATATGTTAGCCCTGTGTTTGTATACATATATATACAATAATTTTAGGCCGTGAATAGAATAGTTATATGATATTAACAATGAGAAAGAGAGAGAGAAAAAAAAAACGAGAAAAAAGAACTGTGTACAAAATGAAGAAGTGTCTGGCAATATGTACAATAAGCAAAATATAAATTATCAGTTTCTTAAAAGATGTTTGTTGCTATATAATTTAAAATATATCTACAAAAGGTTTCGAATTTAATATACATTTCTTTACTGGAAATAAAAATACTTGGATCTATTACTATATATAAATCGCTACTAATATATTTTTCGTTTTTTTAATATATATATTTTACCTAATATTTATTAAATCAATTTATTCAATTAAATTATGTGTGTGCGGTGTGTTTGACTCCTGACATCTTCAGTCTCTTTTTTTTTCTTAAGAAGTTATTTATTTATGCTTATGAGGTGATACAGCAGCGTATTTACAATTAGAGAGGAGACAAAATGAATTAAATCTAGAAAAAAGAAGCTATATAAAGAAAAGTAGCCATGCATTTCTTTATTCGTGAAAAATTGCAAGCTTTCAGATCTTTATAATTCTTCTACAGGCATAGCTGTAAGTTGAGTGAATGAGGATATATCTCAACTCACAGGTATGTCTGTAGAAGAATTATAAAGATCCGAAAGCTTGCACTTTGCACGAATAAAGAAACGGATTGCTACTGCTTATATTTTTATTTTAAACTTATAGCAATTTCCTCTCTTTTAATGTTAATAAAGAAGAGTATATTTAAAATTTTAAGTTTAAATTCTTAACAGGTCATTACATTCTTGTCAAATTTAGAACGAAGCTAATGTGTTCCGACCATTCAAATGGAATTTAGATAGGAATTTTTACCTTAGTTTAATTTTTATATATACGTATGTTTTTTTGTATTTTTCAGTTTTATCTCGAGTGACGAGCTTTGTTTTATCTCATTTATAAAAGTGTCTCCACTTTTTAAGTTACTTAGCTCCCACACATGCGCAGTAGTATAATAGGGTTTTGAGTATATTATATATTAATACTTCAATAATACGAAGTAAAAACTGAAAATTTTATTCCTTTTTTTTTCAAAATTAAGTCTTTGATACAACTTTCCCATTTTCTCCTTAAAACGACAAGATTCTATAGATAAATCTGTAATGTTTTGATTTATTCTATATATACAGTAGAACAAAACCTCCATGAGAGGACACTTTCACTAGAGGACACCTTTCTACAAAGGACGCTCTCGCTTAGGGACACCTCCCTACAAAGAACACTCTCGCTAGAGGACACTTCTCTACAAAGGACACTCTCGCTAGAGGACACTTCTCTACAAAGGACACTCTCGCTAGAGGACACTTCTCTACAAAGGGCGTTCTCGCTAGAGGACACTTCTCTACAAAGGACACTCTCGCTAGAGGACACTTCTCTACAAAGAGCGTTCTCGCTAGAGGACACTTCTCTACAAAGGACACTCTCGCTAGAGGACACTTCTCTACAAAGGACACTCTCGCTAGAGGACACTTCTCTACAAAGGACACTCTCGCTAGAGGACACTTCTCTACAAAGGGCGTTCTCGCTAGAGGACACTTCTCTACAAAGGACACTCTCGCTAGAGGACACTTCTCTACAAAGAGCGTTCTCGCTAGAGGACACTTCTCTACAAAGGACACTCTCGCTAGAGGACACTTCTCTACAAAGAGCGTTCTCGCTAGAGGACACTTCTCTACAAAGGACACTCTCGCTAGAGGACACTTCTCTACAAAGGACACTCTCGCTAGAGGACACTTCTCTACAAAGGGCGTTCTCGATAGAGGACACTTCTCTACAAAGGACACTCTCGCTAGAGGACACTTCTCTACAAAGAGCGTTCTCGCTAGAGGACACTTCTCTACAAAGGACACTCTCGCTAGAGGACACTTCTCTACAAAGGGCGTTCTCGCTAGAGGACACTTCTCTACAAAGGACACTCTCGCTAGAGGACACTTCTCTACAAAGGGCGTTCTCGCTAGAGGACACTTCTCTACAAAGGGCGTTCTCGCTAGAGGACACTTCTCTACAAAGGACACTTTCGCTAGAGGGCACTTCTCTACAAAGGACGCTCTCGCTAGAAGACATTTCTTTACAAAGGACAGTTTTATTGCCAAAATTACCATTTCTACTAATAAGCTGTTCTCTGGACACTTCTTTCTAACGGACACTCTGACTCTCCAACTGGGTACTGTTCTATAGATAGAGGCACTTCTACTGTAAAATATTCTAACCGCATGGGTGTGTCCAGTGTTCGCCGAGCAGTATGACCCGGCCGCCGATGAAGAAGATGACCAAGAAAGGGTGAGTGAGATCTTTCAACTTGTCATTACCTCCTCCACACTAAACCTGGACCTATAAAGATCCTAATTTAGAGATTCCATCCACCTAAAATCTATACATATGGACTTCTATATGTGTATTTCACACCGAACATAGTTTAGGTAGCTCTTTAGAACGTATATATCGAGTCTGAAATATATATTTCTATATGTCAATTTTAAAATGTGTCTTGTGAACAACCTGGAGGGCCGATAACGTACAGCCTGCACTACGCTAGAGAGGGCCAGAAACCAGACGCGTATATGGTTGGCTTTTCTATATTTATCAGGGAGAGGCTCATCATGAATAACATGTAGTGCCGTTATGGAGGTCAGCCATCATGGAACACCGTTTTACTGGTGTATCTTGTACGAGTAAGATAAAACACTTTCTAAGACTATTAGAATGAATTTCCTTAAGAGAACCCCTAGAGCTAAATAAGTTAAAGGTTGCGGTCAATATTTAAACTTGGAAAGAAAACGATTTGTTTCTATTTATACCGAAAAATGTCTTAATCAATTTGTTGATTGTATCCTCAACACGCGATACCACACCTCAGTTGTACCTTCTTTTGGTAATTTATTTCAATCGTTCAAAGTCAAATGTGACACGCCGTTTTTACGATGGCTATTTTTGGCCGAACTTGTCTAAAACCGACCGCTTATTTCCATAACAAACCATTTGGTCGAAACCCCAGGACTCTTCCTAGAATCTTCCTAGTTAAATAATTAATATTATCTTTCTCTAAAAAAAAAAACAGAAAGAAAAGGACAAAGTCGTCGTTACATGAAGAATTCTTATAGAAACTTTTCGCCTCATGATTTTGTTCTTCTTTTGATAATATACTCTGTTGTGTTGTGTATGGTCCACTTCTAGTTAAGTTTGTAGGATTGTAGAAATTAAAAATGTATGAAGGAAATATGTCCCTAGAATAATATATCCCTAGGAAATGATGACAAACAGAAAATATCGTAGGCGAACAATACCCTCCATATTTGATATTCTACATGAATGATTAAAATGACTATACCAACTTGTTAAAAAAGGAGTAAAATGTAACACAAAGATTGGAAATAAAATATGTGGGGGTGTACGTCCCACATATGCAATGTAAACAATCTAAGATGTGTATATATAATGGACATTGCTGTTTGCACATTTGGTATTCAAGTTGTGAATCAAGTGGAAACTTCAACTATCTCATTTGCAAGTCCACAAACTTCACTTTTATTTTTAGAATCTCTCATTTAAATACCCGCCTTACAATAAGATTTGGGGAAATTTAAATATATGCCTCAAGGGAGAGAGATGTGAAACTTGGATTCTGTACCAACAGTCTCTGACACGCTGCATTTACTTTCTAGTCATCAGGATAGAGTTGGCCGATTTAATGTTGTCGTTGTCGTGTCCATACAACCGATGTAATCGCAGTCTTTTATATATATATATATATGTGTGTGTGTATGTGAAAAATAGTACAAATGTGATATAGTACTGGGATAAAGTGTACAAAATTATAAAAGGTATCTTCTTATCGTGCAACTGAAAGTTGCTGATAGCTTGCTCCATCAATCGGAATAAATAAATCTTTAATTAATTTTAATTATTTCAGAATTGGCCAAATACCCATTCCTGATTAATCAAGAAAAGCTAACCACGTACGCGTTTCGGGCTGTTGGCCCTCATCAATATATATATAAATATATATATTGAAAATAGAGAGCGTTCAATCTGTTTTAAATAAAATACATTTTGGATAAATAATTCCTCTTTTAAACATCCAATATTTCGACGAGAGGCAATTAGCCCATCTACTCCCGAGATTCAAACCTTGTCGAAATATGGATCACGTTTAAACTAAACAATTCTGATCTAACATATCAACGAATGGCTCTTTCAACGAGCGGTTCTAGAACGACAGCCAGTCTCAAGCCTCTTTGTAATGCTTTACTTTTAATAAAGTAAAATTGATAAAGTATGTCTTTCTCCAATAAAAATCGAACTTTACGTAATTAAGATTAATGTTAGTAAACTTAATAGAATGTTATTGTTATGTTCTGTGCTTCCTGGAGTATAGGAGTTCCATCTATGCTTCCTTCCTGTGGTGAATCTGTATAAGACTGGTGGTCTTAATAAAGCTGTATGTGCGTATCGGATTAGCAAGTTACTATGTTTCACACACGAAATTCCTTAACTATTCTATCAATTTATATAATAAGGGCTCTGAGTCATCATATTCTTATCATATCTTTATTAACCAAGTTCCTGGAACACGCGTACATTCAAGTATGTATGTCTATACTATAACGTATATATATATACTTGTATGTCAACAATTATAAAGGCTTTTATATAATAAATATAAATATATAAAGGCTATAAATAATAAATATATAAAGGCTTTTCCTTTAAAAGGTGTTTTAAATACATTTGACGATTTTAACTTCTATTTCTACCTGCTTACTCACGATGCCAATGCTATTATCAGAGGATTTCTGAAAAACTCATAGAATGGCAGATAGACGCACGGAGGAAATATTATCGATATATATAGATCCATTATATTCTAATAGAAATTCCCGCTTCTGTTTGCCCTTTTGAAGACAGAAAGTTTAACACGACTTTTGTAGAGTTATAATGTTTCTATGCATATTTGTGTCCAAACTTTATGGATCGACAAAAGTCGTGTTGAATTTTTACCTTGAAAAGGGCAACGGTAGGTCGCCGAAACTGAGTAATAAATGTTGAAGCCTGATCTATTTATAATTAATCAAAAGCTAGCAACTACAATAATGTCTTATTTTCTCTATGTTTTATTTATTTAAAAATAGAATGTATAGTTTATTGCAGAAACTCTTTGCGAAGTAATTAGAAGCCAGACACACAACAGGTGTTTTTATTTAGATCAGAAATAACAAACTGGAATATATCAACATGTTATTAAGATAGCAAACGTCCTACTTACCCTTTGTTAGCTTTTCTATTAACCAACCAGACGGGGAACTTAACGCGCGCTATAAGCGGGATAGCGTTATATTGTAGTGTCATTAAATGACAAAGAATTCGTAGTGACACGACAGTAGTTTCTTTATATGGACAGACGATATAGAGATAATTCAGGAGCCTGAACTGTCCAACATTACAGACAAGTGCCGCCTTTGCCAGTCCCAAGCTCGGATGAAAAAGGAGGAGGGGGAGCAGTAATAAACTCGCTAAAAAATATTAATTTTTCTTTAATTAAACAAAAAACTTAATTACTCTATGAATTGTAAATAAAAAACAGTAAAAAATGTTTTGAATAGGAGTGATACTTAATATGTTCTAGCTTGTTATAGATATTTGCATGGCTGTAAAAAATAATATAATTTAAATGTGTTAAATAAAACGTTTCTTCAAACCAACTGTGGTGAATGATTACTGGATCCCTGATAAGACTTACATAGACAATTATCTGAAATGTCGTATTAAATGTATATTTAAGAAGAAGTACAAAATTTTCTAAAGTAATATAGATATCCTATACACCAATGTCTAACGTCTATTTTAATAGAGAGTTCCACAAGGTGGGAAATAAAACGTTAGCAGACGATGACGGATGGAACTTTCCCGCCAAAAGATGGATCGTTCGTCTGCTTTTATTCTTCTGGTCACAAAGTTTAAAATGAGTTCCGTCCATATAACCACCGTGTGTGTGATATTAGAAAAGCTGAAATAACATTTTGATAAGATTCTTTCAAATCTATATATATTAAACTAACATTGCGTATTTTTCTTTTATATTTTTATTAATATTTTATATTTATTTTTTTTTAACGAAAAACGTTCTCCTTTTTGTTATTAAAAATAACTGTAATGAGAGAGAAGTTTTAAAATAATCGATAGATATGGACACAAAAAGAAATTGCATCACCTAGAAATACCTATGTAAATTTTCTGAAAATTTGTGGACTATATAATCCTATTGTGAAAAATAATTGATTGAGATATTTTTTGAAAAGGGATGTTAATTTATTGAGATATACAGATTTTATCAATATTTGGTGTGTCCTCCATTGGCACATATACAGGCAGCTACATGGTGAGGTATACTGTCATCCAGTTTTTTTTTATGGTTTATTGTGGAATGTTAGACAAAGCCATTTCAATATTTTACAGAAGCTGTTGAAGATTACTTGGCTTCGGAGATTTCCAAACTTTCCTCCCCATAATGTGTAATACATGCTCAATTGGGGAAAGATCTGGGGAACATGCTGGCCAGGGAAGAATGTCAACATTTTGAAGGTCTATATGAATTCGAGCATTATCTTATTGGAAAAATTGGAATTATTAGTCTTTTCAAGAAATAGGACACAACAGGTTGCAACACAACTGCAATGTACAGCTGAGTAGTTATTATATCTTGTATCTTGAAAAGAAACAAAAGGGGTCCTCTACTTTCAGATTTGATGCCACCCTACACCATGAAGCCAGGGGTTCTTGCTGTATGCCTTTCAACAAAACATTGCTGATTGAATATCAGCACGGCGACGACTAACATATATCCTGCTGTCATGGACCCCCAAATTGAATCTGGATTCATCATAAAATTGACAGAATGCCATTCTTGACCCCAAAGACGTCCTTCTTCACACCAGCTCAGCCTATCGCTTCTGTGTCTGGCAGAAAGGTGGAATTCTCAATAAAGGTGGCGTCTACGGAGTTCTGCTTCGACAAGACGATTATTAATGGTGTTCAGATATGGTCCATTCTGCACATGTAGAGGAATCATTGGTACAGTTGTTGTCCTGTCTGTTACAACCATCCTTCGAATCCTCCCATTCTCTTTGTTTATTATTAATCTAGGACGACCTGAGCCAGGTTTTCTTGAACTTTTAGACCACTTTGACCAAATCCTATTCGAAATTCCATTTACTCTAAGGCCTATGAATCTCCCGCTTGTAAAATCAGAAATATTCTTATATAAAGCCTATTTTTCAGCCTTGGTATTCTACAGATTAAAGATGATCATAATTTATTTTAAAGCAAGAAAACTTTGATTAATGATATACTAGGAGGCTATTTAAATATATAGATCCTTTCATGAATAAACAAGGCTATTTAAATGCACTTATACTCTAATTACTGTTTCAAAAAAGTATTCATTTACATTCCTTAAAGTTCCTATTAATATTGCCAATTTTAGGAAAATCTGCTGAATTGTTTAGAAGTGATGCACCTTTTTCTGTGGTGAGTGTATATATGTGTGTGTTTGATCCCCACATACTATTGTATCTTTCTATCTAGATGAAATATATTTGGAACCATAAACTTTCCATAAGGTAAAAAAAAGCCTCCGACCTCCGTTCTCAATATCATAATAGAAAATATTTCTCTTTTTTTTTTCTAAAAATTAATAATAATAAAATCGGTAAATCTTGTTTGTTAAATATTCTATAACATAATTTTTACATCAGGGAAAAAATGGAATTAAAGGCTATTTTTAAAGAATGATGCATTGTTATTTTTAGAAAAATTCTAGTTAGAGGGTTGATTAGGGAGAGTGTATTTTTCCACGGATTCTATACAAGGGAGGTCCGAGGATAATTAAGTCCATCTAAATGCAAATTCCCAGAAATCCCACCACAGATCCCCGACACCGTGTTGTCCAATCAGCGATGCTCAATGATGGCTGTTGTACAACACCAGGTTTTTCCACACATTCTTTTCAACTGGAAACAGAAGGATTTCCATTTTTAAAGAGTTTCATGGGATTTGTGTGTCTTGTGTTACCATTGTAATTATAAGAAATGAAACTATTTAGCGATATTTTTACCATAGATATACTATATAAAAATTATTTAATTAAAAAAATTAGAATTTCTAGAACAAAATACTCTGTAAAGTCGACCGACAGATGTCGCGGTTAGCCCTTTATAAACCCTTTATTGTTGTTTCCCGTTGACCGGTTCAAATCTTTTTGTACATATGTAAATATGTAATCTTTTATTTTCTTCTTTACGCCTCGAATCAGGTATTTCTTTCTTTATTATGTCTCTCAGTACAATTGAATTAGATTGTGATTCAACCATTATTTTATTAATATATTTTCCACGACTGCCTAACAATACCATACTCATGTATCCTTAAACAACCTAAGAAAATTCTATATCAAACAATCTTTTTTGTAATATATAAACTTCCATCTGTTATTACTGCTATGGATATATATTAGGAGGGCCTGGATCATCATTGATGAACCATCCCAGCGGTTTCATCATTTTAATTCTAATTTTATTACACGATAAATTATTGAATCAATAGACGAATGGCCCTGGCAACGACCGTGGTTTGACCGAGTGGAATTTTACGTCAATGTATACAGCGCTTTTTTTTTCAGCATTAAATTTTTAAACAATTGTATCCATTATTCCTGTAGAATGGCAGCTTGCGCCCGAAAGCTCGAATTGATTTTTCAAATAAAGAAACTTATCCTTTTTGAATCTATTCGTTATTATAATTAATTTATGCATCTAACAAATTTAACATACAAGAATGGTATTCATTATCACAAAAGAGATTATACTTTTCACGCGAAAACTTTCAACCAACCTTTTTTTAAATAAAATTTTGAAGATTTTTTTTTTTTGGGGGGGGGGAGGGTTCTACCCGTATAGAGATTTCTGAAAAATAACACGATAACACTTGTTTATGATAGTTGACGCCACCCATCATCAATATTCATTTATAAGAATAGAAGAGGCCTTTTTCTTTAAAAAAGGCATGTTCTTACCGGGCAACTGAAAGTTGCTGATGACTTTCGACATCTATCGGAATAAATATAAACTATTCGTTGATTTTTATTTATTCTATAATTGGCCGAATATTTATTTTTGGTAAAAAAAAATCAAGAAAGGGTATTTGGCCAATTCTGGAATAGTTAAAAATTAACGACTAGTTGATATTTTTTCCGATAGATGGCGCAAGCCATCAGCAACTTTCAGTTGCACGATAAGGAGATGCCGATCACAATATCACATTTGTACTATTTTTAACATTGATTTGCCTTTTTCTCTTTATTATGTTAATCACCATGTAGATCTTGTTCTATTTTACACACAAGAATGAAAAGTTGAAGTAATTTGTGTTTATTTCGAAACCCACTATAATTCCCCAACTGTCACATAGGATAAATTTTCTCCAAGCACACGTTCACAAGTTATAGAAAGACCGCGGATAAAAGTGACCAATAATGTCTTCCTAAGCTTCTATCTCTTATATTAGATTGTACGGAAGAGAATTAACCTTTTTTTTTTTTTTCTACTAAAGAGTTCCAGCTCGTACATCGATTGGTGGAAGTCACGCAGGCTTCTCATTGGCTGGAGATATGCTATATATATACTCGGCTGTCTTATAGACGACTGAGAATAAGAAATCCCCTGTGGAAATCAAAGCTGACATAGATAATCATCATGATTTTCTGAATAATACTATAAATTAACCATTATAGCGCTTTTTTTTTACTTTTATTAATAAAAGAACATTGTCCACCCTTACTACTAATCTTTCTACCTTTTTTTCCTCATATAAAAGACAAAACTGCGATAAAATGGTTTCATTTCTTGTACATACACTAATGTTTATCACTTAATACGAGAAGTTAAACCTCGGTAAAATGAACCAGAGAAAACCTTCCCTTATACCAAACCTGAAATATAATCTCTGATTCCTTTCCATTGATAAATAATAAGATCATAATGAACTACCTCTAAGTGTCCCAAAATAATAATTTCCATTTTTAACTGGTACAGTGGGAGCCACACATATATATTTATTTATTTGACATATCGGACGCGATATCCCAGCTTGGGATACTTGCGCCTAAATACATTTTATATACAATTCAATAAACAAGACTAAAAACAAAACTGAAATGTTGGTTTTCTCAAACTGAAAATAAAGTCTGAAATTAATTTACAAAAATTATTGAATTTTACATAGGTGTCTTGTTATATACAAATTCACATATTTCTTCGATGGGATAAAAATGATTACTTCAGTAGCTGTGAAAGATTGGACATTCTATCAATAAATATATTGAGTCTTGGTTTTCTTTTCCACAGAAGCAGCTAGGATCATCTGTTGCCCCGATTTTCGCAAGAAATTCTCCAAAATTACCATGTTTGTAATGAATTGTGTGTTGTAAAAATTTGGACGAAAATAGTAAAGAATTCCAAATGGAAACAATTTCTGGAATGTTTCATTAGTATTAGCTATATTCAGCATTGTAGTTCGCTATAGCGAGGTTTTACTGGTTTTTATTACGGAGTTCTTTAATTAATTTCCATCATCTTAATTAATATCTTTTCATAAATACATTTACAGATCTCTTATAAAGATAAGGTAATTATATAATTTGAATTTATATATACGTTATTATAATTAATTAGAAATTTATAAAAGTAGATTAAAACTTGCGAGGAGGGAATATAAGAATACATTTTAATTATAATAATTGATAGAGAATTTTATCGAGATTGAATAAATTAGATGATCATAGTGAAATGAGATTTTATAATTAATGTTTTAAATATATAATTAAAGAGATATGTCCCCCGTAGGATTGAATATATACTGCCTGCTATATCCATCCGTACATGGCAGTTCTTTTTGAATAGCTGGCGTATGACGTTATCTCTGCTGGATATATGGTAATTAGAACAAGGTTAATTGGTTCATTAAACCCAGAGTGACATTCGATCAATCATTGTTGTTGCTGGCCCTTCTTTGTTGGAAGACAGAGATTACGGGTCGTTTTATATGATACATTAGCGCGGCATCTGTTATTGGAAATTGTAACTATTATAAACGCGTATGATTCTTTTAAGCTGGTAGATTAAACTGGCTAAACCGCTGGGAGAGTTCACCACTGATGAGTTAGGCTCTCCTATTAATCTTTCATTGCAGTAAGGGCAGTAGAATTTAATTTTTAAAATAATCATACCCGTCTATAATAGTTTCAATTGTTCATACCGTTTTTAGTTCATCTAGCTTTCTGAATATTTATTTGTGTGTTTATTTTCAAGCCCACTATAATTCCCCAACTGTCACATAGGATATATTTTCTCGAAGTGAAACACACGTTCACAAGTTATAGAAAGACCGCGGATAAAAGTGACCAATAATGTCTTCCCAAGCTTCCATCTCCTTAGATTGTACCGAAGAGAATTAACCTTTTTTTTTTCTACCAAATGTGAGATCATTAAACTACTGAATTATCTGGAATTCATCCATCTTCAACATTTATTGTTAGACGACTTACTGTCGCTAATGTGGAAATATTTACACGACGTGTACAAAAGGTCCAACTTCGTGCTAAGCTTTCCACCTTGGAATGGCGACAGTGGATAGCTAAAACGTCGGCAAATAGATGTTGTTGATAGCGGCCGAGCCTCTAATTAATCCTAAGCCGACCTACAATAATATTGTGTTCTCTAAACACCGGTAGTGTTGTTTCTACCAACCGCTCAGTTCATTCACGACAGTTCTATATTGGGCTTTTCTTCAAGGTCAAATGATAAGGCACAATTTAGATTATAGATTATAAACACAAGGTGATAAGACCAAATCCAAATAATGAAATAGTGTGTGACGTTTCGGTAACAGTGTTGTTACCATCTTCAGACAAAAGTACAAAAGACTTCAGTACTTTTGTCTTAAGATGGTAACAACGCTGTTACCAAAACGTCACACACTATTTATTTATTTGGATTTGGTCTTATTACCCTATGTTCAAGGTCCAATATGGGTATATAGTCGACTCTCGTTAATTTGAATCTCTCGAGAATTTTAAAATTTTCCCAGTCCCTTGAAAAATACTTGATAAGTTGAATAAAATCAATATTGATTGGTCCCCTCGGTAATTTGAAATTAAAGGAATAGTATCTTGCCACAAATAAACATTTGTGAATAACTTGACAAATGTTTACATTAATAAATCACGAATTTTGATCACAAACTTTTGTTAACTTCATTTTTTCCCTCTCTTCCTCTTGATTGTATAAACTCCTGTTATTTAGAACACTTGATAAATTGAAAATTTTGTATGGTCACTTGAGTTTCGAATTATCGAGAGTCGACTGTACATTTGAATTTGATCATTTATGAACTGTATTTCTAGGAGCCTTCATTGTTGCACCTTTCTTGAGAATTCAGTTGGCCAGATAACTGTGGGTTAGTTGTATAGGAAAATGTATTCCTTCTGATGGATTCTTTAGGGAACTACGTATTACCAGAGGCGATGACCAAGCAGAGGTTATATAACATTGGTGTAGTAGAGGGATCAGGTTACTTTTTACGTCTCTTTCTCAATAGCAATGACATGCCATTTGTCAAACCTCTACATACAACTTATAAGAAATGACATTTCTCCCATTATATAATAGATGTAGAAACTGCGTCATTTTGTGGGTTATTTGGACGGAAGAAATGCAGTCGACTCTCGATAATTTGAAACTCAAGACATCAGAGAAAAGTTTCAATTTATCAAGAGTTCAAAATAACAAGAGTTTAAACAACTAAGAGGGAGAGAGGGAAAAAAATCAAGTGAACAAGAGTTTGATATAGAAATTCGTGATTTATAATTTTAAACATTTGTACAGTTATTCACAAATGTTCATTTGTGGCAAGATACTATTCTTTCAACTTCAAAATACCGAGGGGACAAATTAATATTGTTTTAGTCAACTTATCGAGTATTTTTCAAGGAACCGGGATAAAAATTAAAATTTTCGAGAGATTCAAATTAACGAGTTTCATATTATCGAGAGTCGACTGTACCTTAAAATTGCTATACTATTTCGAAAAAAAAAGTATTTATATAGAATAATCATAAAGCAATAACGCGCCATCTACGTGTAAGAAAGAAAACTATAAAACACGGATATTATACTTTTTAAATTAAACAAACTGTCTACTTAATATAATTGCGATGAAAATTTGTGGGAAGGCCTGGCTCATCAGCGGGGAACCCTCCCAGCAGTTTCGCCAATTTAATCTACCATACCGCTTTTTAGAACTCTAATGTCGTATTGGGCGATTCTCCCTATTTATCCGACACTGCAAGAATCAATCTTGATTATGATATACGTGTATAAGCAAACTATAAACTTTGTGGACAGTGGAATTATATGTAAATATTTTCATAGAGCGATGCTCATTCCTAAACAATTCATAATGTGGAAGGATGGTCTAAACCGTTGGTTTTCGACCGCTAAGACCCGGGTTCGATTCCCACATTGGGCACTTTTTGCTGATTAAAAATAAAATGCTCCAGTGGCCCCCGATTCTTGTAAAAGTCCAACCCCACCAGCGAATGCAAGTAACCAAACGGGGCTATGACACATTTGTAAGTGCAAAGTCGAACTACTTTTCACATGTGTAGATATGTAGTGCACTTACAGAAAAAGCAGTCGCCTACTTCTTACCCAACATGATTATCATGGCCTATACCACGTGTACTAGGGATAAGCAAAAAAAAAAAAAAACTTAATTAACCAGGTATACACCTCTTTGACCATTTGGAAAGATATCAGGAATTCCTTGTGTCCATAACGAATGAAAAGCCCCCACATTACGGTCTCTAACTGGGCATTCGGAATTTGCCAAAGCTGGTGTTTTATCTCAATCATCGACCTGAGTCTGCTAGATAGCAACGGCGGTCAATAGTTTTGTGTATATTTTGACTCTAGACTGTCCTATTCCTTATTCTTTTTAAAGAAGAGATTTCCTCTCGGTTAAATATACATATTTACATATAAATGTTATCTCAATTTACACCTATTTTATTAAGTGTCACAATAAGAAATGTGTGGATATTAATATTTCCACGTTGAAAATTAGAAAGACAAACTTCAGGATGACACAGCAATTTTATTTAAGGCAAGAACAAACTATGAATGATAAAAAAGATAAGAAACGAGGGAAGTTTACCGAGTAGCAAAATACAAACATAAAAAAATGATACTCTGTTAACAAAATAATAAATACTTTGCTAGAATATTTTAAAGAAAGTTCCGGGCAATGCCCCGATTTACCCGAGTGTATACGGAATAAAGACACATTTTTAAAAAATCCAATTTTAAATATGCTAGTTGATTATTTTAGTTATGTGTTAGCCTTTCATTATTGTTATCTGAGATAGAGGTGTTTACCACCTACCTAAACAGCCAAGAGAAAATATAATCGGACGTATAGATAGTGGAATGGCTGTTCACCGAATGGATCTAGAAACGACGGCGATCGAGGTTTGACCTTGAAATTGAAGATAATTCTTCATTTATTAATCACATCATCTCATTTACGGCTTCAGACGGATGAAAGGACATGTTGACACATATGGAGTAATATTGTCGTCGAGTAATGGTCGTGTAATATACATCTATATTCTCCATCCAAACTCTGCTAAGCTCTATGGAAGAAACCAAAGTTTGTCGAAGCAAGAATCAAACACAACAAAAATCGGATTTCTGTATCTTCCCTTCTCCGAAGTTTGTAGACCGGAAATGTAATTTGGTAAGTTTTGACAATAGCCGGGGGGTTAGACCTCGAGGGGGATTGGTCGTAGGGATGACGTCATTGATTTGGTGCCTGTTTATTGGTCGGTTTGTTTTGACGTCACACATTGTGTCTTCCCATTTTTACATAGATATTTGGACCTCTCCATACTTGTCGTAGTAATTCTTGATTAGGGTTCACGATACAAAATGGCCTACAGGGATTAGGTATCAAGTATTAGGTAAATTTGTGAACAGAACATACAGAGATAGATTTGTCATAGATTTATCTCTATTGAGCAATATATGCGTATAGAAATGAAATCACCAAATCGCTATGTTATTTGCACACTTACTTGTAGGATAGTTACTGGTGGTAAGAAGGTTCAGACTTTGTAAATATGTTTGACAGAAGGAATAATCAATGATTATTCTTCTCACCTTTTCAGCAATATTGCGCAATGAGGAACAGCGGTCAGATCCTGGACGGAAGAATATGTCCTTGCTCTGGAAATCACAAAGAAATATCTCTGCAATAATAAAAGAAATTCAGATAGTGGAAAGAGAGAGATATTCCTGGACTGGAAAAGCTACTTGGTTTTAAAAACGTATCCAAATTATCGAGTAAAATCAGCGGGATTTGGCAAAAGGGAGTTGAAAATAAAATCAAGAACTTTGAATATACCTTGCCTTCATCAAGAAATAACTTATCCCAACAATTGTCTACTTTGTTGCCAAGAAAATCAAAATAAACGACTGGGTTTAACTGTTGAGAAATACTGAAATATGCAGTTAAACCTGTCTATAGCGCCTTTCTCTTTATAGCGCCCGATTTTAAACATTAAAATCTAAACATTTTACATTAAAATTTACCTGTCTTTAGCACCCCCTCTCTATATCACCCTATTTTGGTGAGTCCCAAGAGGGGGCGCTATAGACAGGTTTAACTGTATTTGAAATCTTAGAAGTATCGTACATGAATGTACATTCGGATTGTATTAAAGAGGTGTCTATGACCAGAGCAGACAGTTTGTGCTCAAAGAATTAACTCCGAGCGCCTTTTACACAGAAATATGCCTTTAAAACGTGTTTCCCAAACGGTCTAAATGGCTTCAGTCCTATTCGCTATTTTCTCTATATATATCTTAGAATATCACGATCGTCCTCTATCTCATCGACAAAATATAAAACTCGTTTCCAAAAATGTTCTTCGACAGAAAGTGTGTGGCGTGAACACATAGATTATCGGTAAGAATACAGAACTGTCAGACAAAAATCATCTTCGAAGGAAACATCCAAAAACAGTCGAGTTCATTCTACATTTTGGAATTAACTCTTAATTTTGAAAGGTATCGATTGTATCATGACCTTTCTGAAGACGTAATGATGTAGTTCATACACACACAGAAGTCTGGCAGATATCCAGAGATATTGAAGTTTTCCCCATTGTTGAAAGGCTTCAAGTTACCGAATTGTCTTTCTCTCAAGAGGATAGAGTCCTTCAATCGTTCAATAGCTCGAGGAAGTGGTCGATGCATTCTGAATCTTATAAATTTCTCTTCTTAATTGATTGAAATATTTAGAATTGTTGCTGGATCTTGCTAGAGATTCGCACAGGATGGAATTAATTGCCTGTACTTTAATTTGTTAGATTCCAGGTCACAACATTAAATTCAACTATAGTTACAAGTCTCTCCCAACTTCCCTTCCAGAGAAGTCTTCGAGGGCTCAAGCTTCTCTCTAAGTAAACAGACTCTTAAAACCAAAGTAAACGTACTTCCATCTAATTTCAAAGTCTCCAGAGTCCTCTAAGTCAATCCTAAAATGGAAATAGATCCATTAATTTGCTGTGACGTAACATTAAAAGATCATAAATAGATTTATGTAGTGGCCTAAACTCCTCTAGCATCAGACAATGTCAAATGTACAGGCTTTATATATTTTGGGATAATTCCAGGTTTCATTGTGATCGTGGGCTTGGAATGAATACCAAGTGATCAGCTTATAGAGCCATTGAGCTTTTTTTCAAGTGAATCAGTCTTAAGATTGGTGTTATCCTCTTTAATCAGGATCCTCTAAGGCGATCGATCTCTATCCATTGCCTAGAGGTACGATGATTGGTCCATTCATTGAGGATTTTAATGTGGAAAATAATGCGGTGGTTTCCCCCTGCCTTTCTCCTCCACATGCTGTTGACTGAATAGTAGCTTAATTGGTCTTTAGAAGCAATTTCCATCCTCAAGAACAAGTGGGAGTCCTACCTATTGGAGTTGTAGATTTTTCCTCCGATCTCTACTCGGCCCCATCCTGGTTTAACCGATCTAGGACATTGTCATCCCCCGCCACGTGATGGTACCAAGTAGGTTTTTCCTTTCCTAGAAGATGGTATCTTGTATTAAGGAGCATTTCCCACATCCTCCAGTACATTGAAGAGCATGAAGCTCTTTGTTGGCCTCTAATCTTGGGTAATGAATTCCTGGGTGTTCTATCAGCGATAAAATAGCAATTTATCGAACCAGAAGCATTCGTTGTTTGATACCAAGTAATGTAATGCTTAAATCACCATTCGGAACCAAGGTCGTGTTTTATTGGCAGGACGATAGATCACGTGATGATGGTAAATTATTATCTCCCACAATGTGCTTATCACCAAAATGGTGACCTTATACATAATTTACCACGGTGCGTAAATGGGATAAATAAATGGAATACGTCTCTGGATGACGTCATTGTAACCTCGCCTGCCATTGGACACCAGTGGTCAGGTGGTTGCTCAAATTTATCGTCTGCTTTCTAGCGTCTGCTCTCTTAATGAGAAAGTGAAATAAGAGCCACATCTGTTGATTAAAATATAATTAGTTTACCTCTTCGAATAGCACTCTACATGGCAATTATATCAGCGGGTTAAACGTTTAGGCTTTATTCTTCTTGCATATCCTCCAATGCCTATAATTTGGGCAACATTATCAAATCCTACTTTCTTAAAAAAATTACTCGTATTAGGGGCATCAGCGTCTTCAACCTTTACATTAATATCCTCTCAAAAGAAAAAAAACTGTTATAAATAGTTTAAGAAATAAAAATTTAATTTCAACCCGATATCGTTACAACAATACAATCAGCTTCAAAAAAGCCAAACTACAGAATTACATAGGACAGAATTGCTGATTTCCTAAAGAAACCATTTACAAGAGTATAAGCCTTACATAGGATGGCATGCACAAGTCTTACAACAAACTGGGACCACGACCTGAGGAGACCAACGTGTTGTAAATACTGTGGCGGGATAGACACCACTTTGTCCTCTTCTAGAATCCTCTACATGTCTAACGGGGTTATTTGTACGGTCATGTACAGCACACTAAATATTATTAATATTCTGTATAATTCCACAATACGTCAAGATTACAAAGTAAACAATAGAGGACAAATTTTTCTCGTTGCTAAGAGAATCAATGAGAGGACACTACAAGAGTGTAAGCCTTACATAGGATGGCATACACAAGTCTTACAACCAACTGGGACCACGACCTGAGGGGACCAACGTGTTGTAAATAATGTGATGGGATATGTCACTGAATGGACACCACTTTGTCCTATTCTAGAATCCTTTACATCTCTAATGGGGTCTTTGTTGTATAAAATGCGATAATATTATATAAGGCAACTTAATGAAGGTGAACTTCATGATGAGTAAAATCATTTGACATAAGGGATTCTGAAAGTTTGGAATTTTCCCGTTATATTTCTGTAGGGATATTTTTCTATAGCAGTTAGCTTAGGTTGAAAAGATGAACTGGCGAGAAAGTGACATGGAAGACGAAATTTGCTACTTATCATTTTAAAATCACCAAGTTTAACTAGTTATCTTAAGCACACTGCCAATATAGCATTCTGATAACTGTCAATGTATAAAAGTGTTTGACTTTAGACTCTCATAAAATAAAGAGATAAAAACAGAAAAAATTGTGTTTACAACCAACAGAGTCTTCTGATATTATTTCTCAAACGCATATTAAAATGAGATGGCGTTTTATATAGGAAATAAAAAGAGGCTATTAGAGTTCCTCTCGGTATCGGAGAAAAATTGCGTTATAAGCGGGATAATGTTAAAAACGAAGTTTTACTATAATACAGACCACCATTAAACTTTTTAGAGAGTATTTCTCTTCAAGTATAAAAGTTTTCTACGTTGAAAAACCAAGATGTCAAGTTTCACTAGACTTTTCCAGACATTCCCAAGCGATGACAGCTCACCGAACTCAGGTATCAAGATGTGAATCCTCTAGGGTTCTCATGTCGATCTTTATTCCTTGAAATATAGAGTCACTTTTAGAGACAGGATACATGAGCTTTCGCTCTCCTGTGATTGTCGCACTACTGTCACCGAACATTGACGCAAACATACCGCTTGAGATAAAAAATGGACTCATATAATGGTTTATTTTATATGTAATAATAATAATAATAAGGCTCACACGCAAGCACAAAGGCCACAAGAAATCAGCATTGAAGGACGCTATGTACAGTCAATAAAATGATAGCTTTGAAGAATTCCCTCACAACATATTTACATATACAGCTCGGTTCATGGAACTTTTTGTTCTCACACACAATTGTGCTCTTGTATTTCTTCAGTAATATTGTCGACTGCCACAAATTACGAGGTGTTAGCGGGAGACATCTCATTGAAATACTGAGAAAGGGAATACCGAAAGGGTATACCATGTTTATGCATACATAATAGGGAAATTGAGGTTTTACTGGTTCCTCTCAACAATACCAGAGAATAAGAATATCAAGAACAATCAATTGTAATGAAAAAATGACGACAATAGAGAAGAACTCCCAAGAGAAAAATATCAAACACGCTGGAAAGACGGCTGAAGAACAAGTTATAAAGACACCATATCAAGAGAACCTGCTACCTTTGTAGACTTAGCTGAAGGGAGAAAAAAGACAACACCAAGACGTCTTACCACCAGTTGAAATCTATGGCCATGGATTCTTGTAGATACCTGGTTGAGAATCACACTTGTCTTAAGACGAATATTTCCCTGAAATAATAGAATGAAAGAGCACATTTGAATGTTGATGCTGCTTTTCTTCCAGCTGTCGAAAATATATATCAAAGTTGATTTTTATTAGAGTTGGCCTAAAAACCCTTTTCTTTAAACCTCAAGAAAAACCAATCACGCATGCGTTTCGGGCTGTTGGCAGCGTGATGCAGGCTGTACGTTGAGGGCCCAACACGGAGATTTCCATC
>CP092873.1:65120183-65159304 GCA_030710605.1 Cordylochernes scorpioides | reverse complement strand
AGAGCCAATCCCATCTCGGACACAATCTTTGTTAGAACCCTGATTTTTCTACTTTTGGTCTATTTAATTGAGTATTTATCACTGAATTTTCTGTGATCAAGTTGAGCGCTCCATTCAAAAGGTACTTACCTCTACATCCTCTCTCCTCCCACTTCCAAGACCTATCTCAATAAATCTTCATTACCGCCATTCTCATTTCCGAGTTCCTTCAGTAATCGGTGCTATCATTCTTATAATCGCCATTTACCTAAACACACTTTTATTCCCTTCTACTGGAGGAGGGTTAGTCTCGACTTGTTCTACCATTGTTTGACTTCGAATCTTTCATTATCTATAGTATTCCTAATATCGCACACACAACTGAGCCCCCTATATAAGGAAAGGATAATCAGGGAAGATATCATGTTCGCGGTCATACACCGCGGTGAAAGAGAGAATCTCCTCAAGCGACTCTCGCCTGAAAACAAGATTATTCTCTCCAAATTCCTAAACACTGTCATCGAGCAGGTTGGGGACAAGAAATCCAGAATGAGCAAGGGCCTGTCTAAACTCAAGACGGCTTTAAGCTCCAGATAGGATCCAGACGTCCTTTCGGAGAAGGCTTCGTCTGTTGTAAACATTTTTCTTTATTTTAAATCTAATTTTAAAACCTCACTTTGCTGTTGACTAGGTGTCAATAAACTTGTTTTAATTGTCAATTGTCACACTCACGGACATATATCTTTATACAGTAATATATCTTCAATATAAACCTCTCGTGAATTATTCAATAATTAGGATTTTTCTCTGTGTGTGGTGGCCCTATATCCATAACATCTGATTTCAAAAATAAATAAAACCACCTCAGATTCAAGTACCATCTCCTTGTCATTCCGTTTGTGTTCCACACTTAAACTTTCCTAATTTTTAAGTTCGCCTAACAATTTTTTTTTCTATTTTGACCACTAGGTTCCCACATAATGATTAGCGTGAGACGTTAATTAAGGCGAGAAATTAATTAAAGTTTTCAACTTTTGTTATTCCCCCACGTTGAAGTGGTGCTTGACTGACTCGACAGCTCATTGGTTGGTTGAGTAGTACGTCATCACCCTCCGCTAACGCTGATTGGTGGGAGAATTCTCTCTCTTCTTTGCATATTGTCGCCATGTGTTTCATTAATAGAAAATAATGGGATTGTTATTTGCATTTTTTACTTGTCTACTTTACATCACTTTTATACTGGCTTATAAAAAGTATAAAAACAGAGGGTTTTCTTGTGATTATTCCTACAGCTGAAAAAATGCTTGTCTTTTCAAAAACTTTTAGATTTTCGGTTCTCACACAATTGGTTTACAACACTCAATATTTCACAATAGATTATTTTAGCTTGTATTAGCTTTTACGATGAATAACAAGCAAAACGCTAGGCGTTTGTGCCACAAAAATGCATTTAGGAATATAAAGCCTAAAAAAAGGCCTGCCAGGATTGGAACCTGGAATCTTCTGAATCGCAATCAGACGCGCAAACCGTTTCATCACTATACAGTTTATACAATATCATTCAAAACATTTAAACTACCTTGCGTGAGGTTTTAGAGGTTTGATACACGTCAAACCATTGGTCGATTGTTTCAATTACGTATTCACTGACAATATAGGTCTATGGGGAGAGAGTTGGTAATAACTTTACCATATGTATGACCAATAACGAGGTTTTTTAAAATTATTATTTTATTAACATTTTATTGGTTAACTTGTATTGCGCGATATTTCTCACCACTTGTAGCTAATGGAAAACTATGAGCAAAGTAGGCTGTAAATAGACGTGGAATGAGGGGATGTCCAAGTGATGAACGCACGGCGAAGGGATACAACTACAAACTTAAAGAAAGAGAATCCCGTTCACCGCAACAACTTTCTTCAATAATTTATTTAGAGTCCGCCGCTAGTTCTCTTCGAGTTACATTACTTACATTATTGTCTTATGTTTAACTTAAACCTAACTGGCCTTGTTGCCTTATTGTTCGCGGAAGAGCATTGCTCAATTCAAATATTTATATGTAATTCTACTGTCCTAAAAGCGCTCTTGTCCATAGTTTACTTGAATAGCATAACCAAGATTTCCACCCTACTGTCCTAAAAGCTTATGTCTATAGTTTAATTTGATACCCCATAACCATGATTATACCCTATTATTTATTTATTTATTTAAGTAACCCAGGTTCCTGGAGCGTACAGAAGTCGGATTATACCCTACAGTGTCTGGTATATAGGCAAAATGGTCCAATACAGTATTAGAGCTTTCAAAAGCGCGGTATGGCAGATTAAATTGGCAAAACCGCTGGGAGGGTTCTTCACTGATGAGCCAAGGCTTCAAAATATTTTTTTCATTGCAATAAGGGCAGTATAAAGTTTTTTTTTTTTTTTTTAAAGAAACATTCGGGTTTAATGGTTCTATTTCTTAAATATAGATGGCGCGGTAAACTCCTCCAGGCCTGTCCTCCTTTTTAGTCGCCTATCTGTATCTATCTAAACATTTGAAAACATTTTGTAAATCCTACAATACATTAATCCTTTGTAAAACGATACTTGAAGTTACACCGCATGAGTTTCTTTTCCACGAAAAATCTTTTTTTTTTTTCAAGGTGAAACATAGACTATTTCTAACCTTTTTGGATGAGGTATGAAAGGATGAATTATGAAAAGTAATGATGAACGGAAAATACGTCCAGGGTAACCTAGTGGACATGGCATCTGCCCGGTAAGCGGAACATTGTGGGTTCGATTCCCATCCCTGGACACTTTTATTTTTCCGTTCATCATTACTTTTCATAATTCATCCTTTCATACCTCATCCAAAAAGGTTAGAAATAGTCGATATTTCACCTTGAAATAAAAATTTGATTTTTCGTGGAAAAGAAACTCATGCGGTGTAACTTCAATTATCGTTTTACAATCACAGGCCGCAGTGTATTATATTACATTAATCCTTTGTATCAAATAAAGGGGCAAACACCAAGTTTCCGAGGATAAAAGATGTCTTCTAATATTTAATGTGGCTCTCTAGCTTCCAATCCGAAATTTAGAGCGAGAGTCACAAACCCAAATATTTTAAAAAATAAACTTATCTCTGAGGAAGAGCCTGATGTACACTTTAATGAGTAATACCATTGGTATTCCATGGTCAAATTTTATTATTTCAATCAATTATTCACTATATATATATAGGTCTATGAGGAATTGAACATCAAATTTATTTGCCATTTTTACCATTCTATAATTGTGTTTAAATTCATTAATTTTATATATATATATATATTGGTGGATGGCTTTTCTTGATTTATCAAGAAATTGGGTTGGCCAAATATCACGGAGCAAGCTAAATAAAGGTTTAGTTTATTTTTGCTCCACTAGATGGTGCTCTGCCATTTAAAAAGCACATGTGCTCGTGGTCAGGAAATGCCTTCTTTATTTTTAATATATATATATATATATATATCTTGCTGGATATATTTTGAAAATAATACATTAAATATAAATTTTTAGTTCTTTACATTTTTTTTTTACTTCACCTTTTGACGCCTAATTCCCCCCCTATTGATCTATTTTTAACAAGATAAAACTTTGTTTGCTGCACGCATATTAAAAAAATAAAGGCTTCCAAACGGACTTTGTCGAAATGTCAAAAGAACTTATGCAGAAGATTATATTTTGCGGCAGACGAGTTTTAAATTAAATCAAAGAAAGCCAATAGGAAAAATAACATTTGTTTAACAAAAATACAGTTTTCATTTAGTTGCTATTTATTTCTTTATTCTTTCCATTTTAAGTTTTCTAAAATGTTGGTGTGCTCTCTAAAAATGTTTTTTTTTTTTTTGCTTTAAAAAAAAAAAGATGTTACACACACACATACATATAAAGATGCATTAGCGCGCCATCTGTTATGAAAATTCGAAACTATTATAGACGCGTATGATTCTTTTACAAATTAAACAATTTCTACTGCCCTTACTGCAATGGAAAAAATTAATGGGAAGGCCTGGCTCATCAGTGGTGAACCCTCCCAGCGTTTTCGCCAGTTTAATATATATAAAGGCATATCCAGACCGCTCACATGAGCATTTTAGATGACATAGCGAGATCAACAACAAAAATCAACTAAACGTTTACACACATATAAATTAACACGAAGCAATAACGCGCCATTTATACATATAAAATAAAAGGATTTAAAAGCGCGAATGTTTCTTTTATACATAAAACGAACTTCTACTGTCCTTACTGCGATGAAAAATATATTGGGAGGGCTTGCATCCTTCAGTGTAGCATATAAAAGCAGAATGATCCAATGCAGTATTAGAGCTCTGAGAAGCGGTCTGGTGGATTAAATTGGCGAAAGAATTGGCTCCCAATATATTTTTTCATCGCAGTAAGGACAGTAGAAGTTCGTTTTATGTATAAAAGAAACATTCGCGCTTCTAAATCCTTTTATTTTACACATATAAATGTACCAAAAGAGGCACCTCTCACTTTAATAGTTCATCAGAACGATGGTACAGTGCATCACCCTGATAAAAAAAAAACTTTACTAGTGATGATAAAGAATGAGCCACGACACCAGTTTGGGCTAATTCAGACAAAATTCCAACCTGTATACCATGGTTTTTGGCCCTCATCAGTACCTATATATCAAAAGAGGCACCTCTCCCTTTAAAATGCATTAAAACAATGCATTTCAAAAGATGTCTCTCTTTTGGTATATTTGATAGAAACCCAGTGTTGTTGCACGTTCTTTATCTCCAACAGTACGTTCTGTACTGGGCTCATAAATAACATTTACTCTTTTAGTACTTTTTTAAATAGAAAGAGCCTTTTTTTTTCTGGCACATGAATACCATCCTCCCGCAACTGTATGTTGTACATATATTTATGTGAAATCAGTATTTAATATATATATCGAAAGAATTAAATATTGAGTGTGTGTGTTCCTGAAGAGTACTGAGTGTTCCTGCAGTACTGAGTGTGTTGGTGTGTGCAGGAACAGATCCAGGAGGTGATCGACGCCATGTTCCTGAAAGAAGTCGAGGACGGGGACGTCATTATCCGTCAGGGAGACGACGGAGACTACTTCTATGTCATTGAGGAGTAAGTGCAGCACACTGCACTCGATGATGCTAGTCTCGAATAACGACCACTTGAGATTAAATCCCATATATTGTCTTCTAAATATCGCATCAATACTCTGGTACAAGTTCAAACGTACAAGTGGGTGCAATAATATAAAATATAGGGCTCTTTCAGGTTCAAGTACTTGTACTTTCCTTGTAAGTGTCGAACTGTGCTTTGTGTCTAGACATGTCTACACAAACCCATGTCGCACAATGTTTACCAGGGCTAATTAAAGAGATACTCTACGGTATATTGGGATTACCTCAACGTAACTTTTTTAAAATTTGAATTATCCACAAATTGATCCGCTCTAATGTTCTAACAATATACAGAGAATGTGTTTCTTAGATAGAACAAGGTAATTCGCTGTGTGGGTTTAAGAAGGTTGTAGAGTATAACAAGATGGCGGTCCTATGCTGTCTGGGAGGTAGCATAAGCGTAGACAATGTTACATCGTAAATAGACTCTTGAAATTGTGATATTAATTTGGTAAGTTGTGCAAATTAAATCAACACTAGGTATATCTGAAGATTTATTTTGGATTCTCCCAAAAGCACAATGTCATCTGCCAACAAACATTAGGTATATGTAAATATGATGGTGTTGAGAAGTTTGAAGTGGATTGAAGAAAGAACACACCGAGAAGCTGGAATTGAGAATTTCACAAGTGTGGAGAGAGAGGGGAGTCCTGTATTCCGCGAGGGACGTTACGTCTGGTCCAACTGTCTGTTCAGTTTGTCCTGGAGTGGAAGGACATTTCAACCTGCTGTCTGATGGCGCCAGTAACGTGAGATGCTGAGTTCTAAACAGATTGTTCAGCCTAGCTGTCTCTCTAGCATCGTTTGGAGTCTTATTTGGTACTATACACAATAAATACCCCACACTTTACTAAGCCAGTAGGAGAGCAGACTTTTCTCGAGAGAAAACTCTCTTGTTTTCACATATATGTATCCAAATATCAGGGAACAGGCTTAAAACGTTTAGTTGATTTTTGTTCCACTAGATGGCGTTCTGCCATCTAAAAAGCTCATGTGCTTGTAGTCAGGATATGCCTATTTTTTATTTTAATATATATTTTTATTTTATTTATTTGAGAGTTTTTTGACGTGACAACGCCTTAAATTAGGTTGCGGCTGGGAGTCACTTATGAAAAAGTGTAACGCCCGGTAACGTTACGATGAGTCACCGAACGAGAGTGCTGCGCGCGCAGCGCTATAGAATTAGGCGCATTGAATCGGCGCATGCTTGTCTCTGTCTTTGTCTTTCTCGAACGTTCTTGGCGTTGGAAAAACAAGAAAGCGTCATAATACAAGTTCACACGTGTGGTTAAAGTATCGTCAGCTGTGTCTGTAGTGAAAATGTGGAGTGCTTAGATTCGTCATTTACAACAACTACAACAATAAAGGTAAATAATTGTACACTGATATTTCATTATCGTAAACTATGATTGATTGATTAATTGTTAGATTGACACAAAAGTTGAGAAACTGAGTTTATAGGTTATGTCATACTATTGATAAATGTTGATAGTGTTAAGTAAATTATTAGTTTAAAATTAATTAATTAATTAATTATTATTTTACAAATTTTAAATAGTTTCAAATTTATTTAGCAAAAATGTACATCATAATAGAAAAGGACTCTCCATTGGTTTTCAAACATGGCCGAGATGGAAACGACTCACAGACTACTCGAGATATTCGCAATGAATACTTACGACTTCGTGGACACACTCTAGACACAATTACCAAACAAGCCGTAAAATTCTGTGACGACGCAACCGACGCTGGACAACTTATTGTAACGAACATCAACTGTCAAAGTTTAAGTGCCCATGCCGCGGACATTGAAACAGATACAGTGATACCACGATCAGACTATTTAGTATTGACTGAAACGTGGATGCGCGACACTTGTGAACCAACTCCAATCAAGGGTTATGGGTGCGTATCCAGGGAAAATAATCGACCTAACTCAGATACCAACGCGGCTGGTGGAGTGGCGATCTATCGTAAATTATCATCGACATCTACGGCGGAAGTGTTCCAAGTTGCGATTACAGACGTAACTCGTGTCATTAAAACCAAGGGTGACATGTGCATGACTGAAGTTACTTGCTTCGCCGCTAATACTAGCTTCAAGTTTATACTCGGTGCTGTATATATTCATCCAGGAGCTAGTATGCAGGATATTGGAATGTTACTATGGCAAGGACTCGGTCCGTACATTCACAACAGCCAGTACGTGCCACCGTTCATGCAAATTGATTCTAGTATACCGATTCTTCTGTGTGGTGATTTTAACAAAAACGTAAAGCCTGACAACTCGTTTCTTAATTTCATGAAAAATACGTATAATCTTGATTGCGTATCAAACGTTTCTAAGTCAACTACGTTAAAAGGAACAACTATCGACTTGACTTTCGCAAGACACATTACAGCAGAAACACTTCCTTTCATTTCATATTTCTCCTATCATCGTCCTATCCTCAACAAAAATCACTCAAATAGGAATTAGTTAAGTTTAAGTTTACATGTACAATGTTTTAGTAAACAAAATATATTTCTATAGTTAAAATTTGTGCAATTCTTATTTTCATTCAATTCCTTGTTCCTATTGTGCATTTTAATTATATTCATATCAATAAATATTCTACCGTTGTCACGTAAAATCTTCGCCCGTAAAACCGACTTTACAGGCAACCATTGTTTTTTTTTTATTTTATACTAGCCGAATGACCCGGGCAACGCCCGGGTTTTACCCGATTAAATGTTTTTATTCAAATACTATTCGTTACAATTATAAATTGGCGCCGTGGATGTCACTCTTGTGAAACGTCCCGCTCCAAACTTTGTGTCTGAGAAGCGATATTTTTATGGAAAGATGATCTGGCTTTTGTTTTCTGCTCGAATGAATGTTTTTCTGTTATAATTTTGTTCCTGCGTACAAAATAATGAACTGGTTTCACCCGTGGTCTCTGCTTTTTGGAATTTTTTCCGATATAATTTTGTATCTGATAATCAAACATGATACAGCAATATCGTCATCATCATTTTCTGGCTAAAAATATAGTTTTAATAATTGATTTATATATATTTTAAATAGCCTATCGTCTTCCCCGTATTTTTTTACCTGTGTATGGAAATTTTGGTTTGAATTAGTGAACTACTGCGAATTTGTATACCGGACATACAAACAAACATAGAAACATTCATTTTTCTATACGTATATAGATATATAAACACTTTTTTTAAACACTAAAAATATACAATTGAGTGGCAAGTGAGAATATATGAGAGAGTATAATATCAGTGTTAGATTTATAAAGTCACAAAGATGAATCACACAATTGGCTAAATTAGCGGTGTGAAAGAAAGCTAGCCATTTCCCTCTCCGTCTTCTGCAGAGATGTCCGACATCACCGTCCAGCTATGTAGCCTGATCCAGTCAGGCCGGCCGGCTGGTATGGGCAGTAAATCAAGTGGACATTGCGGAATGGTCCCATCCATTGCACTTACCACACGATATTAGGTTTGCTTAACTCCACTCCCTAGCGTCCTATAAATAAATTAGTTCTTTGATGGTACCTAAACTTGGCCCCAACTTTCTTTTCCCGAGAGACTTGTAAGCTAGCCGACTCTTCCACGCCGTATCTACCGGTGTTACGATAGTAAGGTGTGTCGCCTCATATCGAAATGTACGTTTAAAAATCGATTTGCAAACATCTGTGCCTTAAAACTGGAATTATTTCGTTAAATTTGTTCTCAGATAAGACCAATTCTTATATATATCTTCCCACATTAAAAAAATATTTATTTATGATTAAAAATATATACACATTGGATCAAGAAAAAAAAACCGTATTTACCAATATTCCAGTTGGCTGAATGCCAACATTTGTCCAGACATAAAACATATATGTATTGTGTAAATAAACTCAGCGCCACATCACTTGTTTATACACTAAATAAATAAATTGTTGTTGTACCTTCACGTTGAGCCAACTGCAATATTGGTAAATACACTCTTTTTTGATATATAGTCACTATATATCTTTTAATTGAATAAATAAATACAATTTATAGATCGCTCTATTTTCTAAACTTATACGTTCTCCACCAAAAGTGGGTCACCCAATAATTCTTAAACGTGTGTCACCAAAAAAAAAAACGTCTCCCGCCAAAATTCATAGCGCCATCTATCGCTGAAAATTAGAAGTACATTTTAACGCTACTTATACCCGTAGAGCTGAGAAGAGAGAAACGCTTGTATCCTGACACATTTAAAAAGAGGGGGCTTACTTTCTAAGATATTTTAAAAGGAGAATTAGACCAACCTTGAGAATATTCTGTGAAAGAGGACATATATTCGAGGGTTTACTGGATATAAAAGGACACGGGATCGAAAGGGCCTTATTGGAGTGTAGGATGGTTCGACCAAGCCTAGACCCCTGCTGGTCAACTTAACTGAAGTCTAAGGGCAAACAGGATGCTCGGAGCACGAGTTGTCACAGTGTCTCGGCTACAGGCCCTCGACGGTGTGTAACGCGACCTCAAACAGATCAAACTTCGAATTGAGAAACATTTGAACGCTATCAATCGCTGGTGGCAATGAAAAAGAAAAGCAGAAAATAAAGAGTGCTATGTTATGACACGATTCTAGAACGCTTCTTGTGCAGTAGTTTATTTCCAGGAGTAACACATTCCATATTTTCTTTGACTAGGCAGGTATTCTTTAGTTACAGAGTCGGATAGAATTGGTTATCTCAATGCTAACATCATTCTATAACTTTACTATCAATTTGGAGAATACCCCTGGGCACTTCTATTTACATACGGCGTTTGAAAGTACATGGTACCCGCTCTTTCTCTGCTCAACCTGGACCTCGTGGTTATTTATTGTCGTCCATTTGTAGTCAACTTATATCGCCATAACTTCTTATTTAATAAATATATGCTAATGTTATTATTTTAAATAATTCTCGTGATTTTCAACAATTAACGCGTTAACAGAAGAGAATATCTCAAGTTCGAATCCAGGCAAGGTCGTTTTTTAAACAGTAGGCCCGGCTCCCGTAACCCATTTTCGTGGCATAATGCGCGTTGCCTGTTTTCAAGAGCATTTACCGTCTTACTTAGTAAGACTTTCAGTTGGTATTTATTCTGATAGATGGCACTCTGCCATCAGTAACGTTCAGTTACACTAATAAAAAAACTTGAGGAAGTTGTACTTTTTAATATGTATATGGGGATTCAGATAATAACTCTGTAAAATATTTGGTGCACAATGACCTTTATCAAAGACACACGAGATAACCAAGTGTGAACAAAATTTCCTCTGTCTCCTTAAAAAAAAAAAAAAAAAAAAAAAAGACTGGCGACATCAAAGACTTTACATTTTCTTTAATTTTGTTCATGAGAGTACATGATCAGGAGGTGCTCTACCATTATGTTTTTCCTCTGATATTCTTCTAAGCCCATAATACCCTCGTTGTAGTTTAGAAATTGCTTATTTTTGTCAGTTTCAAATGTAAAACACACACACCGAAGTTAAAATTGACTCTGTATGTGAACTAACTATCTAAATAAATATTTGTCACAAATTATTATCCCATTGATTAATTAAACAAGAAAGTCAGGTTGTATAACACGGTCGATATTGTCCACGTGTTTACTTAAAAAAGAACGAAGAACGGGGGGGATATAAAAATAACAGTATGTGGACTCTATAATCTCCAAAGTCAACATTGGAGCGATCAAATAGAAATTCCATTAGAGTTTTCCCCACGGGTTATCCCTCGTGTGTGTGTATTCTCCAGATATATATCTGCGGAGTTCTTTCTCTTCTAGAATGTTCGACATCTACTCGCCATACACAAGGTTTAGACGCTTCCTTCTTGATATAGCAACAGTGGGGTTATCTAGATCATCTACAGAAAAGGTATGTCACCCGACACACACACACCTACCTACAATAAAGTGCTTATTATAAAATTATGACAGAAATGCCACTTTTCCTACTGTGTCATGCACACTTAGGGCATTATTTCATATTGTAAACTAGATGAATGCTTCTCCTGCCGAACTTATGTTTTACCAACCCATATTGTAAAGATATGTAGTATTGGTAGTAGTGTAGTAGAGCCTACCACGGGAGCCCGCGGTCTAAACCAAGTCTTATCAGGGACATATCTCCTATTAGAGACTCTGTCATGTCTGGCCAAGCCATGAAGAGTTATTCAACCCAAACGGAGTCTCTGATAAGAGACCACCTCCAGGAGAGCCATGATTTTAGACTACGGTCTCTCACGGGAGACTCTACTGCAGTAGTTAAGAGATTACCAAAGTGGGATTATCGGACTGATTTGTACTCATGTTCCGGGATGGAAACTATGGCGGTGATTCCTTTCTGACCTAACTCTCTATGGCGTCAAAGTTTCTTCGTCACAGACAATGTTTACAGAACAAACACACATGAATTGATCACAATGTCATGAATACCTTTATAAGCCTGGTTATAAGATCTACTGGGTGAAAGTATTCCCTGTCCTCCCATTCCATGTACCGACATGGCTAACGGATTACGTGTGTGACAGCGGTGTGTACGACATCTACGTGAAGAACGATGGCGAGCCGGAGAAACGTGTGGGCTCCTACATGAACACGGGTAGCTTCGGAGAGCTGGCGCTGATGTACAACATGCCGCGGGCCGCTACCATCAAGGCCGCCTCTCACGGCTCGCTCTGGGTCATGGTGGGTGTACACTTCCCGGCTTGAAATAGATTTACAGGATTTTTTTTTTTTTTTGCATCTTTTCAGATGGTTCCGTGTCGATCAACTTTCTCGGAGCGTTTATATTTCACTTTGGCCAACTTTCTTTCTAGAAGAGCTCTACTTCCTTATGTACAGTTCCAAGCAACTTCTTCCAATGACTTCCTTTAGACGTGACGCCTGGCTTGAGTCATCTTCCCGCCACCTTGTCCTCCGCATGTTTCAGAACGTCCCAATACTAACACCGTTTCAATGGCGCACCTTCATGTTTCAACCTCCCTAACAATCGGAACATAAAGAGAGAACCTTAAAAAAAAAAAAAACTATCATATATATCAACCTAGATTAAAAAATAGATATATTAAATAAAAAGGTTTTAATGGGTTTTTATACAAACTTCTAAGTTTTATTCTAAGGTTATATAATAATATAGAAAATATTTTACGAAGTTTATTATTCGATAAAATAATCCCCATGATCAGTATTTAAGGTCTCAACCCCGAAAACCCCAAAACACATCATTGACTGTATTGACTCATCCATTAATGAGCTTTACTCATCCCCAGCAGACACCATCAAAAGTCTCAAACTCTACAAGCTTGATACCATGATAAGTGGATATGTGTTTCTTTTTAAAAAGAAACATCCCAGGAAGCCTGATTGATTTCACCTTAGTGAAACGCCTATTATATTCTTCAATTCACAGAATGCACCTTTTCGGCCCAACGACATCTAATATAAGACTGCTAGATTGTGTGTGGTTCATACAGTTTATTAGGCGCGATAAATGAATAGTATTTTGAGAGTGCACTGAAATTATGCATCTCCTCGATCTGTGCGCAAATGAGCCTCCACAACACCGGCAAATTCTAACACCAGCTATGGCTCTCGTCAGTACAGGGGACCTCCCACGAGAGGAGTTAGGACATCGGCCGAATCTGCCGGTTAAATGTATTTTAACTGGGGAAGTAGTGCGGCAGATTTCTAGCTCAAATTTGGGTGAGTATGGCATTCGTGAGTAAAAATGTGACACCTCTCCCTTTAAAATGCGTTAAAAACAATACCTGAAAACCATGCTCTAACAAAGGTAGCCTTTCACCTTGATGGTGTCTCAACACCAAACCCTGGTACTCAACTAAGAGCTGCAATGGTACCTATGTTTGTAGGACCGTCAAACCTTCCGGAAAATAGTCCTCAAGAGTGCCTTCAAGAAGAGGAAAGAATACGAGAAGCTCTTAGAAAATGTCCCCATGCTAAAGCATCTAAAGGTAAGTGAGGACTTTGTGCCATCTCGATAGAAGAATAGAAAGTATTTAGAGCTTTTTATCGTTTCCCAAATAGAACAAACCCTCTACTGTCCTTACTGCGGTGGTAACATAGCCTGGCTAATTAGCCATTGGGAGTCTCACCATTGATGAGACAGGCCCTTCCAAATTTTTGGAATTACGGTAAGAACAGTAGTTTTTAAAGAACTTTATTAACATCAGTGATAAACTATTGTAGAGGTTATGAAGAGTAAAGGGGCAAAAACCATGTACAATTAAGGAAGTTTTGTCACCGCCCTCCTTCTTCGTTAACTCCCTACCTTACCTCAAGACTAGGTCGACGGTATCATCCCGGACAGTAGATAGCTGTTGGGGTGAACCACCCGTTAGTAAAGGTAAACATATTGTGTTTTTTTATTTATTTGCGAACCACTGCGCTCCTCAACTGGCAACAAAGGTTTTTCCAGCCAGTTGTAGAGCTGTGTTCCGGAAAGTTTTTGTTCGCAACCTCTCACTATCATTACTCAAGATTTATTTTGAAAACTCATATTTTAAAACAGCGCTAGTGTTTCTACTCTCCGAAAAAGGGGGGAAATTTCCAGAAGTATATTTGTTATCCCCTGTTTTATGCATGCCCCAATCCAATCGTACCTATGATATCCACGGTATTTATACCCGAGGTTCCATTCAAGTGTGTGGCAGCACTACGAGCGGATGAACCTGTGCGACGCCCTGATGCCCATGTCCTTCGAACCCAACCAGATCATCATAAGACAGGTAACTGACTGACCACATAGCCCAGTGGGTGGTATGGTACTCATTCACAATGGCTGAAATCTAATGTGATTTTTTAAAATGTGTCTAAATATATTACACACATTTCTAACATCATTACTTGTACCATTGCTGCCCGCTTCATTACATCAGCTTATATAACCTCCATCTACCTAACCCAGGGGTCGGCAACTTTTGAGTCCGAAGAGTCAAAAATTACAATCTACAAAATTTCAAAGTTTTTAAAGAGCCACACAATTTTTTCTTGCCAACAATAAATAGTACTAGCATAAATAATATTTACGTATGAAACTATATAAAGAGCCACAGCTTCACATCCAAAGAGCCGCATGTGGCTCGCGAGCCGCAGTTTGCCGGCCACTGACCTAACCCAACACATTCATTATGCCGCCCTCTAGCCAACCTTCGATTATAGAGCCAGTGTGATACATGGGTCAACTTAAGTTGTTTGAAAGATTTAGCGAGGTGTGTATATTTTGTAAAGGTGATATTTTATTATTTCAAAATGGGACTATTCCAAGAACGCGCAACAACTAGACAGGACGGGCTGTAGATCATAGAAGAGGATGTATTCCACCAACTTTATGTCCTCCACACAATGACACCAGTTCTTTATGACAAGGATGTGTTATTGTTCTCCATTGGCGTTGCTCAACCCCTGGACTGACTGACTACTCGAGACAGAGAGAGTGCAATGTCTAAATTGAAGACATACTTCTATTTCAAATATTGTGTCAACTTAGCTCCATCTCTCGATGAAATGTGGTACCACTTTACCCCTACTCTTTTGAAAATACATGTTGATTAAAATTTATTTTATACATCTAATACTGCGATGAATAATTTAAAAATAAAAAAGGGAGAGAAGCCTTGATTCATCTGTGGTGAACTCTCCCAGCGGTTTCGCCAGTTTAATCTCCAGACCGCTCTATTCTAGTATATTAGATTCTGCCTTTGTAATATAATAAAGTAAATGGGTGTTTAAGAGAACGATAGAAATATATTTCTAGGACACACACTACACAAAAAATATATATACTTAAATATTTAATGCATCCAGCAATTCTCTTCCGCAACATTACAAAGAAGCCTGTATACAGAATTCAGTCCAATATACTAGTAAAGCGGTCTGGAGATTAAACTGGCGAAACCGTAATGAGAGTTCACTACTGATGAGTCATGCCCTCCGTCATTCAAATTTTATTCATCGCAATACAAGCAAGAGGTCTGTAGAATCGAGTTTTTATATAATAATTGTAACTATATATAATAAATATATTGTGACCCCTGGCTTTCACTAAAGGTCCATCCACACCCAATAGTTGGTAGCTTTACACGAATTCCCCTAATGCACGGAACCAACCAACCCGAGGGTGAATTAACTCCTGATTGTCTCCAAGAGAGCCTCCACTACATATTGGGTCATCTTACCGCAACCAACAACTGGGGAAGTAGTGCCAAAACTCAATCACAAGTTTAACAAAGAGACGACAATACATGCGCTTTATAACAATCCTTTTAACAAAATCCTCAACAACCAGAGGCCGAACCAAAGGATGTTACTGTCGATAGGCTCTATAGCAAAACTATTAAAGATCTATTAGATTTACGGGAGGTCTCGGGACTGGTTCCCATGCTTACTAACTTCACAAATAACCTGAATATATCTAACCTAACTTAACCGTACCTAACCACCAAAAAAGATATAACTATTTCAAGGTTTTGGTTACTCTTATCCTCGTTATGACTTGTAAACACCTTACGCTAGATAAGGGTTAGTAAACATGTGGGAGTCAGGACGGGGGGACCTCCCTAGCTTTACTATACACCCTGTGGGGCCTTTAAATATTAAAACAAGAACCACACGTGTTTTATTGAAGGAAAACAGCTTTAAAACGTGGAGTGTTGGTTTCTAAATCCTCCTGGTGGATGCCGGGTTCTGAGCAGTAATGTGGCGCAGGGAGATGAGGCGGAAGGCATGTACTTCGTGGAGGAAGGCACAGTCCGGGTCACCATGCACTCCGAGGTAGGTGGTGATCTACAGAGGACGTCACGGGCTGTTGTCTAACCTACCTGCTGTTGCCAGACCGACTCCAACGAGGTCGAGATGTCCCGACTGACCAAAGGAGAATACTTTGGAGGTATGCAACCTTTGTTAAGACACTAGAGTCTCCAGAGGGCACCTCTCCACAAAGGACAGTTTTTCATTACCACTTTTATCAATTACCTGCTCTCCAGTTAGAGGACACCTATCTCTAAAGGACACTTTGGCTCTACAACTAAGTGTCCTTTTTCCTTCACTTAAAAAAAAAAAAAGTTTTTGGAATATATATTAAAAACAAAAAAAGGAATATCCTGACCTCTCACATGAACACTTTATATGGCAAAGCGCCATCTAGTGGAACAAAAATCAACTAAACGTTTAGGCTTGCTCCATGATATTTGGCCTAAAATGTTAGTGTAAGCAGTCAGGATATGTCTTTTTATTTTTAATATCAACACCTGACTTTTTTCTTCTTCTTATTTTTCACATGATCAGCGTAACTACGCAAATTATGGCCTTAAATATCCATTTCTTGATTTCTTAGCCCAAATTTTGGTCATTGAGGTACAGCCAGCACCACAATGATGAGGGCCAACAGCCTGAAACGTGTTTGTGGTTGGCTTTTCTTGATTTATCAAGAAATGGGTTGGTTATTTAATATATCGGACTTTGTAATTGTAAATAAAACCAAAAAGATTTGGTGTATCTGGGTGGTTAGAAACATATATTAAATGCTCCAGGAACCTAAGTTATATATTCTAATGTCATAATGTGTGAATATTTATATATTCCTAATACTGGGTTCAATATTAATATGCATATTTTATTAGATTTCGTATATACATATATATTGTAAATTTTAAATATGTGTGATTGTAAATTTAAAAAAAAATCATGACTAAAAATTAAATAGATAATTAATAAAAATACATTTTAAAAAGCTTTTATTAGAATGCACTAAAACAGAAAAATAAATATTTTAGCTCCTGCTATTGAACAATTAGATATATATGATTAGAAATAAAAGCGGCGAGGACGATCATCTTGAATTTCGAACTTACGTCTTCACTTTAAGTCTTCACTCAATATAGGATTGTCCCTCGCTGCTTTTATTTTTACTCCTATAAATCTAAATTGTTGAATGGCAGGTGCCAAAATATTTTTTTTTTTTCTTTTTATTGCATTTTAATAAAAGCTTTTTTAAAAAGGTATTTCTTATTTACTATTTATTTTTTTATTATACAGTAGAACCTCCATGAGAGGACACTCACGCTAAAGGACACCTCTTTATAAAGGACAGTTTTCATTTACAAATTTACCATTTTTACAATTTATCAACTCTCCAGTAAGAGGACACCTCTCCCTAAAGGACACTTTAGCTCTGCAATTAGGTCTTGTCCTTTACAGGGAGTTTCTACTGCATATATATTTCTTCTTATACGTATGTATATATATTAAAAATAATGAAAGCATATCCTGATCAGAAGCACATGTGCTTTTTACACCTGACCCTTTTATTTTTTATATACAGTGTACTCCGCTTATAACAAAGTCGGTTATAGTGAAATTCCGCATATAGCGAATGAAATTGTCTGCACGAAAGAAAAGAAGGGCTTAAACCATTAAAAGAACTCTGGATATTGCGAAGTCGGATATAAAGAATTTTCGCTTATAACGAAGTGATTTGCATGTATAAATTTTTATTTTATCCGTTTATAACGAAGTTTTCTCATTTACCATTATAATTGACCAATATATTATGCATAATATATATCAAATTACAACGTGTGAATGACACAAATTTAATGATACACAACAAATAAGTTAATAATATACAATTTTTAAATATGCAAACATATTATAAGTATTTTTTTACATTATTTAAACAAAATTAAATTGTTTAATAAACGCTTATATTTTATTAACGTTTACCATGGCAGGAGAACGAAAACAAACAAGAAACTCACTATCTCTGTCAGTCAAGCTGCAAATCCTAAGAGAGATTGAAGTGGAGAAGAAGAAAAAGACAGATGTTGCCCAGAAACATAATATCCCACAGTCGTCGCTCAGCACCATAAATACTCACAAAGCTCGTATAGCATTCTTGCCGCCAAATACCACTTCAATGCTGCAACCATGCGACCAAGGCATTATTCGCAATTTCAAGATGATTTATCGAACGTGTTTAATGAGGAAATATTTGACGGCATACGATGCTGGAACAGCATTAACAATCAATCTTAAGCAAGCTGTGGATATTATATCTGTAGCATGGAATGATGTGCTTCCAGCAACAATTTCCAACTGTTGGCATCATAGTGGAATTATTAAGTCCGATGTCAGTTCTCCATTGGATACACCACAGCCTGCAACACAAATGTGGGAGCAACAAAGCCTCTTCGATCGCATGAAAGAAGTTTTAAAAATACCGTTAGAGATGGATTTCGATTCTTATGCTGACGCTGACAATGACGTCGTTACAAATGCCATGTTATCCGATGTAGAAATTGTCGAGAGCATTCTTCAAGCAAAAGAAGAAGAAGAAACGGACCAAGTTGATGAAGAAGTAGACCCAATTGTCCACATTCCGCATCCAAAAGAGGTCTGGAGAGCATTCAAACTCTGCGATTGTTTCTTCAATGTCAGGATGAGTCCAAGTCTCTTCATAGGCATCTGTCAGACTTGGACAACATCGAAAAGAGTGTTCAGCACTTGTTACTGACTTCTAAATGTCAAAAGAAAATCACAAACTACTTCTCCAAAAACACCTGATGAGGTTGTTATTGATCTTTGTGTTGCTCTTTTGAGTTGAATAGTAAATAAAATTATTGGTACAAAACATTTTTTTTTTCCAACTGCGGATATAACAAACTTCGGATATAACAAAGTGATTGTCATGGATAATGCGACTTCGTTATAAGCGGAGTACACTGTATATTTTTTCATGTGTTAAGCGTATTTACACAAATTTGGCCCTAAATACCCATTTCTTGGTTTCTTAAGAAGCCTCTGGGACCAAAAATCTTTTTGGTCACAGTAGTGCAGCCTGCTCCACGCTGATGAGCGCCAACAGCGCAAAACACGTTCGTGGCTGGCTTTTCTAGATTTATTAATAAATTGGGTTAGCCAAATATCAGGGAACAGGCTAAATCAATGTTTAGTTGATTTCTGTTCCACTAGATGTCGCTCTGCCATCTAAAAAGCACATATGCTCCTGGTCAGGATATGCTTTCATTATTTTTAATATCAACACCTGACCCTTTTATTTATTTATTTTTTCTATTATTTATATATATATATAAATAGACAAGGGTCGCCTATCCCGTCAAAATAGACGTCTAAAACCAGACGCCATCTATTGACCATCGCCGCAACTAGCGGCCTCGGGTCGGTGACAAAGCCACAACACCAGCTTTGGCAAACTGAAAATCGTCCACCTAGAGGCTATTAGCCCGAAACCATGACCTCTAGGTGGATGATTTTCAGTTTGCCAAAGCTGGTGTTGTGGCTTTGTCACCGACCCGAGGCCGCTAGTTGCGGCGATGGTCAATAGATGGCGTCTGGTTTTAGACGGGAGAGGCGACCCTTGTCTCTTTAGATCAATTTCCTCCCGGCAAAATTTCCATATATATATATATATTTATTTTTTTAAAGGCATCTCTTTTATACATCTAACTGAATGTTGTTGGTGACTGGCACCATCTATTGGAATAAATATAAACAAAATGTTGATTTAAAAATATATATTCCAGAATACTGGGCTAACACTTTTACTTGATAAATCAAGAAGCCTGCCCTACACTTGTTGGCTGTCATCAGTGTGGTGCAGTACTTCAACACACAACCTGGTCCTAAAGGTGTCTTAAAAAATCAAGGAACAAGTATTTATGGCTAGAATTTGTATGAATATGGTTAGAGTCCTCTCATGGGAGAGAACTCTCCACTTCATAAAGATATTTATTTGAGGGAAATCAGTTCTGAGACACAGGTGTGCCTCCCTAACCAAGTTCCTCTCTCAGAGGATTGATCCATAGTTTTCAACTGGCTGTAAGACATTGCTGTAGGTATGAGAGCTACTATATAAGTAGGATGTATGGTGCACACCATAGGCAATGTTGCAACCATAGGCTAAGAATTTCTGGGTAAAGTAGATAAAAGAAACATAAGTTTGTTTTTCGATAGTGTAGCTGATTTTCAGAGTCTGTAGTGAAAGACATTAACTAGAGTTCACTTAGTTTTGTTAGCCTATACAACTAGGGCAAGGTTGTGTTGAGAGGTATGACACAGAGATATGGGATTGTCCAAGATAAGCTTTAGATCATCCACACTGTCTTATCTGGGAATCTTATCTTACTGACAGTTCGAGGAATGAACTCTCCAGACAAGTTTACATAACCTTTGATTGCCATCCTGTTGGCGTTAGGGTATAAGTCAGTAATTGGATGATAACATTTCTTAGAATCTAAACAGGCCTCAAAATATTGGAAGTTGTGTTTAGAGGTGAGGTATAGAGCATGGTTGTGCAATGTCAGGAAACTATGTCATAGCATGATAAAGAGCTTGTCAAGAATTTGAACCTGGAAGCTTCACCTCCTCCCCACCAGCGAGTGCAAGTAACCAAATGGGGATCTGGTACATTTGTAAGTGCAAAGTCGAACCGCTTTTCACATGTGTAGACATGTGGTGCACTTACAGTAAAAGCAGTCCTCTACTTCTACCCTCCATGAGTAGTGCTTTCCCCATAGTATGAGTTTACTGAGAACTCCACAGAGTAGCAACAAGGCCAATATACATATACTCTATCTAGTCTGAAGATGTTGTTACCAAATGAAGAGATTCCTTTATTCAGATTTAGCTGGTGAATTCTATCACACTTATTAAAACATTTGTATCTTATATTATCTTACAATATAAAATCACATATAGTACAATTCCTGATAATGGCCATAAAGGTTGCAATTACTTCTTGTATTGTAAGTTTTATATTGTGGAGAAAACTTCACCTTTGCACATTTCCAAGTAGACGCCATTTATTGGTAAGACTGAACCTATGTCACACATTATTTATTTATTTGGTCTTATTACCTTGTCTTTCTAATATATAATCCAAATTGTGTTTTATCATTCTCTCTCTTACCAGTCCAGTAATAACATTGAGCACTCCTAAGGTTGTAAGACCAAATCATGTGCCTTATCATTGAGCACTCCTAGTGTTGGATATGATGTCCCTACTTAGGGAGACCATAACTTTCCTAGGACATCATGTGTGTTGATATCTACACAGCAATATCATAAAAAAAAACTATATGAGCTGGCTGGATGGAGTCAAGGAAGTTACCAGAAGGTATTTCATGTAATTCAGTACACAGTAATTTGTCTAATCTTTACACAAACAACAACAGAAAGTCACTAGATGAGAAACATGTAATGGCCACCAACAGATCAAATTGGAGAATATTTGTCTATATAGTCATCAAAAGTCAACTTGATAGATGGTAACATCACAACAAACTCTATGTGAGGTTGCTACAGTTTTGAAATTAGTATTCAGAAAGCATGGATTCTCTTGTCTATAGTTATAATGTTATACAAGTATTAGGTAGAGTTATTATTGCCTTTAGTGCAGTCAATAAGGTTATAATATTCTGAAGTTCCTTAACTCTGGTTAGAACATAGAATCTTTGTCCTGAGTGATGTTATAATGGGGCTTAACAATCCTAGATTGTGACAACAATGAAAGGGAAAAGTAAGAGGCATTTACATCAACAATTGGGTGAATACCATCCCCCCATCTCAGGTTGTAACCATGCAGTTATATTCATCACTGAAACATTGATCTAAGCAAGGTCCACTAAGCTCAAGTTGGGTGTGACAGAGCTGGCACTTGTGACCCACCGTCCCCGGGCTGCCTCAGTCTATGCCGTGGACCACGTCAAACTAGCCTGTAAGTCCAGGGAACACAGTTTATTGGAGGAGAACTAAGGAATGTGTACACAGCCTTGGATGTACAAGCCTTCGAGAGGCTGCTGGGCCCGTGCATGGACATCATGAAGAGGAACATAGATGACTACGAGAAACAAGTTGCTGAGATGTTCGGGGCGCGTATTGACATGGATGAGCTTCGATGATGGAGTCAGAAGGCTTCACTCTCCTCTTCCTCCGCCGCAGAGATCCTTTCCTCCTCCTCCTCCTCTTCTACTTCTTCTATCTCCTCCTCCTCCTCCTCACTTCCCTACAAACACGCCCTCCGCTCCACGCACCATATCACCCTCTTTTTGTATGTACATAGAAGAACTGTTGTGTTGCTGCCCCACTCACACACATATATATAACAACAATATATATTCCCCCTTACTCTATAAACTCTCTATATATAAATATATATATATATTAAAAAAATATTTAAAAAAATAACCAAAAAAAAAAAATTGTTTTTTGATGGCGAAACTAAATATTGTGTTTTTTGGATAAACCCAATCCATCTCTCTCTCTCTCTCGCCTACCCCTCCCTCTTGTTACCCCACTGTTATATAACCAAAGATGTTTAAAAAAAATTTTGTTTTTTACCTTCGGGTCTTCTGTGACGTTGTCTTCGTCTTCATCGTCGTCCTCCCTTGTTGCTTGGGAGAGAATTTCTTCCCCCTGGCAGACATCATATCTTGTCAAACCTTTATCCCTACTTTTCTCTTCAATCTTTCTTTCCCTGTCAAATCTAACTAATTGTTATATTAAATAAATATCTCTATTTAATAAGAAGATTAAACAAATGAATATATTTAATTGATATCTCTACTATATGAACAATCTCCCTCCCCTCTCTCTATATAATAATATATAAATATTTAAATGATTAAAATTCTTTGTTGTTGTTTTTGTTCCTCTCAGTGTTTTCTGTTCTCCCTCTCACCCTGTTTGTTTTGTATTTAAAAAAACAAATATTATATAACAAAAGTGGCCCATCCCCAACAAGATGCCTTGCCCGTGGTAAGCCTGCCATCTCCTAGACGACCAAAGAGATGTTGATTGGCAGCAATAAAGTGAATTAATGCCCGTGTTGTAAGTCTCAGACTCTTTTTCTTGTCTTACACATTCACCCACTCGGTTTACTCCTTTGTTTTGGAGGATATATAACACTGTGTTTCCCCATTAAAACATGTTAGGAAACTGGGAGAGGAGTGGTATAAAAAGAAAAAAATTGCTCCAAAGGCCCCTGATTCTAGCAAAAGTCCAACCCCACTAGTGAAAGCAAGTAACTAAATGGAACTCTAGCACATTTGTAAGTTGGACTTCTCTTACTACATGTGTAGAGATGTAGTGCACTTGCAGGAAAAAGCAGGTGCTTACTACCCACCATGATTATCATGGCTTGTACTGTGTGAATTTAGAATAGGTTAAAAAAGAAACTAGAACTTTAGTCTGTCATAGAACCTGATACAGAAATTTTGAAGACAAAGTAAACTTTACAATGTGACTCATATATATTTTTAAAAAATAAAATATTTGAACATTAAGCAGTGCAAACTAAGTGTGTAATAAAACTGGTCTATTCACATGCCAATAAAATGTATCATTAGAGACACTCCTATATACTACAAAGAATACTAGAAAATAATAAACCCATGTGATACAAACATGAAACATTATTTATAACCCATAGAAACTGATTGAGATGAAGATCATATTTTCTCTCAAACATTTACAGGTGTTGAGTCTTGAGCTTCAGGATGGAGAGGACTGAAAGCCCTCTCTTCTCAGTAGCACTTAGCTCCAATGTTGCCTCTGACATAAAGAACTGCCTGGTGCTGTGACTCCTAACTTGGGAGGACAGAGTTTGCTCATTCTGAATCAGGAGCTCTTACAGTCTACAATAAGCTGACCTAGGTTTTTTAGCAAGCTTGGATCCTTTTTTTATTTCTGGGCCTGCAATGGTGGATTGAAAGTACTTACATGAAGGTCCCGGTTCTTGAGGTTACCAACCCAGAAGGCTTCCTGGCATTGGTTTAAAGCCAACATGGCCTTGACCCGGTACACAAAGGTCTCCAGGGTTTTCTTGAGCAGCGGGATGTGGTTGACCAGACTCACATCCCTGGTGACCTGGGACACATACAGCTCACCTACAGTATGGCGTTACAACCTCTTACAGCAACCATGATAAGGTACAGCTTGGATTATAGATTGGAAGCATAAGGTAACAAGACCAAATCAATTGTTACCAGTTTCAAACAAAATTATTATTTTAATACTGCTATTCAGTATAAAAAAAATTTAATTCATCAAAAAGACAAACACACCTTTGTCAATGTGGTGCATGCTATACAATGTTAAGCCACCAAGGAAAGTCTAAATAGTTGACCAGTCAAGATATGCCTTTGACCCATAAGCATAAGCTGAGAGAGGAGATATCCAGGCTAGACAGTTTCTGACAGGATCCACCGAGCTAATAAATTTAAACGAAGGGCGTAGGAACACAGGTCTACCACACAGCTTTGATGGGGCAGTTGGACGCATCTTTTTGACATTCAGGGCCGTGGGTTGCAGAAACTATATGACCCGCTCCACAATTGTGATGTTTTCCTTTTGAAAAACTCCTGCCTCTTGGTGACCTTGTTACAACAGCCTCCTTTATAAACGGCAACTTGGTTATATCATCCTAATTCTAAAGTCCTAAGCCCCAAATGCCTCAACTGAGACAACATGGTTATAACGACTTGAAAATATTGATCCCAAGTGACTGCACTTGAATTTGCTCTTGTTACTTTGAAAAATCTCAATTTGCCCTATTTTTTAAGTTGCCAAAACTGACATAAGGGTTTGCCACTAATAAGCCAGGCCCTCCTGGGGAAATTTGTTTCTAATTGAAATGAAAAGTTGTGTCAAAAAATGGATGAGCCATTTACTACCATGTATGGTAGAACCTTTCTCTAAAGGACAAGTTGCAGGGCCAAAGTGTCCTAGAGTTGTTAAATGGCAATTTTGTTGATATAAGTCCTCTAGGGGCTCTTCATGGAGAGCAGCCTACTGAATATAGACCCCATTATCCTGAGTATTATAAAAAATTGTAAATGGGGGAAGCCTTGTGTTGAATTATTATAATTGTTAAGAAAGAAAAAAGGTATCTCCTTATTGTGCAGCTGAAAGTTGCTGATGGCTTGCAGCCTCTATTGGAATAAATATCAACTATTCATTGATTTTTAATTGTTCCAAAATTGGCCAAATACCCATTCTTGATTAATCAAGAAAAGTTAACCATGTATGCATTTCGGGCTGTTGGCTCTCGTCAGAGTGGTGCAAGTTGTACCTCAACGACCAAAAAACTGGTCATTCAGGCCTCCTGAAAAATCATGAAATGGGAAGGCCAGAATTGCGTGAGAACGCGAAAGAATGTGAAAAAAATAGTACAAATGTGAAATTGCAATTGTAGTTGATGAAATTGGTAATAATTATGATAATGATATATAATGGGGTGTGGACAGGGGAGGAAATATTGAATTGTAAAATTTAGAAAGGGTAAAATTTCACTATAGTAAACCATAATGGGGCTGTTGCTGCTGTTTGTGTCCATAAAGTCAAGTTCTGGTGACTATATGGCAAAAAATATTCTCCAATTTTAATAAAGCGCAATAACTCGCCATCTATATATAACGAATCAAGACATTTAGACACAAATTTAATGTCTTCATTCGTTATATATAGATGCCATGTTATTGCTTTGTATTAATTTATGCCTAACTTGTCCTTATTGTTTACGGAGGAGCATTGCTCGATGCAAATATTTAAATGTAATTCTACTGTCCTAAAAGCTTATGTCTATAGTTTACTTAAATACCATATCTAAGATTCTACCCTTCAGTGTATTATTTTTTTTTTTGCCAGTTAGAGTTTTTTATTTTCTCAACATTTCGACAAAAATCTTTTGTCTTCCTCAGGAGAAGTAAATAAAAATAAAGCATTTGGTAAGGCATTAAAAATTGTTCTGAGGTTGCAAGGGCGTTCTCACGTGATTTTTCGAATTTAGTACAACATCTAAAGCACGAGTCAAAAACAAAATTAGAATTTGTTAACGAATATATTATAATAACTATCATATTTAGAATGCTAATTATTATAATAATTTCTATATAGAAAAATTCTATATAGAAATTCAGTGTAGTATATAAAAGCAGAATGATTTAATACAGTATTAGAACTATAAAGAAGGGGTCTGGTAGATTGAATTGGCGAAACCACTGGGAGGGTTCACCACTGATGAGCCAAGCTCTCCCAATATTATTTCATCGCAGTAAGGACAGTAGAAGTTTGATTTATTTGTGAAAAGAAACATTTGCGTCTAAATGTCTTCATTCTATATATTCTCAAATTTTATCTGTTGGTGACCATCACTCACAGCTCATCTAGTGACCTTCTGGTAGCTTCTTTGAGCCCTTCTAGCCAGCTCATTGCAAGTCTTCCTTTAATTTTCCCCAACAGCAACATATTTTCATATCCATTTGCTGCAAGTAAGTCAGTCTTTGTTTAAATATTTTGGATTCTAGAGATCTACAATGTGTGGGGCTATATATGGTTAACTATATTATATCATAAATATATATATATTTTTTTTATAAGGGAAGTTTTTTTGAATTTCTCTCTTTGTAAGCTTTTACCCGAGTTACACTGAAAGATGTTTAAAACATGTATCAATATGAAAAATAATATAAACAAAAAATATAATAATAAAAAAAGACATATCCTGACCACTAGCACATGAGCTTTTTTTTAGATGGCAGAGAGCCATCTAGGGGAACAGAAATCAACTAAACGTTGATTTAACCTGTTCCCTGATATTTGGCAAACACATTTTCTTGATAAATCAAGAAAAGCCATCAAAGAACATGTTGGCCCTTGTCAGCGTGGAGCAGGCTGTATCACTGCGACCAAAAATTAGTGCAATCCATTACAAAAAATATGCATCTATTTTCAGTGATGACGGAGCTAAGTTGCTGATATTTGACATGTTGCCATTTGTGATTTCTTCAAGTAAATTTAGTATTATATTATATGATAAAAATGTTCTCAAATACTCTTTTATTAGATAACTAGCGCATGTACCCGGCTTCACCCGGTTTTTACCCGAGTAAAGGTTTGTCTAACGAACATTTTTTAAAACAATTCTAGAAAACATCCAATCCCTACTGAATCTATACTTGGTAAGATAACTTTATGTTTGATTATCTGCTCCACCTAGCTGTACCCGTTCAAACATTGCTGTCTTTGAACAAAAAGGCAGTTTTAATACCTAAATAATAATTTATTAATGATCAAATGTATACAATACATCAAAATGAAAATTAACAATAAAATTATCCCTACATAAATGTCATTTGAATGTAACATATGTAAAAAAATAATAGATATATTTTCATAATTTGAAACTCGTAAATTTGAATCTCTCGATAAAGTGAACATTTTTTCCCGGTCCCTTGAAAAATACTCAATAAGTTTAATAAAATCAATATTAATTGGTTCCCTCGGTAATTGGAAGTTAAAGGAATAGTATCTTGCCTTGGAATTGTATCATTATTCTTGTCTCAAATAAATTGCTGTGTCATCCTGAATTTTGTCTTTCCTAATTTTCTACATTACAAAATCATCATTTTATCTATTCTCCCAATATACAAGGTGCGTTCATTAATTTCCAGGACTGCTCTGTATCTTTGAAAAAATAAAACAAATAAAAAAACTAATTTAATATTTTTCAAAATATGCCTCTCCTGCCTTAATACACCTGTTTCATCTTTTTTTCCAATTGTCGAAGCAGTAGATAAAATCGCTTTTTGAGAGGTTCCTCAAGGTTTTTTCGATTCAGCTTGTATCATATCAACGTTGTCAAATTTCCTTCCTTTTAACTTCATTTTCAATATAGAATAGAGGAAAAGGTCATTGGGAGCTAATTCGGGGGAATAGGGTGGATGAGGGATATGTATGGTTGAATGCTTGGCCAAGAACTGCAAAACAACATGGGCTGTGTGCGACCGCGCATTATCGACGTGAAGTATCCAGTAATTGTTTTGCCATCTTTCAGGTCTTTTAAGGCGCCCTGCCTCCCTTAAGCGCCTCATTATCCCCAAATAAACCTCTTGATTAATTGTACGTCCGAAGGGAATAAATTCATGGTGAACCAAACCATTAATATCAAAAAAATTAACAAGCAATGTCTTGACTTTGGATTTTGCAAATCTTGCCTTTTTGGGTTTCGGTTCCCCTCTTTCAATCCATTGGCTGGATTGACGTTTGGTTTCCGGGTCATACTGATACACCCATGTCTCATCCCCGGTAATGATTTTTTGCATCCATTCTGGATCGGTCCGAGTCATTTCAATCATGTTTTTGCAGACATCCATTCTAACCTCCTTTTGTTCCTCTGTTAGAATCCGGGGAACAAATTTTGAAGAGGTCCGGATCATGTCCAAATCTTTTGTTACTATTTGATGACACAGTCCTACAGATAGTCCAGTCTCTGAAGATAAGTCTTTAATAGAAATTCTTCTGTTAGATTTAATTAATTCCTTTATTTTGAGCTTGTTTTCCTCGCAACGTAATGATCTTGGACTCCCAGTATGCTGATCATCGTTTACCTTTTCCCGACCTTTTAGGAAGCGTGAAAACCATTCAAAAGTACTTGAACAGGATAAAGCTGCATCGCCAAAAGCTTCTTTAATCAATTCATACGTCTCAGTAGCACTTTATTTCAATTTAAAAACAAAACTTAATGCAGATTCTCTGCTTTTCGAAAATGGCCATTTTAAAATTAGAAATGCAAACCTTACAAGGAAGTTATTTTGTTCTATTTTTAGATCGGCGCGTGCGCCACGAGACTCGTGCTTTCAGTCAGGTGTGGTCGAATGTCCAATATTTAACTCTGTATAAAAAAATTTTCTTTAGCTTTTTTATTTATTTTATTTTTTAACCAGTCCTGGAAATTAATGAACGCACCTTGTATATGTTGTAGATAAATGATAAAACTAACTTTGACTTGTGCGCAATTAATAGGTAGAAAATCTTACTTTTGATAAATAATCTTTAAGATAATAAACTTAGGGATAATAAATCTTATAGATAAAAAAAAACTTGTTATCTCCGTCGCAATGCGGGGGGCTGCTTGCGAGTTAAATCTACAAATCTGCAAATAACTCTAAGGATATTCAAGATATTCAAGAAATTATTTTTCAAAAACCTTCCCGGGGATATACCTGATAATTCCCAAAATTTCACGTCGATTAGATGTATGGTTTTTGAATCTATAGAGTACAAACATACAGACAGACATTCAATTTTATATATATATATAGATTAATAAAGCTTTGCTTAGGATTTGTCTTAAGTTTTGAAGTATAGATAGAGGTACATATATGATATTGATAAGAAGAACCTATTATCAAATGACTTCTTTTGATATTCAGCATTAATGTAGGGAAATAGGTCAATTTAGGGAATAAAAACAAAGTGACCATTATTAAGTGGCTACCTTTTCCTGTGTGTAGGGCTGTCATTTAATTATACGGCCCAAATATTTTGAAAAGTAAAAAAAAGGCCAAACCGTGGCTATAATGAACCAAAAGCTCTGTCCCATTGGGGTTCACTAAAGAGGGGTTTTTACTGTACTTCTACAGTCCATAGTTTCCTCAAACCCCCTGTATTCCTTAACAAATACAGACCACAGTAAAACCTGCCTTGGGAGTTTCCATTTGGTTCCAAGCAAAAATGTAATCTAAAGGCAGGTTAACTCCTAAGGAAGGTTGAATAATTTTGGTTACAATAAACTATTCTTTCTTAGGTATAAATTCAATGATGTGTTCTTAATATAGGATATTCAACACATTTAACCTTTAAGGAATTGAAACATTTAAACATGAATGCATTAAACAGGGTCAGATGCCTTAGAAAACTAAATTAATTACTTCAAAGACAGGTGATGTCTAAGACAGGCTTTACTGTATACTGTTTATAAAAAAAATCATTCTAATACAGTAGTGGAGATTACAATTGATGATCCATACCCTCCCCTTCGATACTGTAGAACATATTCCATGGGAGGACACTCCTGCTAGAAGACACATTTCTAAAAAGGACAATTTCCTTTGCCAAAATTACCATTTTTAACTAATTAGCAACTCTTCGGTAAGAAGACACTTCTCTCTAAAAGGTGCTTTGGCTAGATGTTGTCTTTCAAGGAAGGAATGTATTTTTATTATAACAGTATATGGTTTGAAGAGATAGTTTTTAATTATACGGTAGAACCTTCCTATAAAGGACACCGTTTTTTGCAGAGACAAAGTTTCCTTTAGGGAGAGGTGTCTTCTTACCGGAGAGTTGCTAAATTGTAAAAATGGTAATTTTGCAAATGAAAACTGTTCTTTGTAGAGAGGTGTCCTCTAGCGCGAATGTCCTCTCATGGAGGTTCTACTGTATTTTAAAAATTGGCATTCAAAGTTTGTACCGGCATTTGTCAAATAGTTGTGGAAAGTTACCTTGGAGTGTGAGCAGACATGTTGTAGGAAACGGGTGCTCAGCTGCAAGCTGCGTATGACCTCCTGGATCCTGTTGTAGCTGGTGGCAAAGATGCGGTCCATGAGTGGCATGCAATGGCGCAGGAAGGCTTCCACAAACTGGGTTCCGTTCTGGAACAGAACGTCTCAGCACAGAGTTGGAAGCGACACAGGATTTCTAAAAGTGATGAAGTTACCTTGAGACAAGTGGCCAGGTTAGGCTTGCTGTTGAAGTTCTGGGAACACAGAGCTGTAGTGACAACCTTGGTGACCAAGCAGAATTAACTGTTGTAACATAATATATTTGGAAAAAAATAGTACAAATGTGATATTGAACTGGGATAAGGTGCATAAATTAAGAAATAAAAAAAGAGCATCTCCTTATCGTGCAACTGAAAGTTGCTGACGGTTTGCACCATCTATCGGAATAAATATCAATTATTCGTTGATTTTTAATTATTCCAGAATTGGCCAAATACATATTCTTGATTATTCAAGAAAAGTGGCAAAGTATTTGGCCAATTCTGGAAAAATTAAAAATCAACGAATAGCTGATATTTATTCTGATAGATGGCGCAAACCGTCAGCAACTTTCAGTTGCATAAGTATATGCCCTTTTATTATTTCTTAGGATATGTTTGGATACTCTGCCTATCATCATACTCTTAGTTAGAAACCATATTTATGGCAACAACAAACTCAGCGCCACATAATGTCAATAGAATTAAGTTCTAAATATATGTGGTGAGGTATCCAGTCGACTTAATCTATGGTGTGAGATCCTGTCGACTCTCGCTATACTGTGTTAACCGAGAGGAACAGTCAGGATGTGGAGAGTTTTCCAGTACCTCTCTGCACCTTGGAAGACCTTTAACAGTTCTCACAGAGTACAGTGAGTCGTGGTCGAGGCAGAGTGGAAAGCTTGGGAATGTCCATCACAAAAAACGAAGGGACACAGTTGTACTAGGAAAGTTCCGTGAACAGATAAAAGTCGATTGAGGAGCGAAAGATGGAGATTGAAGAGTTCTTACTGTTCTACATGGTCGATGAGGTGGACCTTGGACACAATCGACGAGGGCTCCCGCTGATAGTGAAGTGACTGTCTATTTCTGGCCCTGTTGGAGGCTTATATATCTTTGGATAGTATTGGATTTCAGCGGATGCTATAAGGGCGTGGATCGGAAACGATATTGTACACTCTGGCAACGCCCTGTCATCTTCTAGGCCTCTTTGGACTTCTATCTCAATGTCTTGCTTTAGCTCAACTCTATTACAGAGTTTTATTTATTTATTCTCAGTTTGTACAAGGTACATTACATATGATGATGTAATGACACATGTCAATCATGCGTATAATTACACTGGTCAACAAGATTTTTGCACAAGAGAACCTGATTATGTTTCTAGTGTAACTTTTCATGCTGAACTCAAAAATCTAATCAGAAATTTCCCATCACCTATGGTTTTTGCGTGACGGTCTTTTTTTAGTATTGGGATAAATACACTAAAAAATGCAAACAATGTCACGTAACTGGTTTATCAAAAAATATTTTTCTTTATTTTTCTTCTTATTTATATCAACTCACAACAAGGACATTTCTCATGTAGAGACCTTAGGTACCCAACTGGCCTTTTGTGAATTACTTGCAGAACATTACCCAATGTAAATATTTGTTTGTAATTCTACTGTCTTCAAAGCTTCCGTCCATATATGGTATGGCTGCCGATTGAACTGCCGAAACTGCTGGAAGGATCCACCACTGATAAGCCAGGCACTCCCAATATTTTCCCAAAGTTTTACCTTTACAATAACTTGTAATATCAATATATACTCCAGCATCACACACTTGACTGGAAATACAATTATTGTCATCATTTTTTATATACAGTAAAACCCCCGCTAATACGAACCCTGGATATAGCGAACCCACGGCGATTCCCAATTCCATTCCATTGAAAATACCATCATTATAATGAACTTTGAGATTTTTAAAATAATGAACTACCCCTATAACGAACCTATTTTCGGTCCCAAAATGATAAAATCTATTAAAATACTAGGCTTATAATGAACTTAAAATTGTGATTAAAAAAAATTTTAAAAGAACAAAATTTTGATCATGTTTCAGTTCACGGATCGCGAATTCAAAACAAAAAATTAGCGGCATTGTTTGTTTTGATTTACATTCTATTTTTGCTGTATGTTGTATAAATTTTTAAACATTATACTTTTATTTAATAGAATATCTTTACATTCTACAATTTTTAAATAGAAAAAAATATATAAATGGCTTCCAAAATAAAGAAAAGAAACAAAGAATGGCGTTCTAAAAAAACAGTGGCAGCATGCACTTTTAGAAGCGTTCTATATCAAGTTTAACCTAGGCTAAAAAATAATTCCAAATAATTTTAAAGCCAGAAATGGTTTGAATAACAGGTTAAAAACAAAACTTAATCTATACTTCAGAAGAATATGTGGAAACTGGAATTGAAAAAAAAAAGACCTACCCGGACAATGTGCACCAGGATGTGGAAGGTTTTGATGGCTGAACTCCAGCGGTCCATGTCCTCATCTGTATCCTGCAGGGGGGTCAGTGCGGCCAGGTAGAGCTAAGTAAGTGACTTACCCGGTAGCTGCGCACAATGTCCACCAGCCGGCCAAACATCACACGGTAGTAGGTGGCCAGCGTGGTCCTGGACACAGACCTCCCTTCTACAGCAGCACAGACTGGACATGTATCCATAGGAGTACACCCAGTTGCAGAGCACACAAGACTGTCCTTCAGATTTTAAACAATGTTATCAACACCAGTCAAAAGAAAAGCACATACATTAAGAGATAGTAAAGAGGAAACTATTAACAAATAGAAGTACATTTAGGTATATGCTCCCCAATGGCAGAGAGTTCTCTGGCTGTTATGAAATGTTATGGCAGTGGAGATGGTATGTCAGTGGAGATGTTATGGCAGTGGAGATGTTATGGCAGTGGAGATGTTATGGCAGTGGAGATGACTCTACCTGCTCAAGGTAGGGAAGGAGGTGGAGGAGGTGAGAGATTCCTCCAGCTGTGGGACTCCCTCAGATGCCAACTCTTCCAGAGCCTGGAGGTCTGACTCCACATGGCACAGGTAGCATCTGCACAGCAGCACAGTGTAGTGATATTGCATGTATTTAGAGTTGTGAAATTTTGTGGAGAGCTTCAAATAATTCTGTGGAGCAATTGCCCTAGAACTGGTCCCACTATAGGTCTATACTGTCAACATCCCATGGTACTTCCTGTTGAATTAAAGTAGGTGTTGAATAATAGCCGGTTAAATTGAAGTTGGTAACTTGGTTGGGGAATTTCAAATTTAATTTATCAGCAATCAATATATATACAGTAGAACTTGGATAATTCGAATGTCTTTAATTAGAATATTTATCTTGGTCCCTAGAATTTCCTATAAATATAATTTCTATTTTAAATTCGAATTTTTGGATAATTCAAAGTTTTTCTAACCCTTTGGGCTTTGAATTACCCAAGTGCGACTGTAAGGGCAACACCTAATTGCAGAGCCAAACTGCCCTTTAGGGAGAGGTGTCCTCTTACCAGAGAGTTTCTAAATTGTAAAAATGGTAATTTTGCAAATGAAAAATGTCCTTTGTAGGGAGGTATCTGCTAGCGGGGGTGTCCACTAAAGGGAGATTCAACTGTATATGCCCTGAGGTTTTCAACCCACAAAAAAATAAAAGAATTCAACTTTTTATATACAGACGAGCCTCCTTATAAAAATACCACTTAGGATTGTTGCTAAAACCATGTGGGGTTGTCATAAACATATTTTTAAAAAAGTGGTAACTTAAAACATGAGATACAGTAGAACCTCCATGAGAGGACACCTCTCTACTAGGACAGTTTTCATTTGCAAAATTACCTTTTTTTTTTATTTTACAACTCTCCAGTAAGAGGACACCTCTCCCTCAAGGACATTTTTGGCTCTGCAATTGGGTGTCCTTTATAGGGAGGTTCTACTGTATTATAATTAAGATCTCCAATGGCCCGGGATTCTTGCAAAAGTCCAACCCTACCAGCGAGTGCAAGTAACCAAACGGGGCTCTGGCACATTTGTAAGTGCAAAGTCAAACTGCTTTTCACATGTGTAGTCATGTGGTGCACTTACAGTAAAGCAGTCGCCAACTTCTACCCACCATGATTATCATGGCCTGTACCATGTGTACTAGGGATAAGCAAAAAAAAAAAAATTATTAAGTTGTTATATCAAGTAGCTGTTTTAACAAGGTTCCACTGATCAAATTAAGCCTAAGGCAAAATATATATTTCTCAAAAGTGGTGATCACTAGAATCAGGAGGATAGAACGCACCTGAGCAAGATGTGGATGTGGTCGTTGACTTGCTGCCGAGGCCCCAGGTCTGTCCAGTCCCGCTGCAGGAAGCCCAGAGCCAGTGTTGCCAGGCTGGAATGTCGACCTAGCTGCAAGGTTGCCAGGCTCTCCATAGCTTTCACCAGAGACACTGCCCCAGCCAGGCTCCGCACCCAGCTGCTGAACTTGCTCAGGTAGTCCATGCTCTGCCTGTGCCACAGTCATACTGGCTCAAGTAATCAGTCCCAATACATTGATTCAACAATCTATAAGGGGAAATCTCTAAGGTGGAAGGATGGTCTGAACTGTTGGCTTTTGACTACTACGACCCAGGTTCGATTCCCGCATTGGGCACTTTTCGCTGATTTACAAAAAAATGCTCCAATGGCTCCCGATTCTTGCAAAAGTCCAACCCCACCAGTGAGTGCAAGTAACCAAACGGGGCTCTGGCACATTTGTAAATGTAAAGTCGAACTGCCTTTCACATGTGTAGACATGTGGTGCACTTACAGAAAAAGCAGTCACCAACTTCTACTCACCATGTTTTTCATGGCCTGTACCATGTGTACTAGGGATAAGCAAAAAAAAAATCTATAAACCTCATCTACATATATTGTACATCTTAATCCAAAAGGTTATGTCCTGCATCCCATAGTCCTGCCCCATTGGGTCGGTTCAAATGCAACATTTCTCACGAAATGTTGTTGGCTCCAATTGTATATTAGTTCCTTTTGAGATGGATTTGAAGGGTTAGTGGAGGAATGGTAAACACAGTTGATTCTCAACAACCCCATGATCAAATCCTACATGGGTAACTATTTTCTGATGAAACAAATTGCTTCAAATGGGTCTTCATTCTTGCAAAAGTCCAACCATACCAGTAAGTGTTAGTAATGAAAACGGGGCTATCGATCTTATAAGTGTAAAAGTCAAAAACTGGCCTAACCACAAATAAGATACCCTAAGTGTTATATATTTGATCATAAAATTATATTATAAAGCTATAACGCGCCATCTATATCTTTCCAGTTGGTCTCGAGGACCACGCCATCACCATCTCCTCAGGGGCGAAGTATGCAATCTACGTATTTTTTGTAGATCGCGAAATGCGTAGTGTCGCTGGAGACCCACTGGCGATTCTCCACCAAACTCTGCAGTGCTGGCAGAGGCGCCATATTCATTGTACATAGTGTATATAATGCATATTATCTTTTTTTTAAATAGTGCAGCCTGTGCACTTTGCATGTATTGACAAGATGTCAATAAAATTATTTTAATTGTCAAATTGTCTATATATAACAACTGAAAACATTAAAGCATGAATGTTTCTTTTATACATAAAACAAACTTCTACTGTCTTTACTACGATGAAAAAATATTGGAAGGGCTTGGCTCATCAGTGGTGAACTCTCCCAGCGCTTTCGTCAATTTAGTCTACAAAATGGCTTCCAGAACTCTAATACTGTATTGGACGATTCTGCTTATATATGCTACACTGAAGGGTGGAATCTCAAAATGGTATTCAAGTAAACTATGGACATAAGCTTTTTGGACTTAAATACCATTTCTGAGATTCCACCCTTCAGTGTAGCATTTATCAGCAGAATCGTCCAATACAGTATTAGGGCTCTAAGATACGGTCTGGTAGATTAAATTGGCGAAACCGCTGGGAGGGTTTACTACTGATGAGCCAAGCCCTCCGAATATTTTTCATTGCAGTAAGGATAATAGAAGTTTGTTTTATCTATAATAGAAACATTCGTGCTGTAATGTTTTCATTCTTATAAAAATTGGCTCCGATTTCATAACATCCTATGAAAAGAGTTATCAAAAATTGGTCAACTATGCGAAAAAAGGTGTTTAAGTTAGTGAAGTTGCAAAACTGGTGTTGTGTCTCATTCTTTATCATATTGTTACATCAATTTTAATGCGCCTTACATTTATTCAAAATATTCTATGATATTTAATATTTATTTAAAACAGAATATTTAGATTATCATCATTCCTTTTTATAGTTTCACTCCTTTTGTAATATTTATTGTACATATATCTTTATTGCTTATTGGAGCGGGAGAGGACCTAGACGAAGACTGCGGATCGCAACCTACAAGGAAGACAAGAATAAAAAAATACAATAACTTTAAAGGGTAATTTATTTTTATTTAATTTTATTTATTTACTTTTATTTATTTGCTTGGAATATGGAAACCCGCTCGGGAAAGGTGTATAACACCAAGAAGGAAGAAACCAAGGTCGACGACCCTGCAAAGCTTCAACTTGGTGCAACAATATCACATTATTTTTTTACTAGGAATATTGCATTATTTTAAGGCATTTTTAAAGAGAGAGGTGCCAATTATGGTACAGAATATCTTAGTTTATAACAGCATGAGGATTTCTCCAAAACCTATAAACAACAGATATTTGAACTATTGTTACTACTTGGCTTATATCCTTGTTGTTTATAGGCCACCTGGTAGAAGAGCTTGCACTGGAAAGCTAACCTACACAGTAGAAAACCCTTTCTATAAGGTCCAACACCTTGTTGCAGAGCCAAAGTGTCCTTTTAAAGAAAGGCATCCTCTTAACCGAGAGATTAGTAAAATGTTAATTTTGAAATTGAAAACTGTCCTTTGTACAGAGGTGTCTTCTCAAGGAGGTTCTATTGTTACAAATAAATAAATGTAATGCAGGAATTTTTACTTCATTAAATTTAACAAACCTTTTGTGAAATTGATATTTATTTTAAAATACCAGTTTAATTATTTCTAATTGTTCATGAATTCTGTTTCAGCCTTCCTCTTCTTGGCCTTTTACTAGGACTGATAACAAAGACCTTAAAGGAGTGTTGGAGGAGTTGTATAAACTCTCGATTTTCAGAAGCCACAACGTGGGATCAAATCTCGCCTTGGGCACTTTTTTTTTCTGAAGAAAAAATTGCTATAATGAACACCGTGGCACACGAGTGTAAAAGTCTTTCTACATGAGTAAATATGTAGTGAACTTGCTGTCACTAACTACCACCCATCATGATTATCATGACCTGTACCACGTGAACGTGATAAGTCTAATAATAATAATTACACAGCCTATTAGATACTGCTGGTTCAACCAAAGCATTGCTCCAACAGACGGACTTACTTAACAAGGGACTCCTGCGGGCTGTCTGCAGTGAGTGAGGGGTCGAGGCGAGAGGCAAGGGTTGCCAGGCTCTCCCGCAGCAACTGGGGATTGGAGGGGAGCAAGTGCCTTGACACAAAACAGGTTTTTTTTTTTCAATTCAAGAATGTAGTAATATCAAAGAGACCTCTATGGGAGAAACAATACTTATTTATCCTACCCTTTCACTCTAACAAACTCACTCAGCCTGGTGCTGATCAATTTTTTTTTTTTTTTGCTTATCCCTAGTACATGTGGTGCAGGCCATGATAATCAAAGTGGGTAAAAGAAGGTGACTGTTTTTACTGTAAGTGCACCACATGTCTACACACGTGAAAAACAGTTCGACTTTGGACTTACAAATAAATATGCCAGAGCCCCGTTTCTGATCAATTTTACCTAGAGCTTAGTGACTACAGGACAATGGTCTTTATATATGGCTTCACTACAGGACAATGGTCTTATATGGCTTCATTTCAGAATAATGGTCTTTATATATGGCTTCACTACAGGATGGTCTTCATATATGGCTTCACTACAGGACGATGGTCTTATATGGCTTCATTTCATAATAATGGTCTTTATATATGGCTTCACTACAGGACGATGGTCTTATATGGCTTCATTTCAGAATAATGGTCTTTATATATGGCTTCACTACAGGACGATGGTCTTATATGGCTTCATTTCAGAATAATGGTCTTTATATATGGCTTCACTACAGGACGATGGTCTTATATGGCTTCACTACAGGACGATGGTCTTATATGGCTTCATTTCAGAATAATGGTCTTTATATATGGCTTCACTACAGGACGATGGTCTTATATGGCTTCATTTCATAATAATGGTCTTTATATATGGCTTCACTACAGGGACGATGGTCTTATATGGCTTCATTTCAGAATAATGGTCTTTATATATGGCTTCACTACAGGACGATGGTCTTTATATGGCTTCATTTCAGAATAATGGTCCTTTATATATGGCTTCACTACAGGACGATGGTCTTATATGGCTTCACTACAGGACGATGGTCTTATATGGCTTCAC
>CP092873.1:65096510-65120083 GCA_030710605.1 Cordylochernes scorpioides | reverse complement strand
ACTTGTAAATAATACTTGTCGTAATCAAGAACAAATCGTATACAAGATCAAGATCTTCACACACACACACAAAGTTACTAATTCTATTTTATATTATAGATTGACCGTTTTTCAAGTCTAAAATACCAACAACAACAAAAAAGACAATAAATAACGTTATAACATCTATGTTATTATTTCAGAAAATAAGTTTTTTTTAAATCTTCATTTATATATTGAACAGAAATTTAAACTTTAAAAGCTTTTCAATAATTTTAAAATGACGACATAAAAACAACCGTATTTAAGACCGAATGAAATGATTTGATATCGATAATTTGTGATCCCCTGTCTTAAATTGAAATCTTACAAAATTACAGAAACCTTTCTCTCGTGTATATAGATAGTTTCGCCATCACAGAGAATGGCCTCCCTGAGGAACCCAACCTCCAATAAGAGACCAGCAGGAGACATATTTTTTTGCTTGTCCCTAGTATACGTGGTACAGGCCATGATAATTAATGATGGGTAGAAGTAGGCGACTGCTTTTACTGTAAGTGTGTCTACACATGTGAGGAGACCGGTCTACACACAGAAACTGACAGAGAGATAGGACGACCGTATTTTTTAAATGGTGCGTCCCCAATTAGTGGGAGGTCTAACTTCGTTAATTATAAATATTGATTAATAGGTTCCTAATTAACGTTTGATTTTTAATAAAGGGGAGGAATATTGGAAGGTTAATCGATACTGGGTAATCAATATATTGTCATCCGAGCGATATAACATGGCCTTCACTCTACTTAAGTTGTTCGTTGAAGAAACAATACAATTTTTTAGAGATGTTTACCTTCTATATATTCTTTCTCTTGGAGAAACAACAGAATATTATAATCACAGGGGGAATCACTCTATAAAGAGAGAGCTATTTACGAAACCATGATTAAACAAACACTTTCGTTATGAAGAGAGCAGCTCTTCGTTAAGTAGAGTTTCAACTTGGAGATGGTGTTCAATATGTTCGAAATTTTCCATATATACAGTTGTTGTTGTTGTCGTGTCCAATGAAGAACCTCAGTTGTCTCCATCCATCTCTATCACAGCAATTGCAATGTCCTCTATCTTGAGTGTGTAAAGCCATATATATATATACTGTAATATATTAAATCATTAGTTTAATATTTGCTTTTATTTGATTGTTTTTGCAAAGAGATTATATATATAATGATGATAATTGTGTGTATATATGTATATATACAGTGTCTGTGTTTTTTAGACGGCGTTTGTATTTTAGATGGGAATCTTGTTAACTATGTTTGTTGTTTGCATTAAAAATAATTAATATTTTCAAGTCTTCTTGCTAGAATATATTGCATATACAGAGTGTGTCGCATTTTAAAGATTGGGCATTAAAGGAACAGACAAAACGCATGTTCCTATCTAAAGGTATGTTCTCTTCTCCAATATACAGTATATATGATTTAAATACTCGAAAGTAAAAAGATGATACGATACGATAAAGCTACGTTTATTCCAATAATAAAATCAAAGGTTCACAAGTGTTCGAATAAGTACTATCATGTGGCAAGATAACTAGATACAAGAAACATAGACGTGGTTTCTACAGTGAAACTACCGCCGTGTGACGATATATTACTGAGATTAAATGGAGCGACAGTGAGGAGATTTCTGAGAAGCAGCAGAAAGAAGAGACGACGTCACACAATGGCTCCAAGTGTATCGAAGTCTTAGAAATCCGAACGCCATTAAGACCAAACACCTTTTGTCCGCGAGGCGAAAACAAACAGAGAGCGGCGGGCTCGATGAAAGGTTTCCCGGCTCCAGGTAAAAGTCTTCCACTTTTTGTTTCTCTGCTGATGAAACAACTTTGTTCCACACTTTTGTAGAGAGTTTGTTTGTTTGCGGGGTGCTTTTTTATGGCTGCGAAATATGGGGGGAATTCTTTGCTATCGAGTTAACACCTCAGTTCGTGCTATATAGGAATGGCGTAGCAACCGAATATGTCAACGCTTTTTTTGCCTTGTCAACTTTGTGAAGGACCGTGTTTATCCTTCCTGTATGATTACTATTTTAATAATTGTACCGCTAAACAACTATCACAGGAACTTTACCAATATTTGCTGTATCCCACGAATTGTAGTAGCTGTACAACCGAGTAAGTATCACAGGGACGATGCTAATCATCTCTGTATCCCTTCTATTGTAGTGTGTGTACAACCGAACAAGTATTACAGGGACAATGCTAATCTTCTCTGTATCCCTTCTATTGTGGTGTGTGTACAACCGAACAAGTATTACAGGGACAATGCTAATCTTCTCTGTATCCTTCCTATTGTAGTAGTTGTACAACCGAACAAGTATCACAGGGACAATGCTAATCTTCTCTGTATCTTCCTATTGTAGTGTGTGTACAACCGAACAAGTATCACAGGGACCATGCTAATCTTCTCTGTATCCTTCCTATTGTAGTGTGTGTACAACCGAACAAGTATCACAGGGACAATGCTAATCATCTCTGTATCCTTCCTATTGTAGTGTGCGTAAAACCGAACAAGTATCACAGAGACCATGCTAATCTTCTCTGTATCCTTCCTATTGTAGTGTGTGTACAACCGAACAAGTATTACAGGGACAATGCTAATCTTCTCTGTATCCTTCCTATTGTAGTAGTTGTACAACCGAACATTTATCACAGGGACCATGCTAATCATCTCTGTATCCTTCCTATTGTAGTAGTTGAACTGCCAAGTCATTTTAAGATAGAAATCTGAAATTTTGAATATCGACCTCACTTGAGGTCCTAAAAAATCTTCACCCACAGACGAAAAACTCAAGTCTCAACTCCCAACGGACCCGCATTGTAACAGCGTCCTATTCACAAACAGACGTCGTAATTATATGAATGGAAGCTAAATAATGAAACTTGTTTTTATCTTTTAATAAAAGAAAACATCTCACAAAATTAAACTTGCATTTTACACAAGGTTATATACAAATAAATTTCACTTTTCTATAAAGCTAGATTTAAATTAATGGCATAATAAAATACGACTTCTAGCGCGGTTTAAATTGAGGGGCTTTGTGAAAGTTTTCATTTGAATTCTCCTGTCCTTTGTGCAGGCCTCGTCTTAATTGAATCGACCAATCCCACCCAGCCTCTCCCTCAGCCTTCGTTCGCCCTGAAGACAGAACTGAATATAATGTTGGTACATATGTATGTACGCATATATGGTGTAAAAGTGTGTGGTAAGATGGTCTTCATATAACTAAAGCGGTACCTCTCCCTTTCAAACCGCACCGCCTTTTACGTTCTGCACTTGGTAATAAACAAAATAAAGGGGGTCGGTGGAAGGATGGTCTAAACCGTTGGTTTTCGACCACTACGACCCAATTCACGCATTGGGCACTTTTTCTGATTAAAAAAAAAAATGCTCCAATGGCCCCCGATTCTTGCAAAAGTTTAACCCTACCAGCGAGTGCAAGTAACCAAACGGGGCTTTGGCACATTTGTAAGTTCAAAGTCGAACTGTTTTTCACATGTGTAGACATGTGGTGCACTTACAAGTAAAAGCAGGCGCCTACTTCTACCTACCATGATTATCATGGCCTATACAACGTGTACTAGGAATAAACAATAATAATAATAATAATAAATTCGTTTTAATGCCCACATTATACAGAGAGAGGTTCTCCTTTATGTGTATGTAAATATATATGGGATCCGGGTTATTCGCCCGTTGATTGGCCCGTTTCGGCTTCCTAGAGCCCTTTAAGTGCCGCATGCGCTGATTATTTATCTTCAGATACCAGTAACTTGCTAATGTTCAGGAAAAATCGGGTATTTCGTGAAAATCTCCTGGAATCTCTCTGTCGATTGATGAGAGTTTAATGCTGTACTAGGACCACTCAGGAGCAATTGGCAAAACGCTCTTAGTTGAAGATGAGCATTTTTGAGTGACAACTTGACAAATTAAATATCTAAAGCATTGCAACCTTTTAAAACATTTTATTTTATTGAAAGCTTCTGAGTTTTTCCCCTTTCAACCTGTAGTTACGAAAATATGTGAAAGATATAATAACGGCAAGAAATAAGTGGTAAATCTATCATCTTCCTTGTCTTTCTTTTTTTAAATTCTAATTTGAGATTGAGAAAGGGCAAGACCAGAAAGCTTCTAATAAAATAATTTTGAAATCGTTTTTGAACCACGAAAATTACCCTACTATTCCCGAGAAAATGTCAAAGTTTTCGCAGCGTATGGGAAACATCGATTCTAAAAAGAAAAATTATAATACCATCGCATTTTCACAAATTCCAATACTATATATTTTAAAAATGATTCAATTTTTTAAAACGCTCATATCATTGCTGAAATAAACTTGTTGGTATTTAATTGCAGAGCGGCGTTGTGTTGAACGTTTCTCTAACATCCACACTTCTTTAACGACTATACCTATTTAACGACTACACCTATTTATCAACACGCCTCTTTAACATCAAAACCTATTTATCAACACGTCTCGTGAACGACCACGCCTCTTTTTAAGACGCTTCTTTAACGACCACATCTTTTTATGAACACCCCTCTTTAATGACCACACCTATTTATGAACTCGTTTCTTTAACAGCCACTCCTATTTATCAACACGCCTCTCTAACGACCACGCCTCTCTAACGACCACGCCTCTTTAACGACCACACCTATTTATCAGCACGCCTCTTTAACGACCACACTTATTTATTAACACGCCCCTTTAACGACCACGCCTTTTTATGAGCATGACCGGCGACATCTCTTAAACGACCATGCCAGAACTCTCAAGCCCTTTCTCTTTCAAACAAATTCCTGAAAAGAAACCACCCCTCAAAACCCACCAGCAATCACCGAAATTGATCCTTAAAAAAATCTGTTATTAATAGTTCTAAATGGCGATCTGTCTTTAAAACTAATTCTTTTTTCAAATGAAAAGATGGTTAAGAGAAATATATAATCGTTTCAATAATGATCTGATAATTATATAATTAATTTATCGTTGAAGACCAAGCCTAATTAAAGGTCCCTACATATATTTTTAAATCTCAGTAGCTCGTTACCCAAACATGCGTGTCATTTTATATATTTAATTTTAAAAAAATCGATAAAAATCAAGGCAAACTAACAAAAACTCAAAAACAGAATTAAAAATCTTTTTTTATACCATTATGTCATTAAAAAATGATAATAAGTAACACATTAAAAAACAACAATTATGTAAACGATGAAAAAAATTAAAATAAAACAAACATTAGATAGATAAACTATTTAAATTTTAGAAAATATATGTAGTAAAAATAAAAGCTTAAAAAATTTAATACTTCATCAAACAACCACTTGATATGTAAATATTTCCTTTTTTTTTTTTTGTTCTTATGTTGTGTGTGGAACGAATTTAATGTTTTAAGTGGGAGGTAAAATAAAAATTAAATATGCCTTTAAAAGAGGTAAATAGCTTTTAGTGAATTAAAAAAAAAAAGTAGTTATTGAAATACTTCATTCAATTTATTCATTTCAATTTAAAGCGCTATGTTCCCCTAGGGACACTTGCGCTGTCATACATGTATGGAATTTATCTATACATATATATTTACAATAATATTAGGCCGTAAAGAATAGTCATATGATATTAACAAGGAGAAAGAGAGAAAAAATGAGAACAGAGAACTTTATACAAAAGAAAGGAAAATGTCTGTTAATTTATCTAAAATTAACATAATAAATTAAGTTTTTTAAAATATATTTGTTGCTATATAATTTAAAATATTTATACAATCCTCGCTGGTTAAATTACATTTTATAGGAAGACGTTTTTCTATTTCTGATAAACTGAAGATGAAAGGAAAATAAAATTGCAGACGTAATCTCTACTTGTTTATAAGGTGATACACGTATCGTTTGATTTGTTTTTTAATCTTTTGTAAATAAATAACAGAGGATCTAATGTAATTTATATAAAAGACTATTATAAGAGAGATAAGAAAGAAAGAAAAAAGAAGAAAACGCAATAATAATAAATAACATGATATATTGTACTTAGAAGTTTTATTTTACTCATTTAAAATTTCTTTTGATTATAAATTTATAAATTCTTTTTTTTTTTTCAGTTTTCGTCGAAGAGAAATAGATTTAATGAAATTGCATTTTGACAGAAAAAAAGAAAGAAACATACAACACAACAGAAAATACAATTATTTTCTTTAGATTCCTAAATGTAATTGTATTTTTATTGGAATGCAGCGTTGTCAAGCAAACACAAAAAAATAAAATATATTACGATTCTCATTCTAAAATATTAAATAAAACAGACGATTAAAATCTTGCAAAAAAATATATTTCTGATATATTTAATTTTCTCTAAAATAATTTTTGTACGTTAATAATAATATCGTAAAGATAGAGGCTGCCTGGCCGGCATTCATAGTTCTTAAAATTAAAGATACTTCGGCCAGTTTGATTATCTCGATGTTTCGACAAAAAATATTTTAAAAATCATTCTAAAGCTGTGCAAGGGCGTTCTCACGCGATAGTTAAAATTTTTTTACAACATTTTGTACATGTTGTACAAAATTTGAAATATCGCGTTAGAACGCCCTTGCAGCCTTAGAACAATTTTTAACGCCTTGCCAAATGTTTTAATTTTTGTTTGCTCCTGACAAGGAAAAAAATATTTTTGTCGAAACGTCGAGATAATATGTGTGTGGCGTATTAAATGGTTATAGAAAGGGTCAACATGTGTTATCACCCAGTAACTAGATTGGGACCGATTTTTTTTACTAAAGTATAAAAATAAGAATGAAGGTCCCCTCTCCCGTCAAAATAGGCGTCAAAACTAAAATTCCCAATGCGGGATATAAATAAACAATTTAGCTTAATTGTAATATATAATGCAGAATTGTGTGTGCTATTCTGACCCAATACCTGATCAATATATATTTAATACTTTTAATTTTTAACTAATAATTTAGTATTTTTACATAATTCCTCCTTTATAATTTTTAAATATATATACTCGCACAGATTATCACAATTTAAGGGGGTTGTTATAAACTCAACTGCCACGATCCGGGATCGAATCGCACTTCAATGGCCCCCGATTCTTGCAAAAGTCCAACCTCACCAGTGAGTGTAAGTAACCAAACGGGTTTCTGACACACTAGTGAATGTAAATGTCGAACTTCTTTCCACATGTGTAGGCTCATGATGCATTTGCAGTTAGAGCAGTCGCTAACTACTAGCCACCACGATGATCATGGTCTGTACCACCTGTATTTCATCGGTCTGTTGTTATTCATCCTAGTTTTAAAATTACCCTCTCTGTGAATAAGTTGTGATAGCTTTGACCAAAGCAAACCACCTTGCTATCACGTTTGTCTTCCCCTTCTCTCTCCGCGACAATATATTTGTCACGTGAGTAATGTCAAAATGGTCTATTTGAGAACGGTGACTATAAGGTTGTCCTAAAAGTTCGTGTTTTTCTTAAAATGTTGTTTTTCTTATTACTTGGCGAATAATATTATTACGGCGAATACATAATAATACAATTACTCTATACATAATACATAACGGCGAATAATATTGGTATTTCAATTTTTTTGCAAGTATTTACGAAATTTTGAGACAACCTTGTATATAGGGAGGTCCGGTCAAACATGTCCTCTCAGTAGGAGAGCTTATTGTCTACCTCAGTCTAATGTATTGTACATTAGAATAATACAACAAGTTTCTAGAGTTTTGAGTTTCTTTTTATTTTTATTAATGTAATCTCAAGCTTTCGGGCATCTCTTCTCTCATAAGAGTATATATATATATATATATAACGAATAATTATTATACTCCTGTAAAAGGTACCAAAAGCGCTTGAGCGTACATCAATAAAAAGAAACTCATCTCTAGAAAAACTTGTTGTATTATTTTAATTTATATATCCAGGAGATTTGAATCAAGTAAATGATATTGTATAGATTGATATTTTGCCTGGAGGATATTGATCTAAAAAACAAAGGTCGCCTCTCCCGTCAAAATAGACGTCAAAGCTAGACGCCATCTATTGGCCGTCGCCGCAAACTAGCGGGTTCGGGTCGGTGACAAAGTCACAACACAAGCTTTGGCAAACTGAAAAGCGTCCACCTAGAGACCATGGTTTCGGGCTAATGGCCCTCGTCAGCCTAGGGCGGACTTTAATTCCATGAGATCCACACGGGATATAATGGAATCTTGACAATCCGCCAAAGAGGTGTTTAACTGGCTAAATGGCTGGGCCAAATCTATAGCTAAAATATAGATGGAAATTTTGCCGAGAGGATATTGATCTAAAAAGACAAAGGTCGCCTCTCCCGTTAAAAGCTGACGTCAAAACTAGACGCCATCTATATTGTAGAATTTATTACGTCGAGTAGATGGCGATATCTGGATAGGTTCAGGTCATGTTACTAACACTTTATTAGCTCGCTGATTGGTTCTCTTACACCTGACTGCAACCGATTAGCATCGAGTTCATTAGTCAATCAGCTTGCATTGTTTTTTTAGCTCAGTGTCGTCCAACACGAAGATAACTTTGCTCGTGGGTATGATTCTAGGAAATGGCCTCTTGTGTGGTTGTTATATACTGAAATGGTCATAAAAACAATTTTAGCATCACACATAGAGGAAAAAAAGAGATATCAAGATTTAATTCTAGTATCACATATATAAGCAGATCCAACCAATATAGTATTAAAGCTTACGGAGAATCTGTATAAGACTAACGTCTTAATAAAGGCTTTGTGTGTGTGTGTGAATTAAAGCTCTAAAAAGTGCTATGGTGGAAAAAAATTGGCGAAACCGCTGTGAGGGTTCATCACTAATGAGCCAAGCCCTCCAAAATATTTCATAGGAGTAAGGAGAGTAGAAAGTATGTTTTATTCGGAAAATAAAAATCCGTGCTTAACAGTGTTATTTTTTATAAAGGATGTTGTAACATTGTAACATTGATGAGTGCAAGGTTAAATGAAATAAAGATTTATCTCTAATGTGAGTCAAATACACAGCATCAATGAAGGCTAGTGTGAATAGATAGGAAGAAACCCCCCCGAACCTTATGTGTCTCTTTTAACCTAATTTTTTTTCTAATAATCGCAGTCAACTTCATTTGTTTCTATTTTTTATTTATTTCCTTACATTTTGTTTTAAAATACATTATATAAAATACTGCATTACTATTTTTACAAAAGCCTTTTCTTTCATCAAATTTATTATTATTATTTTCAATTTTAATATTTAATCTATTATTATCATTAATTATTTTTTTGATCAATGACAAAGTTGTTTTCATATAATCTACAAGAATTTGTGATTTGGGTTTACTATGCAATAAATTGATAAAGGGAGAGCAATCTCAGGAAATATTTTGAGAAAAAAAAAAATTTATTTTTTCTTTACAGATCCAGGTATGCCCTTTTTTATAAACTTATCTCTAAATCTCAGGCTATTCCCCTGTCTCATGTTTCCAACGCGAACGACCTGTCACTGAGTAACAACAGAGATCTCAACTTACTTTGTCTAGGGCACGGAACAGCAGAATCTTCTTGACAGTATTGCCCAGTCTTTCTCTTTGTTCATCTGTTTTGGGATATACCTCCTGCCACACACACGACAACAATTAGGGAAGGAACACTCACAGAAAACAAAACACTAGCGAACATTGAAACATTCTCAAATGAGAGACCCACAAAACATACATTTATTCATTCTTATTATAAATTCAGCATTTCAAGAAGAGAGGTCAGAATTAGAGCGGAAGATGATATGGTAACCTCTCTTGTATATGTAAATACACTTTGCTTCAATCAACGGATAAATCACAAGGTAATTATGCGTCATCTATTAAGTTGATTAAAAAATAATGGCCGATTTCATAAATCCAAATTCAATCGTTGATAATTGCAATTAATTATTTTTAAATATTTGCAAGTAATATATCATTATAAAGCTGATTTCTTGCTCTGTCACTATATCTACCAATATATTTACAACAATATATTTTGTTATCAAAATTCAAAACTATTTTAAAGGCGTAAGATTTTTTTTTTTTGATATTAAACAATTTCTACTGCCCTTACTGCAATGGAAAAATTAATGAGAGGGCCTGGCTCATCAGTGGTGAACCCTATCAGCTAGTGCTAGTGCATCATAATATATTTTGTGTGATTTCAGGCTGTATTAAAAATTCTTTCAAAACAGGAAATTCGCGTAATTTTGCTTCACGAGTTCAAACTCGGCCACAACGCTGCGGAAACAACTCGAAATGTTATCAGCGCATGGGGCAAGGGTACTACTTCTGAATATATAGAAGTAGATTTTTATAATAATTTCAAAGGTTAAACACGATATATCAATCAGGATAATTGTAATACTTGAACAAATATTCTTTATTTGTCCATCTAAGACTACAGTGGACATCTAATGTAACAAGACTACTTAACGCTGGACCGGACTCTTTAACTTAATCCATACGTCCTATTTATAGCACAAATAAGTTAAACTATGAAAATTGTGCTACAACAAAGGACAAATATGTAAAGAGCAAATATGCAAAGATACACAACAATAATGTTGCGAAAGTTTTGAGTCATATTTAAAAAATATATAAATAATGTAAGTATTTAAACATTTTTCGTAAAGATAGAGGCTGCCTGGCCGGCATTCATATTTCTTGAAAATAAAGATACTTCGGCCAGTAAATCTTTTTATTATCTCGAAACGTCGAAGTAATAAAGTGTCTTTATTTTCAAGAAATTAAACATTTTTGTATCTAAAAGTAATATATGAAATTTGAGGTAACATTGAAACCTAATTTTCGAAAATAAAGACAATTATTTTGGACAATTTAAAGCCATATTTGAAAAATGAAATTAAAGAAAAAAAAAAGAATTGGAATGCGACTTTAAACATGTGACTCTCCCAAACTGTATAGCAGTTTTCAACAGAATCTACACACTGTTCTAAAGTTTTTATGTCCAGACTCGGTGTGTGTCATCTCTGGGGAATGACAGTTGTGATATGGTCACAGTTAGATCATGTGCTAAGTGCGTGTGTGGCGCGAGAGGACGCCGTCCCCGTCCGTCCCAGGCACCTTAAAGAAAGAATAGAATGTGCTAAGTAATTGAAGAATCCATTTGAAAAATATAACAAAGTGGGACAATTATAACCTCTATCACAAACGTCTCATAATCGAGCCAACTAAACATAGCAAGATTCTATGATGATATGTTGATTTTTGAAAGCGTTGACCCGGTAACGAATTCCGTACATTGAGCACTTTGTTATAAGTCCTCCAGAGCTACAACAGGGCAGCTTGTAATTTTAGAGCTGGATTATTTTCTGTGACCTATTTACAATAGCAAGCCCCTGCCCACCATGATTATCATGGACTGCACAATGTGTATTTGGAGGAGAAAAGGCACGAAGACTATTTTAATATATTGAATAAATATCTAAGAAACGAGTTAAAATATATATATATATATACTTATTGTGTATATATATATAACCTATTATATTGGAGAGAACACTTTCCCTAAAATATTCTCTAAAGGTTATTTTTGGTGCTGTTGAATTTTATCAGCGTGGTGCAGGCGTTAAATTGTAATAAAAGGATTCTTGATAAATTGGCCATAAAGGAAAAAATGGTTAATAAAGCTCTGTCGCTATTCTTATTTTCGCAGTTAGGATAATGTGGTTAGACATTTACCGTGAAATAGTAGTCCATTCCATCAGCAAATTTTGAGGCAAACACTTATCCGTTATAACCAAAGCCACCGCCATATTAGCCGTAGCATGGGGGCTTTCCGAGTTTAATTAAAAAATTAAACGAGTTTAATTCACGAATCCACCTTCACTTACAGTGGCGTTAAATAAAGGGCCTATCTATAGCGTCAACTATTCACGACCCGTAACATCGGGTATATCCGAGATTATCGTTATTTGAGGTCTCAACTTAAATCCAAAACAATTTCTAGAAGCCGGCTAAAGCAAGGCTGAAGTTTGTTTGTGGGGACCACTGCCTTGAACATCATGATGGATATTAAAATCACTTATCCCAGTCGCCATGTTGATTCTTACATACCATCTATGTGGTGCAGGCGGGTAGTTAGCGACTGCCTTTACCACAGTAGGTGTACCACATGTCTACACATGTAGAAATTAGTTCTACCTTTGCACTTACAAGTGTGCCAGAGCCCAGTTTGGTTACTTGCACCCCTGATGGGATTGGAATTGGGCAAGAATCAGGGGCTATTGAAGCAATTTTTGTTTCTTGATAAAAATGCGGGTATCGATATCGGGTCGTGCAGTGGAATATCGAAGGTTTAAACCACTCCAATGGCCGCCATGTTGATGCCAATGACGACAGAAGCGCTGAGTGCTGGAGGAAAGCAGATGCACGATTGAGGCTGAGAATATCCTTAATGTTGAAGATCATCGCCAGTCATTGAGTATTATCGTGATGAGGATCTCTTGAACATTATCATCGGACCGTCCAGCATCAACAATCAACCCTGTTCATACAATTCCTAACCACTATCTCTTCACAGATAGTTCAAGACATATCACTGCAAACTTCCTGTATTCCTATCTATACTGGAAGAAAGTCTTTACTTAAAGTGTAAATAATGCGAAGATGAAATATCAGATAGGATGTCTTAAAGAATTCTTCATTGTGCCCGGCTTCAGAGAGAAAGATAAAATGTGACAGTTTCATATGCTTATCTGGGTAACAAGTCAAACGTTTACCTTGATTCACTGGATGTTCTACATCAGTTCTACCGTGTTCAGAAGATTGGCTATCGATAAAAATAAGAAGATTTCTACACAATCCACCGTAGCTGTCTCTCCACCAAGTCTGTGTATAGCTGATTGCCCATTTACATCGGAATACCTTTTTTCAATACTTGGAATCCGGAGCTATCTATATAAGACGAAAAGTTTAATAAAAGGCTTATATTGTTATACTCCTATAATAAAACCATCAAAATTTTACAATATTGGTGGATACAATAGCGACAAGACAAACTTAGGCTTAACTAATAAAGAGAGGTAACCAATAAAGAGAGTTTTTGTTAAGCATGGACCCAATTTATGTTGCGCAAATTGATCGCTCCCAAAATATTTATTTTAGAAAAGTTTAAATATATACTTTCCTAATTGAGCTCACAAATTAATTACATTTATAAACATCGGGGAGGAATAGAAAACCTCAGTAATTCATTAAAGGACACGCATTTTTAAAAACAGACTATTCCGGGGATTCAAGTTAAAACAGAATTTCTTAAATTTATTCCCATAAGCCTTTCCTCTACCGTCAGAAGGATGTTTTTCTTTTAAAAAGATAATTTGGGAAAATCTTTATACGAGATTGGAGTTGAAGGAGGTTCTTTTGACGGATTTATTCGGTGAGAAGAGCAAAATAAACTTTGTAGATTTGGAAAAAATATTTATTCAGAAAATATTTCTTTAATGGTGAATTTCCGATAAGTTTCCAACGTAAATAGTAACATATATGGAAAGTGGGTGTTCCCAGAGTTATTATTTCAACTCAACACACCTGATTGACGAAATACAGAGAATTCTCTCGAGCAAAATACCAACTTCACACATTCTTAACTAATAAAATATCCTGATTATGTAACTGAATGTTTCTGATGGCTTATGCCATCTATCGGAATTAATATCAACCAAGCGTTAATTTATTTTCTTCCAGAATTTTCGCAAAAAAAAAAAAACTGAAGCCTATAGGATCCCCTTTGCTGATGTACAGCCTGTTCCACACTGATGAGGGTCAACAGTCTAAAGCGGGTATGTAATTAGCTTTTGACAAAAATCCGAGAATAAAATTGAAAATCAAAGTTTAATTGATATTGGAAAGATGGCGAAATTTTTACTTCTTTTTATAAAGCGTATTGATTCAGTATATAAAGTCTATCAAACCAACCATCTATTTAATGAATCACTGTAAAAAAAATCACGTTTTATTTACTTAAAGAAAAAAGTTGTTCGGATTAAAAAAATTTCGGAGATGATATTGTACAAAGTCCTCAACAATGAATCCAATTCTGTTCTTTAAAATTCTAGTTAAAAGACAAGCTAACCTCTTCCTGCCCAGAAGTCCTCCTCTACGTGGCGGGCGGGAGAAGCAGCACAAGTAAGGGACTACCCTGTAGTACGGTGTCGTGAGCCCTGAGCTGCTACGGTAACCGTGAACAGGGAACTCTGAAATATGGCTGACTAACGGGGCAATGCCCCCCCCCTTATTTCATGAGGCAACAAAATCAGGAATTGACGGTCCATGCTACTGTGTCCGAGGGAGCTGACACGCTGGGGCCTGCAGTCCGGGGAACCAGTGGGATGGACACGACACCATCACCACAAATTAACCTTTAACATCCGTTCGTTGAACGACCTGTCGTTTTAGTAGCCTATAAACGACACAGTAAATACTTTTACATAAACACGTCTCAATAACTGTCCCTTTTACCTCACTCACATTTGAGCAACAGAAAATTCTAAGCGATTTGCCTTTGAGACAAAGATTTGACTAATATTACCGATTGATCATTATGTAAAAGAGCCCTTTATAAGAACAATAGAGAGAGAGAGCAAACTAAAATTTAAACAAATAAATATAATATATACAGTCGAAAGACCCGGGCAACGCCCGTGTTTTACCCGATTGAATGTTTTGATTCAAATACTATTTGTTACAATTCTAAATTGGCGCCTTAATTAATTGCATATGTTAGTTAATAACTATAGCCTACCGCCCGCCATGCGCGCGCACAGGGAAGTCACGTGCTCGCCGGCAGCCAACGGGCGCGCGCCGCCGGCAGGGGGGGGGGAAAGGTGGCGTGACCGTAGCCAACCAATAAAATCAAACGGTGACAGAGGCGGCTGATTGATTAGGAAAGACGCTCGTAACTGTATATAGAATACAGCCGAACTTGGATAATTCCAAGCCCAAGGGACCAAAAAAAAAAAAATCGAATTATCTAAAAATCCGAATTAAAAACGGAAATTCTATTTATAGGGAATTCTAGGGACCAATATGAATATTCGAATTAAAGACGTTTTCGAAATTTATAAATTGAAGAGAATAAACACCGAACTACTAAGTAAGTTACTCTTTGAAAATTTGAGTAGAACATTCCATAGGGTGCATATACTTGGCAATATGTAAAATACCAGGCTCAAAATAGTAAAAACAAACTTGTTTATCAAGTTACAGATAACAATATTCGAAATTTTATTCAAACACAATTCTCGGGAATAGAATATTATATATCACCAATACTTTTTTTTCATAAAAATTCCATTTAAGAAAAAATCCCATGTTAACAAAAAGATAATTATTGATTTTTACCTCAATGATTTTTTTTCTTAAGGAGATGTGATCATATAAATCTATCTAAATTTACCGAGATAAATCATATGTGTAGTTAAACCATTAAAGAATTTATACGATCCTAAAAGAAAGGGAGGAAATATCTATGAGAGAGATGAAAAATCAATAAAAATCATTTATCATCGTTTCAAAAGATTCACCCCACCGGTAATGGTTTCTCCTAATTACGCCATTCAACAAAATGGATTATCATCTCTTTTATGCAGGATTATTAAAAATGTTCTTTTATATAAAAATAAAAAAAATCGGTGAATTCAACTAATATTTGATCATTCAGAGATATCAATGAAATAAATTGGAATTCTTTTTAGGGATCCATAGAAGTAAATCGTTGTGAAATACGCGAATTTTTATGTATTTTTGTGATGCTAATTAACTCTGTGTGAGAGAAAACTTCGAAGAATTACTTCAAGTAATCATCTCTATTTACATACGATAAGAGATTTTACATTTATTGATTCATTTTCAACTTGATAACAATTTCCTGAAGCCGTATATAACTATGAAAAAATTGTACAAATATGATTTTGTACTGGGAAAAGGTGCATAAATTATGAGAAAGAAAAAGGCATCTCCTTATCGTGCAACTGAAAGTTGCTGATGGCTTGAGCCATCTATCGGAATAATTATAAACTATTCGTTGATTTTTAATTACTCCAGAATTGGCCACAAATACCCATTCTTGATTAATCAAGAAAATCTAATAAAATCAAGAATGGGTATTTGGCTAATCCTGGAGTAATTAAAAATTAACTAATAGTTGATATTTATTCCGATAGATGGCGCCAGCCATCAGCAACTTTCAGTTTCCCGATAAGGAGATGCCTTTTTCTTTTTCATCTTATATAAAAATGTTCAAGTGATTGATCAATGTGATTCCAATAAGATTTTGTTTTTGAATTGATTTCTCTATCAGGTATTTGTAGGTTTTGATTGACTTTTAAAACATAGTATATTTTAAAAATGATGTTTATAATTTCCAAAGAGATTAACAATATATTGACACGTAGAAAATTAGGAAAGACAAACTTCAGGCTGTCGCAGAATTTTATTTAAGACACAACATCAACATTTATAAGATAAGCAACGAGGTAGAAGTTTCCAGAGAGATTAGGAAAATATAAATAATATAAATATCAAAACATTAATAATCTATGCATAAAATATCATGAATTCTTTGCTACAATATAACACACACACACAGCCTTTATTAAGACATTAGTCTTATACAGATTCTCCGTACAAGGTGCAATATCAGGAAAAGAGCAGCACAGGAAACCAGTAGTTCCGCAACTATATACAATTATTATTAATAAGGAAAAGTAAGATTTAATATGAAAGGTCGACCCCTCGATGTTTCGTCATCATTCTGAGGTGTAAGAACAATAGCTTCCAAATTCTCTTTTCTCCCTCTTTTTGCTACAATATAACAAGGATACAAATTTGTGAGACAAAAATGAAAAAGCTCGAGGTTTTCCTAATAAATTAAGTCTGCCTTGAGAGTCCATAGCCAAAAACGTAACTAAAACTTCGGTCTCTTATCAGATACTCGGATTCACTTGAAAGACTCCTCATGATTTGACAGAACCTCTGATAAACGACCACTTCCAAAATAGACCTGGGATTCAGTAATATTTTTAGGCTATGGTATCTTATGGAGGATTCTATTATATTGTAGCGAAGCATTTATTATTTTACACTAGTATTAACAATATTTATGTTTTACTACTCTGTAAACTTCCCTCATTCCTTATCTTTTGTTTATCCTTCATAGTTTGTTCTCGCTTTAAATAAATTGCTGTGTTATCCTGAAGTTTGTCTTCCCTAATTTTTCATGTGGCAATATTCATATCGAGTTATTTGACCAAATAATGGTTTTATTAATCTGATGTTTGCATTCAGCCTCATCTGTCAACTTAACAATGGCTATGATGGAATGTTGGCAACAAGATATTATCTGGGCAAAATGAACGTTTGATATATAACCATCGATGTTATATCGGCAGATTGGGCGTAAGTATTCCTACACAATATTTTGCTCATCACTACAGCTGATACACATCTTCAAGAAAAATATTGTAATCTTATGTGCGATTTGTATTTTCCTCATTATAATGTTCAAATTTTTGTCGTTTACACGTAATTGTTCTGAAAATAGAGCAATCCATATTTAAATCATTAGATAATAAAAAGGAATATATTGGATTTAATAAAAGATTTATTCGCCAATATTTCGGTTGGCTGAACGCCAACCTTTATCAAGGCATTACATTTTTGTATAAACAAACTCAGCGCCGCATGTTTGTTTATACAAAAATGTAATGCCTTGATAAAGGTTGGCGTTCAGCCAACCGAAATATTGGCAAATAAATATTTTATTAAATCCAATATATGCCTTTTTATTATCTAACACGTAATTGTCTAATTTAAAATGACACATTGAGCTCTGTTCAGTCTGTGACATCAAAATTTCACCAAATAAAATACCCTTCTAGATGATTTCTTTCACGATCTCTGTAGAAAAACGTCAATCCACTACAGTTGACAGCCTGGACCTGTATAGAGGTTTGACTTTTAAAAAATATCTGAAAGCTGATGATCTTCGGTAATCTGATTTGAGATTATCTCTGCTCTGAGAAGATCAAAAAGACCCAATGTGCTGATATAATTGGAATTTGCGCGCACCAGGTAAAAGAATTATTATAAAAATAGCTCAACTTATTTGCTACCAAGCGAAGTTTAAACAAACTTTAAGCACATTTTAGCTGTTGTCTTTCTCTATAATAAATATTTTTGGCAATTATTTAACTCCATAATGTAGAAGTGTTTCCAATTTTTGTCTTAAAATGTAGAGATTAATGTTTATTTTGGCTGGTTCTATACATTTCAAAATCTCTCTCTCTCTCTCTATTTACATGAGAATCAAATAGATTCCGTCAGGATGTTCATATGCGGCGATAATAACCTTAGCCCAGTTCATAATATTATCATTAATTATTTTAATTGAATCCCCAAAGAATATTTCTCCCCTCCTCACAATTTACAGGAATTTGTAGATAAAAAGGGTAGAACAGTAGAATACCAATGTATAAGAAATGGAAGCATTAAATCACGAATGTTTCTTTTTTAAATATAAAACAAACTTCTACTGTTCTTACTGCGATGAAAAATATTGGGAGGAATTGGCTCATCAGTGGTAAACCCTCCCAACGGTTTCGCCAATTTAATCTACCAGACCGCTTCTTAGAGCTCTAATACTGTATTGGATCATTCTGCTTATATAGGATACAATGAAGGGTGATTTTCAAGCAAACTATGGACATAGGCTTTTAAGACGGCAAAATTACATATAAATATTTGCATCGAGCAATGCTTTTCCGCAAACAATAAATACAAGGCCACCACTGATGAGGTAAGTCCTCCCAATATTTTTCATCTCAGTAAGGACAGTAGAAGTTTGTTCTATATTCAAAAGAAACATCTGTGCTATAATGCTTCTATTTCTTTTATATAGATAGCACGTTATCGCCTTAAAATAACAATGTCTATAATATTATCTCAAAATAATTGTAGTTCTATATGTGTGTTGTACATGTGTGTTTCTTTATAACTTTGTTTAGTTCAATTTATTTCTCCATCTTTCTTTCATTGCTGTATCTTTAAGGAGAGAATCTGTATAGAGAATATGGTTTTACGGGCTACTAACCATAATGTATAAAAATGGTATCAAGCAGATTTCGTCCGCAACCAATAGAATTTGATATTTAACAAATAATTTCAAAGTTCAACTGAACCATAATGAGGGTTAACCCATCACAGTTTTTAACAGTCAAGGGCCATTTTTCCATCAGTTTTACCTGGTTCCCAGAAAAAGACACTTCTGGTAAAGTGGTGACATCAATTAGAATAGAGCCATTTTACAAGCCTTCCATCAACGCACAGAATCTGTATATAAAACTAAGATTGTAATAAAGGTATTGATTTAACTCGAGATTTATTTAACCGACTCGTAATGCTGTTTTCAACTAGAACCAATATGTATATAGGTTAGTTTAATATGATACATTAGCGCGTCTTCTGTTATGAGAATTCGAAACTATTAAAGACGCGTAGGCTTCTTTTAAAAATTAAACAATTTTCTACTGCTTTTTAAAAATGCAATATAACAGCGATATGATAGATTAAACTGGCGAAACCTCTGGGAGGGTTCACTACCGATGAGCCAGGCCCTCCCTTTAATTTTTCCATTGTGGTAAGGGCAGTAGAAAATTGTTTGAATTTTTAAAAGAATCATAAGCGTCTATAATAGTTTCGAATTTTCATACGTACGTTTAAGTAGGTGTTCGCGAAGCTAACACTTTCATCTGTAAAAAAATCTTGTAAAAAAATATTTCAACAATAATGATGTTGATGATGCTACTAATACTAGTAGAATGAACATAAAATTATAAGTAATAAGTTGACCAGTGTGTGCAAGTAACCAAACCAAACGGGGCTCTGGCACATTTGTAAGTGCAAAGTAGAACTGATTTTTACATGTTTAGACATGTGGTAAACTTACAGTAAAAGCAGTCGCCAACTTCTACCCGCCATGATTATCATGGCCTATACCACATGTACTAAGGATAAGATTAAAATAGTATGTAAAATTACAGTAAAGTTTGACTAGATCCATTAATAGAAGAGGGGGGCATTCGTCTAGTTTTCCTACATTTCTTAATGTTTGAAGGTAACAAATAAAAACACAGTCAAAACGACACTTAACGACGCTTGTATTCCAGAGCAAGATAATCTCTGTCACCTAAGTTTACTATAAGTATATTGTATAAACTACAAGTATATTGTATAAACTACAAGTATATTGTATACACTACAAGTATATTGTATACACTACAAGTATATTGTATACACTACAAGTATATTGTATAAAATACAAGTATATTTCTGTAAAAAATAGACACTTCGGCCAGTTAGAGTTTTTTTTTATTAACGTTTCAACAGAAATATTTTGTCTTCGTCAGGAGAAACAAATAAAAATAAAGCATTTGGCAAGGCGTTAAAATTTGTTCTGAGGTTGCAAATGCGTTCTCACGCAATTTTTCGAATTTAGTACAACATCTAAAGCACGAGTCTAAAACAAAACAAATATTAAACTCGTTACAGAAATATGAATGCCGCAGCCTCTATCTTCACGATACAAGTATAAACTACAAGTATATTGTATAAACTACAAGTATATTGTATAAACTACAAGTATATTGTATAAACTACAAGTATATTGTATAAACTACAAGTATATTGTATAAACTCCAGATTCCCTTCCAGTAACTAGGCTGGGTCTATTCCTAAACCTCTTAAACTGTCCACCTATTTAGTAGAGTTTGCTCACATTGACAACACAGATGCCATTTTCCCGTTTATATTATAAAAATAAAGAGAGTATATATATATATATTTTTATGTGTGTAAAAATCCCCAAAACAAATATTTTTAATCTTCCATTTAGTGTTATCCTAGAAATTAATCTTTTAAAAAATAAAATAATTAGCAAGAGAATATAAAAATTATCTAAAACATATTTCCTATTAAATAAACATACAAGTACATATACATACTTGTATAATTGACCTAGAAAAACAGACAGAAAGAAACAAAACAGAGAATAATCCCACGTTAGCCAATCAACATGGACTTCTAGGTAAACACTTAACGACATTAGCCAATCAACTTACTCAGCTACTCATTTCTTCTGCAGAGTTGTGATGTTATTGGCTGTGACGCCATGGTATGGAAGACTTCTTGATCGAACTTTGATCAAACTTTCATGTCGTACTCCATCAATTTCAGCTTTTTGTTGAGTGAGCTTCTTTGTTCCTTTGTAGCAGAATATTACTACAGCGTGGTCCTTAAATTGTTAGTTCCTTGGGTATAGCCAAATGTCAATAAGTTATTAAGGCATTTTCTCTGATCGTGAAACTGAACGTGGATGATGGTCTGCGCCATCTACCGGAACAAATATCAAGTAATTTAATAATTTATGCTTCCAAATGTGTGGAGGATGATATATATGTTGTTACATAAAATAAAAAAAAAAAAAACATTTTGGATATCTTAAAAATAATATTTATTTAATTTACTTTTAATTATCATACTCCTTCTCTAATACTAATTACTTTTTATAAATATTATATATATTTATTTATACAGTAGAACCTCCCTGTAAAAGACACCTAATTGCAGAGCCAAAGTGTCCTTTAGGGAGAGGTGTCCTCTTACCAGACACCTACTAAATAGTAAAAATGATAATTTTGACAATGAAAACTTTGTAAAACCTTTGAGGAAAGGTGTTCTCTAGCGCGAGTGTCCTCTCATGGAGGTTCTACTGTATTGGTAAAAAAAAAACTTTCCTCTTTTAGTAAATACATCAAAATTAACCTCTAAGATCGACCCTACCATTTCAACAGTATTTTTTGGCAGACTGAGCGGCCGATTTCATAGTTCTTCTCATCGGATGTTATGGAATAGCGGCCCCAGTACTGATGAGGGCCATGGTATATAGGTTGTTGAATATTGTTTGGATTTGCCAAAACTGGTGTGGGGGTTCATTTATAGATTTGAATCTGAGCGTTCTAAATATAGACAATTTTTTTTACAATTATAATAATTTTATTAATATCTTGTCAATACATGCAAAAGTGCACAGTCTGTACGATATTTCTAGGGGCAACTCGCCTCTCTTTATCAGGATGTTTGTGTTTCTCACTAAAACACGTGAGATAAACACATATGCATGATACTATGTACAATGAATATGGCGCCAGCGCTGCAGAGTTTGGTGGAGAGAATCGCCAGCGGGTCTCCAGCGACACCACGTATTTCGCGATCTAAGAAGATCTAAATATAAACCTTTTGTTTTAATATATGTATTCACGGTTGACGTTACACGCCAGTTGAAGACGCTAGAGAAGAAGTATTAGAATAAGTGAGAATGTTCTTCACGGCGAGTAGCACACAGAATATCACGATCCTTCTTTATAAAATATGGTTTTAACAGCTTTATTTTATTTGAAAATAGGGTTTGAAAAACGACAAACGTCCTGATGATGAGATAATTTATTTGCATCAAATAATTCCACCTTATTTACATAGAAGAATGGAGAGATAATGAGATAAATGTGCTATGTAAGCAAAATATTGAAATTTTAGTCATCTTTTTATAAAATATTAAATATTTACCGCGTTACAATATACAAATAAGGAGAAAATCATTCATTTCTTCAAAACTACGAAATTTTGGAACTAAACTTTTAAAAAATATTTAATCTGATTTTTGGTCTTAATAACTGTATATTTTATTAGTTTTCTCATAATAGAATTGTATTTGGGATACTTCGAACAGAAAAAAATCTTTGCTTTGAATATGATTCTGTTTAAATCTTCTCTTTTATCGAGAATAGGCTGAGATATAATAATTAATAGAGCACTGAATAATTGTATTTTTTAAATATTTCCTAATCTCCAAGATAAACATCCATAACGTTAGACACCGCCGCAACATGTAATAACTCAATATATCCCCCGTGAAAAAAAACTTTATTTACATTTAAGGGTAAAAAATTCCATTAAAAAGTTGAGAGACTCCAAGGTCTCCTCAATTATATAGTCATTAGAGAAATTGTCACCTCGAGAGAGAAAATCTGATAGGATGAAGGTCCCTTCCGCCTCTTTTTTTTATCTAGAAGATTTCAGTGATGAATGGGGAATTTTTAATGATTGGAATTTAGAAGAATAAAGAAATTAGGGAAGAATTACCATTTTAGGATAATGTATCTTCTTCAGGGTTTTGTTGCCAACTTTTATAATATTGCTAATGAATTAATTCATTGATGAATCACTTGAAATATTTCACTGGAGAGTCGTCGACAAATTGAACTGCCTTAATTTAATCTATGTTAGTGTATTATCGATTTTATTGTTTTATATATATAGTTTTCTAGCCATCAGCAACGACCGGGAGGTGTGTATTTTATACTCTATCGCCCTGATCTTTTTCTTCTTCTCTTATGGCTCTCTTTAAATAGCATTCTTATATAAAACAATGTTGC
>CP092873.1:64751108-65096410 GCA_030710605.1 Cordylochernes scorpioides | reverse complement strand
TATTGTATTAGACTGGTTTTCCTATATAATCTTCATGTATTAGGATATATACAGGGTGAGTTATTTAGGAAAACTATGTTTCAACATATGTTTCTCTTATTAAGGTCATTTTGGAAACTTTGGTCTCTTAATAGAGAGATTTTATTTGATATATTTTCAACAATTCCTATTTATTATTGAGGGTATTACAATAGGCTCGACCAAGACAAACGATCTATAGATATCGTCTGGTGGTAAGATGTTGCTTTCCTTGATTTAGTTGGTCTTTTTTCTGAGGATTTTCACGGGAAAAATTGCGGTAGTTTCTCCATTTCTTCCACATCTATATGCTGTTGACTTTGTTGGGGAAAAATATATAGATATGTAGAGGAAGAGAAAGATACTTTATTACCTAAAGGTATAAAACAATAAAAGAAGGACAAAGAGATCAAATCATATATATATCAGCAGATCACGCCAGCCTGCCCTATTCACTTAACCGCTAGCCTACAAACAATCCAACAAGGCCGCGTTATATAGGTAGATATGTCAATTAGCATAAACAATACTAAAACTCTATCCAAATATCTTCATATCAAATATCGTAGAAATATCTGCAATTGTAAATTTTAACAGACTTGATAGTTGGTTCACCCGTCTTTTGAAGCCATTTCTAATTTCAAGGACAAGCGAGTGCCTTCCTTCATATTAGGATGAAGTTGGCGATTTATCCCGGTCTCTGCTCGGTGACCCTCTTCTGGCTTAGCCGCTCTGGGGTGGTGACCGCTGCGTGGAGGTACCAGGTAGAAATTCTTCCTGTTATCTACAGAAATGGATGGACCCATGTGTATTCTGGAAGTATACTGTTGTCCCAAAATTTCGTTTTTATTCTTAAAACTTGGCGAATACAAATACATACAATAATACAAATAAATTATACATAACGGCGAATAATATTATTATTTCAATTTTTTACAAGTGTTTACGAACTTTTTTGGGACAACATTGTAGTTTCTCACTGGACGATGGGTTTATCCAGTTATGGAATTTGGTGACAATCAGTTATTGGTTAAGTTGACCATAGAAAGTTATACTGGAGACCACAGATTTTGTCCAGACACAGTCTTCAGTGACCAAAATATTTTTGGTCGTAGAGGTACAGTCTGCATCACGCTGACGAGGGCCAACAGCCCGAAACGCATTTTGGTTGAGTTTTCTTGATTTATCAAGAAAATAGGTTGGTATCAGGGAACAGGTTAAATCAACATTTAGTTGATTTCTGTTCCATTAGATGGCGTTTTTCAATATTAAATTCCCATGAACGTGGTCAGGGTATGCCTTTTTAAAATTTTAATAGATATATATGTGGACATATTGAAAACTGCCCTTATAATAGCACACAACGACGATACTTTAATAGCTATTATATAATCCTAAAATACGCGTGTAACCACGACACATACAAAAAGAGTTCTGACATATTTTTTAGTAAAAAAAACTCCATTCACGTAGCGAATTTCGAGGAAAACGGCAATCACAAAGTTTTTATATTTTATATCAACAAAACAAATTTTGAGGGAATTCCAAGAAATGGGAGTTGGTAAAAACGAAACAAAAACTGTTAAATCTCAAGTGAAAAACAATTTTTTGTTCAATATTTCTCTGGAGTGACTAGGGAGTTTTAATTTGACGGAACTACAACAAAGGCTTATGTAATATGTGTCGTCAACTGGGCCACGTATGACGTCATAGCATGAATCGATGACACGGTCACGTGATCTACCTACTAAACTCAATAAAAATTATGTTAAACACACCTCTTCCGTCTTTCTATGAATATATATTTAATAAAACTGCATAGATATTGTGTCTGTCAACATCTATTGCTGAATTTTGGTTATTAAGTTTCAACGCTCTTTTTTATCATTTTGAATATATAGCATTAAAATCTATTTATTTATACAGATCTTTAACTGCAATGGGTAAAAATTGAAAAAGGTCGGAAGGCCTGGCTCATCAGTGATAAACCTTCTCGGATGTTTCAACAGTTTAATTTTCTGACTATTGTATTATAATGGATTATTTATTTACCATGCATTGTGTTTGTTATATAGAATACAATCAATAGGTGTTTTAAGAGAATTATATGGACATATGCTGTATCAATGACTGTAGAGAATATAGGTATGCAAATAGATACATATATGTATTTAGTTGGAAATTTTGCCGGGAGGATATTGATCGAAAATCACCGACCCGAGGCCGCTAGTTGCGACGACGGTCAATAGATGGCGTCTGGTTTTGACGGGAGAGGCGACCTTTGTCACTTTAGATATATGTATTTACATACCTAAATGAAATAAATGGTTTTGATTCACAAGGAATCAAATGAAATCTTCAGAATTTTCAAAATAGATGTTTATTTGAAATAGTACACACACACACAAAGCCTTTGTTGAGACTCTCTGGTCTCACACAGATTCTCCATTATATGAGAAGGGATATTATATAAGTAAAAAAAAAAATTCAAGAAAGATCCAGTTAATTAGACATGTCTTTGATTTTCAAGGCCTTCTGGTAAAATTTATATACATTTAATTTGAATGACCTATTATCTGACAGGTAGGATATTAAATAATATAATGAGTGGCGTGTCTGAGCAATTCCCGGGAGAAGCAAGTCTCTTTCTAAATCAAGAAACGAACATTCCAACATGTAGTGTTCTAGTTCTGCCTTATCTGAAATAGTGGCTAGACAAATTCTATGGCTGAAATATAAATGGCATGTCTTTACATTTATTTTAACTGCCTGACATTTTCTCTTCTTTCTTACTATTTCTTTCGCTTTTCATATCCCTATATATAGTCACGACCGTCTTTCCTCATCGGCCTCTGTCACGGATGCGCGCGCACAGGGAGGTCACGTGATCGCCGGCAGCCAATAAAAATAATAAAAAAAAAAAACTCCCTCGAGCCGGATTTGAACCAGCGACCTAAGGATCACCGTTGTAACATCTACAGTCGGGTAAAACACGGGCGTTGCCCGGGTCATTCGGCTGGTATCTATATATAAAAAAACACGATTTAATATTTATATAAAATTTATACAGATAGAAACACAGCCACATCAACCACCAATAGTTTATTTCAACTCCCGACATTTCAGTGACTTCCTGTCACTCTCTTCAGTGGAATGTTTACTTTGAATCTTAGTTGTTATCATTTGTCACTGAAACATCGGGAGTTGAAATAAACCATTGGTGGTTGATGTCGCTGTGTTTTTCTCTGAATCTACTTTAAACCAACAAATGACCTTCAGAGATGAGATTTATAATTATGATGCACTAGCGCGCCATCTGTTATCAAAATTCGAAACTATTATAGACGCGTATGATTCTTTTTAAAAATAAACAATTTCTACTGTCCTTACTGCAATGAAAAAAAATAATGGGAGGGCCTGGCTCATCAGTGGTGAACCCTCCCAGTGGTTTCGCCAGTTTAATCTACCATACCGCTGTTATATTGCATTTTTTCGATCTTCCTTTTATAGTGATATTGATGCTAGACTCTTGGAATGGGTATTCTAGATGAACTATAGACATAAGCTTTGAGGACAGCAGAATTACATACATATATAAATATATAAAATGCTTCGAGCAATCGCTCTTCCGCAAATATCAATTTATAATTATTATATTTTGGCAACATGTGTTTCTCATGTTATTTATCATCATATATTATATTTACAAACCTTACTGCAAAGTTAAAATTATTAGATGAAAGGGTTTGGCTCATCAGATTTGTGAACATTCTGGCGAACCACTGAAAGGATTCACCACTGATGAGCCAACTCTCAACTAATAATTTTAACATTGCACTAAGGCCTGCATAGATAATACGTATTTGATAGTAAATAACATAATAAGCATATTTCCGCAATATAATAATGATCAATTTAATCGATTGATATGACAATTAAATTATAGTCGATATTTCTATAACACAAAAACCTACTTTAGTATTACACCTTAATTTTATAAGGTGAATTTTATTCGCTCGTTGATTTGTTTTCTAATATCACGTCATCTTAATCAGCCAATCAGCGTTGACAGCATTAGCCAATCAGCGGCCTGTATATATTTTAGCTCTGTGGTTGCACTGAACTATAAAGTTCCATGTTAAGCATGAGATCGTTGGTTCGATTCTAGGAAATTCGTTTTTTTTAAACATTTTTTTTTCTTTTTTTCATTTTATATTTGTATAATAATAAAAACATATTTTAGAGATGTATTCTGTAATCAGATCGATATATTAGGGTTTTTCCCTCCTTTGTATTATAGGATCTAACGCCTTATAGGTGTCCTTATTGTGTACATTTAACGGTGTGAGTATAGTGCGACTGTATTCCATATCGTAACACATTTTTAGACTTAATTATTCTTGAAATGTGTTGTATTTCACATGTGTGACTCTGGAGCCTAGTAATTAGACCAATAACCAAGTCTTACATGTGTAACCTATTCACATTTATATATTTACTCTACAGCTACCATGATAATCATGTAGTTCGCTATAACATGATAACATTGCCCGATGAATGAAATCCTACGTATGTATGGTCACATGTAGAAAAATGAGGAAGGACAAGTATGAGGATGGCACAAGTCAATTTGTTTGATCAGAATTGTTAAACCTATTTATATAACAGCGAGGCAATGAGAGAAACGTGATAATAACAAATTTATTAATATTTTGATGAAATAATAAATATTCATCCACATAGCTCCTTCCCTGTGGAAGCTGTGACCTGCAGCTCGTAAAACTTGTTGTTACTGCAATGGATCTGACGTGTTTTGGAAATGAATTTCCTCAGAGTCTTGAAAGTTTATCCCTAGATGCCTTTTCTCCTTTTTCTTGCGGTGTGAAGAACGACTTTGTCGCCCCAGCGTCTATAGAGACATCGTCATCTTGGAGGGAAGTCTTGGCTTTGACACGGTGGTGAAACCTTGGAGTCATTCGCGGATAAATGTAGCGCCCTCGGCGGTCTTCAGTTACCTCATCTACCAGGCATATTCGTCACAATGTCACGTATAAATGCAGGCGTACAAACCTGATTCACCTCGGAGAACTGCGAAGCACCGAGATAAACTTACCGAGTAACAAAATAACTAAAATCAACAGTCGGCTGGTTGAATCAACAAATATTTGGCCACAATATTTCTACTGTTGTCAAAGCTAGCGTCTATAGTTTCCTTGAATAATTCCTCCAAGAAGTCTTCTGGTGCGATGGATACCTAGGCAGAACAACCCGGCACAGTAGCGATGATTGGCTATTGTCGGCTCATTATGTCTTTTTCCGTGCCAGTCAAATGGACTTGTGTATTTGAAGTATGAATTCCAAACAGATACTATTATAGAATGTTCTGGTATATTAAACTGTCGAAAGTGGAGAGTACACCACTGATGAGTCAGGACCTCCCAATAATTTTATCATTACAGTAAGGGAACAGTAGAAAATTGTTTCGTTCGAAGAAAAATTAGCGTTAAATAGCATCAATTCTCGTCTAGTAGAACCTACTCCATGAGAATATATTCAGGATATTACACTGAAAAGAACAATTTTTCATCACCAAAATGACCATCTTTACTAATTATCTGATCTTTGGTAAAAGGACACCTCTCTCTAAAGGACACCTTGACTCTGCAATTAGATGTAGGACTTTACATAGAGGTAGTTCTACTGTATATACAATGTGTGTTGTTCTTGGAATAAGTTACAAAACAACATAATATTCCACATCATAAACAATATAGAGAGAGGTAATATACCAAGAAAACACAGAAATATATATGTTTTTTTTAAGTGAAGTATTTGAATATCTGATTACTTTGGAAAGTTGGCCAAGTAATGAGAAAGCAGATGAGGCGGCAAGAACCGAACTTCATTTCACTTGCAAATGGCGGAAGAAAATCAAACGAAAATTAGAGAGAGGGAAATTAAAGTTGTACAGCCGATCCATCTTTACGCCTGGGTGACCGAATGCCAAATTAACTCCAGATTTGATAAAATCTACTTTGAGAACTAGGTTCACTCGCTATCAGCTCTTATTTGATTCCGTGTCAACTTTCCGTCAAATTTAGATTTTTCCAGCTGAATCTATACCGGATCATTTGTGTGTGTGTGTTGTGCTTGCTGTGTACGCATGCGCGAGCCGAGACATAGCAATTATACCTAAGTAGGGATATTCTGACATCACTGAGGTTTACCCAAACTGAATAAGAAGATGAAGCGCATCAGAAAAGCCTAATATCAACGTGATTCATGAATGCCGCCCTGAAATATATTTATTCGTTAAAAAGTAAACAAATGGATTATCTCTCTAGTTATCACCTAGAGGAAAGAGGAAGGAGTATTTGCAAGAATTGAATCACGTTCTCTTGTATTTAATAGAGTTGTTTGTGTTGCTCAATGCAATGACTGAGCTAAATAATCATTGAAACTTGATTAGCTAACTATACATCATCTATTAACCACTTTTGCAAATCTGCAGACTCGGATCAGTGTCAAAGCTACAACACCAATTTTGTAATATTCAATACGATCATCTGGAATCCATGGTGTCGAGCTATGGTCCTCATCAGTACAGGCCAGGTTTGACACCCAATAGAGATTCAGAATTTTCTAGAAAGGTATTTTGCTGGCAACGTGTCTAGGCCCAAAAGCTAAAGTCCATAATTTTCTTAAATACCATAATCAAGATTACAGTGTCGCATTATATAGGCAGAATTGTCCAATACAAATATTAAAGCTCTATATGGGGAATAAAATTAGCGAAACCGCGCGCTGGGAGGGTTCACCATTGATGAGCCAGGCCCTACCAAGTAGGGACAGAAGGAAGTTTGTTTTATTTGAAATTCGTGCTAAATGACTTTATTTCGTATATAAATCTCGATATCTTGTCGAATATATTTATAAGAAGAAGCGCCATCTCTATCTCGTTAAAACTGACACAACATTGATTAGAACATGATTTGTTGGCTGGAAGTTTGTGACAAAAATAACCACATCACCCAAACCAGGGAATAAAAATTGATGTATTTTTTCCAAAAAATGCACAAAATACATATCTTGTAGGTTTGACATGCATTATGAAGATAGAAAAAAAACTTTTTTACCATTGTTATAGATCAATAGCCTCCCATAAAAATAGACAAATATAAAAATAGTAATAAAATTATCATTAAAGTAAAACTTTAATAAAGCTTAGGACGTCTTAGTTCCGTCACTAAGTACTGGAATTATGTTCAAAGTTCTATAAATAAGTTATATAATTGTTCTATTTCAGAAATAATCATACACGTCTAAAATAGTTTCAATTTCTTATAACAGATGGCGCTCTAATATATATATATATATATGTCGTGATCGAATGGAAGGGTGCAACCGTTATGCATGTAATCAAGAATTAGTTCCAGCCAAGTGAGCAGCGCACCCGCGACGTGCCGTAGCATTCGCCCGCGATGTCTGCCACGTTTATTTTTGTACAGTTTTTATAGATGATTAATTTGTATATTTACATTTTAACACAAGCTTAACATATTTACATACTTATTTTGGCGAAGCAATTATAAATCTTGATATTATATAAAAATTAAGACATATATATGTTATTTTAAAATATTTTTATTTAAAATTATATTTCAAAGATTCAAAACTCTGCTAAATATAAAAACTCGTTGTTGTTGTTTCCCGATGGCCGGCTCAAATCTTTTGTACATTATGTAAATAAGTTTTCATTTTTTTTTATTCTTACGCCTTAAGTCAGGCAGTACTTTAATCAAATTATGTTTTCTATATTCCATAAGTTCAATTAAAGCAATATCTAATCAAAACTATTTTTATTATTATTCTTTCAAGATTTTAAACCACGACTGCATTAACATAGTATAATCCTCAAGATGATCAAAAATCAACAGAAATCTCTCATTATTTTTATATAACATATATATATATATATAATAAAAATAATAATAAAAGGGTCAGGTGTTGATATTAAAAATAAAGAAGGCATATCCTGACCACTAGCAAATGGCAGAGCGCCATCTAGTTGAACAGAAATCAACTAAACGTTGATTTAGCCTGTTCCCTGGCCATTTTCTTGATAAATCAAGAAAAGCTATCCACGTCAGCGTGGGTATGTTTTTATAAAAATTATTTTATTTTTTAAAATTATAACTTCTAGAAAAAACTACTCTATGAAGTCGACCGCCAGATGTCGCGGCTTTCCCTTTTTATACCTATTGTTTTCCTTTGGCCGGCTCGAATATTTTGTAATTATGTAAATACGTTTTTAATATTTTGTTTTCTTTATTCTACTCGCCTTAAATCAGGTAGTACTGTCTCTCTAATTATGACTTCTATACTTCATTAGCTCAATTAAAACAAGAAAATAATTTAATAGTATCTTTAATATATTTTAAATATAACATAATAAAAACAAAAAGGCATATCCTGACCAGGCTCACATGAGTTTTTCTAAATGGCAGAGCGTATATATATATATATCGCAAAAAAAAAAAGACTATTGTTTGATTGCCAAACATAATTTCCAGCAGGATCGTTGCCACAATTTGTATTTCTCCATAATAGTAAACTAGTAAATAAATAAATAGCAACAAGACCAATGTTGCCAATCGATCAATTTATTCTTACATATTTTTTTCATTGAAAAATTCCAGATAGAAATAATAAAAATCCCAATTCTGGCGAGCTTTTGAAATTTGATTATCCTACATCTATGGAAATGGATTGGTGTGTGAATTGTAAATATATATATTTACATATATTTGTAATATATTATTTTAATAAATATATATTTTTATATATAAATTAAGGAGATATTCTATATATATTCAAATGATTTATTTAAATATAGATTCGTTTCGTTATGCAAATCAGTTTCTTATCAAAAATATTTTTAGATATAATAGTAATGCGACATTGCTTCGAATGTGGGATTTTCTCTCTTTATTATTATTTTTTGATATTGAAATGCATTTTTGTTTTTGTAATTCCATATGGAGATATTAAAAAAGGTTATGGGGTTATACTTTTGAAGTATATTGATGTTATTAAAAATAAATGAATTTTTAATATCAACACCTGACCCACTTATTTTTCATTTTTTTCTATTGTTTTTTTTTTCATTGATATTATTGTAAAGATAGAAGCTGCCTTGCCTGAATTCATGATTCTTAAAATTAAAGTAACTGAAAAATATATATATATTTACTGGCCAAAAAAGTATCTTTAAATTTAAGAATATTGATATTAGGTATTTTAGCATCTTTGTGAATTCAAGGGATTATCTGAGGCTTGGTCTTCTTTTATTCTGTGAATGGTGAATTCTATCGGCGTGACAATAGCTCGATTTTATAGTATCGACACTATTATCCTTCATGTTCTGTCACATGTGCTACGACTGTGGACCAATGTCTCTCGATGCCTAATTATATTAAGCTTATATTCAATAAAAAAATCTTTAAATGGTTATACTGGAGTATATTCATAAACGATTTTGATTCCAAGATTTCTGAGACGTTGGTTGAATTGTCTGTATTGAAGTGTTCGTCCAACTTTCTCGGCATCTCCTCAGTTGCTCGAAAAGGATAAAATTCTATAATCACAGAGTTAAATTTTAAAATGAAAAGGATTCCTTAACAAAAGGAATATAACCTAATTTTAATTTTATTGTAAATAGATAATAACATTGTTAGTTGTATGTATGCAAAAACTGTTTGCTTTAAAAAAATAATCAAAATAATAAATATTTTTTGGGACAAAAGTTATCATTCATTTTTACCATCCACGACTGCATGAATTGGTAACGTAACTAGAATACGTCTTTTTTTATGACATATATATATTAAAAATAAAAATGGCATATCCTGACCAGGAGCACATGTGCTTTACAGAAGGCAGAGCGCCATCTTTTTTTTCTTTAATTTATATATATAATGCATAGCTCGCCTTTCCCGTCAAATTAAACGTCAAAACTAGATGCCATCTATGAGAGGCGCCCTATGCTTTTATAGATCAATTTCCTCCCGGAAAAATTCACATATATATTTTATTTATTGCCATATTTATTTTAATAAAAAATGACCAGAACGCCAATTTTCAAATAGAAAAATAAATTGCAATAATCATGCATACACGACCCAATATGCAGATATATTCTACATCAAAATATTTGTGAATTACAAAAAGGTTTGTAAAATTATAAAGTCAATCATTTCGCGCCATCTTTATGTAAGATTCAGAACCACGTTATCATTTAACAGATAAAACCAACTTCTACTTTCCTTACTACAATTTAAAAACATTGGGACAGCTTGGCTCATCAGTGGTGAACTCTCTCTGCGGTTTCGCTAATTTACACCTCCAGACCGCTTTTAGAGCTCCAATACTGTATTGGACGATTATATTCTACTAGACGGGTGACCCGGGCTTCGCCCCGGGATTGACCCGTGTGCATATCTACCCGAGTGATATATATTTAGATAAGATTTTTTTTATTATTGTTTGTTATTAGCATTATCTATTTGTTTGTATCAGCATAATTTAATCTAATCTTTGATAGAGGGCGCTGTTCGTGAGCTAAGTAGAATAATTTGAATATATAGTTTTAATAATTGATTTATATATTTTTTAAAATAGCCTATCGTCTTCCCCGTATTTCTTTTACCTATGTATGGAAATTTTGGTTTGAATTAGTGAACTACTGCGAATTTGTATACCGGACATACAAACCAACAGACAAACATACAAACATTGATTTTTATATATAGAGATATACAGTTACGATGGTCATGCGTCATCTCTGTCACCGTTTGCTTCTTTTTTTGGAATGGCGCTCTCCTATTGGTTGGCTACGATCACGTGGCTACGATGGCGCCGCCACTACGCGAGACACTTTGTTTTTGACTTTGCCCCCCCCCACTCGCTTTTTGGTTTTTGTAACTACTATTGTGTTGGAGCGGGTCGCTTCTTAAATAAATGCATATATTAGTTAATGACTAAATGGAATCCTCTCTTTCTTTTTCCCAGTAAGAGACGCCTACGGAAGCCAACAGTACATAGACAGATAAAGCACATAGGCTATAGTTATTAACTAATATATGCATTTATTTAAGGCGCCAATTTATAATTGTAACAAATAGTATTTGAATCAAAACATTCAATCGGGTAAAACACGGGCGTTGCCCGGGTCATTCGGCTAGTATATATATATAAACGACATTTGAAAATTATCCCGCATGAGTTTCTTTTCAATGAATAAACAAAATTTATTTAAAGGAGAAATAACGATTATTTCTAACCTTAAAGATGAGGTATGAAAGGATGAATTGAGAAGAGTAATGATAAACGGAAAAATAAAAGTGTCCAGGGATGGGAATCGAACCCACAGTGTTCCGCTTACCGGGCAGATGCCATGTCCACTAGGCTACCCTGGACATATTTTTCCGTTCGTAAATAATATATACATAAAGTAATTTATAATACAATATAATATAATGCGGCTTGTGATTGTAAAACGACATTTAAAAATTATCCCGCATGAGTTTCTTTTCAATGAATAAACAAAATTTATTTAAAGGAGAAATAACGATTATTTCTAACCTTAAAGATGAGGTATGAAAGGATGAATTGTGAAGAGTAATGATAAACGGAATTGGCACATTTTTAAGTGCGAAGTCGAACTGCTTTTCACGTGTATAGACATGTGGTGCACTTACAGTAAAAGCAGACGCCTACCACCATGAATATGCCCACCATGAATATCATGGCCTGTACCACGTGTACTAGGGATACGAAAAGCAACAACCATGATACCATGGGAAGTTGGTGACAGCTTTTGATGTAAGTGCGCCACATGTACGCCACGTGTAGAAAGCAGTTCGACTTTTTTACTTACAAGTGTATCATACGCTACTTTGGGGACTTGCACCCACTGGTAAAGTTGAACTTTTGAAAGAACTGGGGGTCATTGAATATATATATTTTTTATTTAGAAAAAAAGTGTCCAATGCGGGATTCGATCCTGAGATGTCAAACGACTCTTCCACCCATCTAACTCCTTCACTCTAAGATGGAACAGTTTGAAATAATGTGTTGATGAAAGTTTCCGAAGAATTCTTCTTCAGTAGGAGGTCTTCAAGATGCTCCCCTAGTACAAGATGTTGCTAGGGGTAACGTAAGAACTGCCCTTCTCTGACGTCACCTCTGACGTAGGGATTTGGGTCAAAGCGAAACTTTTGATTGGCGTGGGGGACTCATCGATTCGCAGCTGCGCGTGGCTCAGTGCCATGGGAGACGTCCACTTCCGTCGGAACTCGTCTGCGTCCCTGCAAGCGGAAATCTTCTGCTATGAACTGACGTCCCCCATATATGACGAAGGTATTTGTGTCCTCTTTGTTGTACTCTCTCTCCTAGTCTGCGCTGTTGTGATGACAAATTGTGATGTAATCGGACACATTGCGTCAGGAAATCTTCTACTGCATCACTATTGATGGCTGTAGTTGTCTTTTTACAGGCTGCTTGCTGTGTTTCTATTGATGATTGCATATCTTTCATTCTATTCGCTTTTCTAATACCCTTCTTGATACCTAGAAATTTTCAAGGTCAGCTTTTCAAATCACGTTTTCACAACTGCCATAAAGTGTCGTTTGCTAGAATTCCTCGCAGTTAAAATTAGCACGTGTGATTTTATACGCTGCTTACACCTTTGTAATAAAAGACAAATTGTAAATGTTTTGCATATTTTCGGTTTTATTTACCTGTATTACAGGATCTCTTATGTATATACTAATTTTGTTTATGTATGTGCAATATTTTTTTATAAATATGTAAATTAATAATTTGAAGGGGATTATGTCTGAAAGATGGCCTAACTTAATTTTTTCTTATAATTTGACCGCGAGTTCTATCGTTGTTGAGTTCAATGTAAAAAGAGAAATTACATACCATACGCCTGGACCTGTCAACTTTTACGATTGTTAATACAAAGCAATAACGCGCCATCTCTAAACAACGAATGAAGACATCAAGATGCGAATGCCTCCTTTCACAAATAAATCAAAATTCTACTGCCCTTACTGCGATGAAAAAATATTGGGTGAGCTTGACTCATCAGTGGCGAACCCTCCCAGCAGTTTCGCCAAAGTAATCTACCAGACCTCTTCTTTAGATCTCTAATACTGTATTGGATCATTTTTCTTTTATATTCTACACTGAAGGGTGGAATCTTAGAAATGGTATTTAAGCAAACTATGGACATAAGCTTTAAGGACAGTTTTACGATTGTGCAAAACTTTTCATAGCTATAGTATAATGTGTAGTTCGTGTTTGACCACATTAGCCAAACGACGTAAACATTTTGGAATAGGTTAAAATGCTTTTAGAATGAGTTGTATAAACTGTATAAGTATTTTGTGCCTTTTTATTCAGTATACTGAGAATCTATTTATTCTATATGGTAATATTTTGAAGAAATCTTCTTTTTTTTTAATCGAAAAGATTTTCTGAAGAATCGCTGAAAAACATAATTATTATCTGTTTTAGAAGAATCTTAGATTCGTACCATCAGAATGGGAAACTATCCAAGCTTTCTGCCATCTGACAACATATTCCTGGGTATAAAAAAACCTATCAAACGATTACGACAAATAGCAGACGATATGTTTATTTATTTCAGACTAGCAAGCTTTCGATCACTAGATCTTTGAAGGGTCAAAAATTGGATTTTAAATATACTGATAGTCGCGTTGTGGGGGTCGGCGAAGGAGTGGTATACAGCCTTGGTTTTCAACAGACACGACCCGGTATCGAACCCCGCATTTGGCCATTTTTTTGTAAAAAAAGAAAATTGGGGGTTCAATGACTTCCCATTATTACACAAGTCCAACCTCGCCTGTGAGTGCAAGTAAACAAACGTAAATGCAAAAGCCATACTGATATCTACATGTGTAGACATGTAGCGCACTTACAATAAAAGCAGTCGCTAGCTACTACCCACCATGATTATCATAGCCTGTAGCACATGTACTTGGGATGTGTATCACTCCCACCTTTAAAAATATTGGTAATTTGTAATATCGAAGTTTTTAAATGTATTTCTTGGGGGAGGGGACATCAAAGATAAAGTGTATTTTATATTTGAAAAATGAAATTGCGTTCTTGGTAGTTTTATTTCATAGAAGCAACATTATTATACCTTTCCCTTAAGAGTAGAATAAGTTATCAATACGGAGATCCTCGTGTTTGCACCATCTCTACGTATGGCTCTATGTAACTTCACCACCAGCTGTACAGCACAAGTGTAACATTTCCATTGTTAGGTCGCCGTCCGTGATACTGCCTGTAATTCCCGGACTGAACATGGAGTATTGTCTCATCTGACATTCCATTAAACCAATACAAACCATATGTATTCTAAATAGAAACATTTATTGTTTTAAAAAATGTATACAACCCCCTACCTCTTGTAGCTTGGGTACCTCAGAAACCTACATGTTGTTGACATTGACACAGTTGTTACCAATACCTGTGACATCGTTTATTTTTAGCTCCGTGACACTCAACTTGCTCCATCTTTTCTATACGATGGCCTGGTAAGAAATATATAACTACATGTAGAATGATATTTGAAAATTATCCCGTATGTGTTTCTTTTGAACGAAAAATCGAATGTTGTTCTACAATCATAAGCCGCATTATATTGTATTATAAATAGCTACATGTGATTTTTAAAAATATGTTTGACACCCACACAGATCGTTGTGGGTTGCTGTTCTGGTATTCTTAACTGTATTAACAGTTCTTAGAGTAAATTCAGAAAGGAATTAGCTTTTTACAAGAAAAAACAATAAATTGCCTTAATAGAATTGATTATAAGAGTTCTGACACTTTTTTAAAAGGCAGAAGTCGATCTGCTTCCACTTCTACGATAATATACACCTTAACGTTTGTATGTACTGTATATGGGGGTGCCCTGGGTATCTTCTGCTTTCTAGCGCCCTCTAAGTGACACATGCGGAATTCATTCAACTCTCAGCCACATTTTAGCTCATACAAATACGCTGGAAAGGTACAGCTTCTTCCTATTGGCCAATAAGACGCATGCGCGAGCTCAATGACCAAGGGTTGTACGAACTTCGCTAAGGTTTTGTTAGTAGAATTTGTACTGTGGGCGTTTTATAAAGTTACATTAAAACGAAAGTCTAAAAAAAAACATTACATAAGTGATAAAAATATTTAAGCTCGAATGTTTCTTTTTCACACAAATCAAACTTCTACTGTACTTACTGCGATGATAAAATATTAGGAAGGCTTGGCTCATCAGTGGTGAACCCTCCCAGCAGTTTCGCCAATTTAATCTACCGGACCGATTCTTAGAACTCTAATACTGTATTAGACGATTCTGCTTTTATACACTGCACTGAAGGGTGGAATCTCAGAAATGGTATTCCTGCAAACTATGGACATAAGCTGATAGAACAGCAGAATTATATATAAATATTTGCCTTGAGCAATCCTCTTCCGAAATCGTTAAGGACAAGTTAGGCATAAATTAATATAAAGCAATAACGCGCCTTTTTTTTTATTAGAGCTCTTAGAAGCGGTCTGATAGATCAAATTGACGAAACCACCGGGAGGATTCACCACTGATGTACCAAGCCCTCCAAATATTTTATAATCGCAGTAAGGACAGTAGAAGTTTGATTTTTGTTAAAAAAGAAACATTCGTGCTTGGATACACTAATCTCTTATATATAGATGACGCGTTATTGATTTATATTAAAACATTACATTTAACTGCTATCTGTATATTTAAGTTAAACATCTATAAAGATATAGGTCGCCTCTCCCGTCAAAAAAGACGCCATCTATTGACCTTCGCTGCAAACTAGCGGCCTCGCGTCGATGACAAAGCCACAACGCTAGCTTTGGCAAACTGAGAAGCGTCCACCTAGAGATGGTTTCGGGTCATGTCACTGACCCGAGGCCGCTAGTTTGGGGCAAAGGTCAATAGATGGCGTCTATTTTGACGGGAGAGGCTACCTATATATTTATAGATAAATAGACGTATGACCCGGCTTCGCCCGAGAATTCCCCCGATTGCAATTTCCTTCATACTGAAAGTACATCAATAATAAATATTAGAAGTGCCATAGAATCGCAATACAGAAGTAACACATAAACTACAGGAAAAAAGTGTGTGTGATGGCAAAAATTGTATTATATTAGTGTTTAGGTATTTGATTTAATTAATATAGTTGATATAATAATATATATTTATATTATATATAATATAAATGAGTTTTAAAAATTGTAAAAAAAAAAATGCATCGGCCGGGAATCGAACCCGCGTGGCAGGCGAGCATTCTACCACTGAACCACCGATGCTTATAAAAAAAGGCCATATTTGGGTATTCATTCCATTCCGGATTACTCCGCGTAAAAAAAAAGTTCTTCAAATGAAAAAAAGAAATAGCCAAAAATACTAATCAAAATGTAGCCGAAAATTTTCCTCAGGTTTATAAAAATCGACATGCAAAATTTGGTACCAATTGGTTCAGTAGTTTTTGAGTTTATCGCGAAACAGACAGACATTGACTTTTATATATATAGAGATATCTTCCCGGAAAATTTTCCAAGTTAATCATGCTTAGTATTTTGTTCCAGCACAAACAATTTTTTATCCGTCACATATACAACGAGGTTCTACTGATTAGATATGTGGTGTGCTTACAGTACAAAGAGTTACAAATTCTTGAGCTTCATGATGTCATTGTATGTGTACTTAAAGCGAATAATTACCCCTGTCACTTGCCGCAACTTGCTCCACCCTTCCTTTTCTACAGGTTGGCCTGGTAGGAAACGACCAACTTTTCAAAAATGTTTCGAAAACCAGTTTTGACAAGTGGCAACAAAAATATTACCCATCTAAATTGTTTGATAATTATTGGTGTAAAAAAAAAAGATATTTTCTCTCTGTTATATCCAAAATAAGATACGCTTCAGTGACTTCCATTTCTTTAAAAGCCCGCGCCATAAACTTAAGTGATCTTGGATGGGATCCATGCTTGTCTCTTGGGATATCTTGTCGGGTTTAATAATCCATTCTCACACATACTTCAGAGATAACAACAAGTTGCTATATACTCTGTGACATACAATGTTTAAATGTTAGCCGAGGAACCCGGCTTCGCCTGGGCTCATTCTGAGTGATTTTTTTCTAAACGACCATTGTTTAAACAATTGGTATTCATCTCTCTCTATATATGTACCTGGGTAGAGTAAAAGGTTTTGACAATGAAAGACTCTGATTATCAGTTTTTAAAACATTTTACTTTTCGAATTAAAACACTTGCTCTAAAGTTTCTCTAATATCGTATTCCTTTTCGGAAATGAGAGTCTGGAAGGCTGAAAATATTCATCTACAGCCCTCTCAACTTCTTAATTGGACGCGAAGCGCTTTCCAGAAACACATTTATTTAGGTGTGGGAAGAGATAGAAGTCTGCGAGTGTCGAATCAGGAGAATAAAGGGGATGGCCGATCAAATCGTACCTAAAATCCCGTAGTTTTCCCATTTTCAACATACTTTTGTGAGCGGGTGCGGTGTCCTGACGAAAGATGATTTTATTCTTCCTCTAGTCAGGCCTCTTCTTACTAATTTTGACATCCGAATTTTCAAGAAAGTTAGAGAAATATTCACCTGTAATAGTTCTGCAATTTTAAAGGTAATCAATTAACAGGACTACTTTGGCATCCCAACTGGTTATTTCCTTTCCGGCAGATGCGATCGACTTCGCTTTCTTTGGCGTTGAACCACCAGTTTCCACCCATTGCTTCGACTGCTGTTTGGCTTGTAGTGGTGGACCCATGTCTAATCTATGGTGGCAAATCGCCGCACAAAATCGGTCGGAACCCTCTTAAATTGGTCCAAACATTGCTGAGAATGTCGTTTGCACATTTGCTTTTGATCTGCATCAGCAAATGAGGCACATCCTTGCGTAGAGCTTTCGCATCCCTAATTCTTCGTGCAAGATGCTCCGCAACCTTTCTTCCGATTTTCTCACTGCCTCAGCTTTCTCACACATCTTTACTCGCCTATCGTCCAACACGATATTTGCAGTTTTTGACCGTACTTCATCTGAATCATGTTTGAGCAAGGCAGAGAGGTGACCTATTAGCGAGAAAGTCCTCTATTGGAGGGTGTTTTGTCTATGTGGGACGATATAATAAACAACAGTTTTGGAGAGAATATGACGTTGATATGAAATCCTTTATAGGATTGATGACATAGGGAATGGATTGGAACACCTTCTCTAAAAATAATATTTGCCAACCTTTTAAATAGCAAAAACCCGTATTAGCGCTCCCCCCAAAAGGATACATCTTCTAGAACAACTTTAACACCTCTTTCCGAAGACTACGATAATAATGTTTCGTGTTTTACTTTCTGCTCTAATATAGAAACCAAATCTGAATAGAGTCAAGATTATATATAATTAACGAATTGATATTTTCTAAAACGCTATTCATTTCTATATCCTATACTACAGGGAGTTATTCTATTTGTAAAAACAAATTCGCTTTATAAAAAATGAATTCATTTCTTGTACTGTTAATACTACGGTAAGAGAAGGAAGGCCTGGCTCATCAGGCGGATCCTCACTGCGCCAGTTTACCACCCCACTCACCTAACGAGTGTTTACACGAGTTATTTGTTGACTAGCTCGATACACATGATTGATCACAACATGCGACGATATTAATGTACCAAAAGAGGTACTTCATTCTTTAAATATGTATGAAACTGATATCAAATTCAAATCTCTGGAGACCTGGTGGTTGGCAGTAATGGTGTTGCTGTAACTTTCTCTGTAATTTTGTTGAGGACTGTGTAAGATCTGTTTGATGTATTGAACTTCTTTACGCTGTTGTTAGGATAGTAGAGGACAAAGCAGATGAATTAATGTGTAGCAAGATGTCTCAGGTGATCTCCAAACCACCCCAGTTTCAATTTGTAGACAGACAAGTGTCAATAAAATATTTTGACTGCGGCGTATGATTATAAAACAACACTTAAAGTTTCACCGCATAAGTTTCTTTTCTGTGAAAAATCAATATTTATTTCAAAGAGAAATATTTACTATTTCTAACTTTTTTGGATGAAGTATGAAAGGGTGAAAATATGAAGAGTAATGGCGAACGGAAAAATAAAAGTGTCCAGGGGCGGGAATCGAACCCACAACGCCCCACAACGCTGGACACTTTTATTTTTCCGTTCGCCATTACTCTTCATATCTTCACCCTTTCATACTTCATCCAAAAAGTTAGAAATAGTAAATATTTCTCTTTGAAATAAATATTGATTTTTCACAGAAAAGAAACTTATGCGGTGAAACTTTAAGTGTTGTTTTAAAATATTTTGAATTGTCTTCAGTTTGTAGATGTCGAATATTAGCTGATAAGTATCATTATAAACTAAGATAGTTTCTTGCGCCAATATTATGAAATAAATAAAAGTCAACGATTAGTTGATATCCATTCCTACAGATGGAGCAAATCTTCATCAGTTTTCAGTTGCACGACTAGGAGATAGCCTTTTCCCAAGTTAGTTCCATTTATTATGTACAAGTATATATGATAAAATGATTATTATATTTTAAATTTTGAAACGTAGAATGTCAATTAAATGCAACATGCTTATCAAATTTCAACAGCATATCCTGGAATAAGAAAGAATTGCCTGCTACATGGGGGTGTAATGCTTCAAGAAGAAAAGGAAGAACAGTATGCAAATATGTGATAGAAATGAATAGAATGGCCGGCAATACAAGGTTGTCCCAAAAGTTCGTAAACACTTGCAAAAAATTGAAATACCAATATTATTCACCGTTATGTAGTATAATGTCTTTGTATTGTGTATAAAGTAATTGTATTATTATATATTCGCCGTAATAATATTATTCGCCAATTAATAAGAAAAACATGTAACTTTTGGGACAACCTTATATTATCAAAGATAGTAATGGCCTAATAAAACCAATGTTGAGGGTGTTTGCCATAGATTATAGGATCTAAATATTAAAGAGAATTCTTATATTTTACTTAGCCTGAGTAAACATGGCACAGAACATGGTTATTTTAAAAATACAAAGATTTCTCATATTGAGTTTTTAGTTACCATGAGAGGCCTTGGTAATCATAAGGTAGAAAACAGTTTGAAAATTTCACTTAAGGTACCGTATCAACTTTTGATTACTTGAATTCAATGATAGGGTTAGACTTGTGACATAGTTGGGGAACACTGAAGCTTTATTTGTAGGAAAACAAAACTTAATACAGACGGGATTCGATCACAGTTGCCAGACTGTACTTCGCCACCAACAACCTAAGCAAGAAAGAATTAGAAACATTGAAGCAAACAGGATATTGGTTGAAGAAGCTTTCAAAAAAGATGTTAGATTCAATTGTCCTTAGATTTTTCTAGGAGATTTATTAAGTTTGGTGTCCCATAAACTGATTCCAGTTGATTTGTTGCGCCACATTCGGCACTAAATTGATTGCTCTTCCTAATCCGATGTCCCTGAAGTTTTTCATTTACTTGAAAATTGTTTTTTTTTTAACAAACTGTGCCTTTATCTAGCTTTTTGCTTTTCATTTATCTTTATCTTTATAAGAAATATTAGGTTTTTCGGTGGAATTTTGCTTAGCTCAGAAATTATTCTTTGTTTGAATTGCGATATCTAAATATTGCCAGGTGGAAAATCAAGAAAGACAAACTTTAGGATGACACAGCAATTTATTTAAGGCCAAATACAAATTATAAATCGTAAAAATATATATAAGCAACAAGGGGAATTTACAGAGTAGCAAAATATAAACATCAAAAGCGATTTTATATTTTAAAAACACACAAAATGAAAGAACTTAGAATTAAACATTTACAAATTTACATGTATTATTCGACAGAGTTCATAAAATTATTATAAACAAAGTGGTAATGTAAGAAAGTTAAATGATTCAGATCAGGGAACAAACGATGTCTCACTTCTGCAAAGTTCGGACAGTCGTAGTGAAGAGCAGTACCATCAACCAGTTGACCAGGAAGTTCCAAGCTGAGATCGAGTCTTGGACTGACCCACCTTAACCCTACATTTATAACTTTAAAGTAGATTCCACCATCTATCGGAATAACTATAATCTAATTGTTGATTTTACTCTATTTTTCTTCAAATATATGGTCCGAAAACCTATCCATTATAAATCAAGAAAATTAAACAACGTGCGATTTCGAGTCTTGGCCATCGTCAGCATAGTGAAGGCTATGGTAAGCTTTGTTATACAACTACTCAATGGGATATTGTAGTGCAACTATATAATTATTCCATAACCCCCAACAGTAATAGTCAAAGGGAAAGTTAGTTGAAAAAGGCTAGACGTGACCCCATCTACATAATGGCAGAGTGTCTGAATAATCCATGAAGAAGTCATTAGTTATTTAGAGGGAAGGACTTCTCCTCTTAAAAAAACATGTTTGTTAGTGATGACCCCAATTTGTTAAAGTCTGGCTTAAACCATACATACAGTGTTTTATAAAAAAAACATGTTTGTTAGTGATGACCCCAATTTGTTAAAGTCTGGCTTAAACCATACATACAGTGTTTTATAAAATAAACTAGCAATCCAGGGTTAAGTATCTTTTACTATTTAATATCTCTAGCTTTTGCTTAATATGCCCTTCAACGGGAGAACTCTATGTATAACACACGTTCATCTCCTCCTGACTTATTCTATATACAGTTACGAGCGTCATTCCTCATCTCCTAATCAACTCTGTCACCGTTTGCTTTTTTTTTTTTTTTTTAGGAATGGCGCCCTCCTATTGGTTGGCTACGATCACGCCACCTTTGCCCCCCCATCATGCCTCCCCCACTTGGCTGAAAGCTAGAGATATAAAGATAGTAAAATATACTCACCCTAGACAATTGACAATTAAAATAATTTTATTGATATCTTGGCAATACATGCAAAAATGCACAGTCTGCACTATTTAAAAAAGATAATTACTATGTACGAAGAATATGGCGCCTCTGCCACCGCTGCAGAGTTTGGTGGAGAATCGCCAGCGGGTCTCCAGCGACACCACGTATTTCGTGATCTACTACTTAACCCTAGATTGCTTGTTAATTTTATTACATTATAAGTCAGAGGAGATGAACGTGTATTAAACATAGAGTGTAGGGCTTTCTTCATAACGGCAGGAATGGTAAACTCTTGGTCAGTTTTATCTATATATATATATTAAAAAACGAAAGAAAAAAATAAAAGATAAAAAGATCAGGTGTTGAAATCAATATTAAAAATGGCATATCCTGACCAGGAGCACATGTGCTTTACAGAAGGCAGAGCGCCATCTGGTGGAACAGAAATCAACTAAACATTGATTTAGCCTGTTCCCTGATATTTGGCTTTCTGTAAAGCACATGTGCTCCTGGTCAGGATATGCCATTTTTAATATATATATTTTTTGGAAAATGAGCAATCCATGAATAAATCTTTAATTAAAAAGGCATATATTATATCAAAATATAAATAATTTTACATTAACTGTTGATAGAAAGTCGAAGCCTTTTTATTGTTCTTGCAAGGCGCAGAGCGTCATAATCAAAACTGGTTGATATCGTTTTGAAAAAACGGTAAATGGTAAAATAAATTATATTTTGATCCAATATATGCCTTTTAAATATATATATACTGTTGATTCTATTGGCTCTCCTAGCATCAATGCAGAACATCGGTCCCAATTATCTACAACTCAGATGAGCAGTTGTACCAATAAACAACTCTCCCAAAATTATGAAAATAAATCCTAACTATAAATAGTTCTTATTAGTAGAAGTCCCAATTATCAAGAGCATCAATTATCGATAGTCCCATTTATCAATATTCCCCCTCAACTATCAATAGTCTCAATTAACATTAACTCGTTATAACAACGGTCCCAATTAACAAGAACATCAAATATTAGAAGTCCCAACTATCAACGGTTCCAATTAACTAATATAATGAATAGTAAAAATAATCTAAATTCCCTAAATTTATAAATGAAAGAATCGGAACCCAATGAATCATTTTATTTATTTAAAAAAAACCTCCCAATGCGGGTTCCTAGCACAAGATAACATTCTATAACATTTTATACGACCGCAAAAATTGCTCTAAAAAGTCCATTATCTTTTATTTGATAAACATCGAGAGTAACTCAGTTGAAGCGAGTCACTCAAAATCAACGTTGGGGAGTTATTGTTTTCAGATTTTAAAATCGGAATTTTGTGGGGAGCGCGCGGAGCAATATTGGAAATTTGACGTCGGTTTCTACGGTTGGATGAATACACGGCTCTATCGGTTATCTATCCGGGGAATGGTCTAATCACTCTCCCGGCTTACTGCCCTTGGCTGCTTAGCTACGATATTCAGGGTCACCTAGTTACTGTTTTCACTATTGTTCCTCGATATTTGGTTTAGTTCGAAAATCCGGCGTGTGTTTTATCAGATATTTAAAATACTCTTAGATTGGGGTTTATCTGTGTCGTAAGTGTTTTAGGAATACACTTATGTGGTCCTCGTTAAACGTTAGAACAACCCAACGATTACGTCTACGTTCCCGTACAACGTTGGAACAATCAACAATTAAGTCTACGCCCCCGTACAACTTGGTATAAACCAACAATTAATTCTACGTCCTCGTTAAACGTTAGAACAACCCAACGATTACGTCTACGTTCCCGTACAACGTTGGAACAATCAACAATTAAGTCTACGCTCCCGTACAACTTGGTATAAACCAACAATTAATTCTACGTCCTCGTTAAACGTTAGAACAACCCATCGATTACGTCTACGTTCCCGTACAACGTTGGAACAATCAACAATTGAATCTACGCCCCCGTACAACTTGGTATAAACCAACAATTAATTCTACCTCCTCGTTAAACGTTAGAACAACCCAACGATTACGTCTACGTTCCCGTACAACGTTGGAACAATCAGCAATTAAGTCTACCTCCTCGTTAAACGTTGGAACAAACCAACAATTAAGTCTACCTCTTCGTATAATGTTGTAACAACCCAAGGATTAAGTCTACGTTCCCGTACAACGTTGGAACAATCAACAATTAAGTCTACGCCCCCGTAGAACTCGGAACAAACCAACAATTAAGTCTACGTCCTCGTTAAACGTTGGAACAAACCAACGATTAAGTCTACCTCCTCGTAAAATGTTGTAACAACCCAAAAATTAAGTCTACGTTCTCGTACAACGTTGGAACAATCAACAAAAAAATCTACGCCCCCGTACAACTCGGAACAAACCAACAATTAAGTCTACGCCCCGTAAAATGTTGGAACTACCCAACAATGAAGTCTATGACACCGTTCAACGTTGGAACAACCCAAAAATTGAGTCTACGTTACCGTACAACGTTGGAACAACCCAACAATGAAGTCTATGTCTCCGTACAACGTTAGATCAACCCAAACATGAAGTATACGTTCCCGTACAATGTTGGAACAACCCAACAATTAAGTATATCTCCCCGTACAACGTTGGATCAACCCAACAATGAAGTCTATGTTTCCGTACAACGTTAGATCAACCCAACCATGAAGTCTACGTTCCCGTACAATGTTGGAACAACCCAACAATTAAGTATATCTCCCCGTACAACGTGGGATCAACCCAACCATGAAGTCTACGTTCTCGTACAATGTTGGAACAACCCAACAATGAAGTCTACGTCTCCGTACAACGTTGGAACAATCCAACAATGAAGTCTAGGTTCCCGTACAACGTTGGAACAACCCAACAATTATGTTTATGTCACCGTACAACGTAGGGATAACCCAACAATGAAGTCTAGGTTTCCTTAAAACCTAGGAACAACCCAACAATGATGTCTAGATTCCCGTACAACCTAGGAACAACCCAACAATTAGGTCTAGGTTCCCGTACAACCAAGAAACAACCCAACAATTAAGTGTACGCTCCCGTACAACATCGAAACATCCCAACAATTATGTTTATGCCACCGTACAACGTTGGGATAACCCAACAATGAAGTCTAGGTTCCCGTACAACCTAGCAACAACCCAACAATGAATTCTAGGTTCCCGTACAAACTAGGAACAACCCAACAATTAAGTGTACGTTCCTGTACAACATCGGAACAACCCAAAAATTATGTTTATGTCACCGTACAACGTAGGGATAACCCAACAATGAAGTCTAGGTTCCCGTACAAACTAGGAACAACCCAACAATTAAGTGTACGATTCTACAGGTAAACTCCGTATAATTAGTATATACGTATAACGAATCTAAAGTTTTACGAAGGAGCCTCTTATAAGAGGCTCCTTCGTAAAACTTTAGATTCGTTATACGGTTAAATTAAGTGTACGTTCCCGTACAATATCGGAACAACCCAAAAATTATGTTTATGTCACCGTACAACGTTGGGATAACCCAACAATGAAGTATATGTTCCCGTACAAGGTTGGAACCACCCAACAATTAAGTCTAAGTTACCGTACAACGTTGTAACAACCCAAAAATGAAGTCTAGGTTCCCGTACAACCTAGGAACAACCCAACAATGAATTCTAGGTTCCCGTACAAACTAGGAACAACCCAACAATTAAGTGTACGTTCCTGTACAACATCGGAACAACCCAAAAATTATGTTTATGTCACCGTACAACGTAGGGATAACCCAACAATGAAGTCTAGGTTCCCGTACAAACTAGGAACAACCCAACAATTAAGTGTACGATTCTACAGGTAAACTCCGTATAATTAGTATATACGTATAACGAATCTAAAGTTTTACGAAGGAGCCTCTTATAAGAGGCTCCTTCGTAAAACTTTAGATTCGTTATACGGTTAAATTAAGTGTACGTTCCCGTACAACATCGGAACAACCCAAAAATTATGTTTATGTCACCGTACAACGTTGGGATAACCCAACAATGAAGTATATGTTCCCGTACAAGGTTGGAACCACCCAACAATTAAGTCTAAGTTACCGTACAACGTTGTAACAACCCAAAAATGATGTCTAGGTTCCCGTACAACGCTGGAACAACCCAACAATGAGTCTAGGTTCCCGTACAACGTTGGAACAACCCAAAAATGAAGTCTAGTTTCCCGTACAACGTTGGAACAACCCAACAATGAAGTCTAGGTTCCCCTACAACGTTGGAACAACCCAAAAATGAAGTCTAGTTTCCCGTACAACGTTGGAACAACCCAACAATGAAGTCTAGTTTTCCGTACAACGTTGGAACAACCCAACAATGAAGTCTAGGTTCCCCTACAACGTTGGAACAACCCAAAAATGAAGTCTAGGTTCCCGTACAAGGTTGGAACAACCCAACAATTAAATGTACACTCCCGTACAACATTGGAACAACCCAACAATTATGTCTATGTCACCGTACAACGTAGGGATAACCCAACAATGAAGTCTAGGTTCCCCTACAACGTTGGAACAACCCAAAAATGAAGTCTAGTTTCCCGTACAACGTTGGAACAACCCAACAATGAAGTCTAGTTTTCCGTACAACGTTGGAACAACCCAACAATGAAGTCTAGGTTCCCCTACAACGTTGGAACAACCCAAAAATGAAGTCTAGGTTCCCGTACAAGGTTGGAACAACCCAACAATTAAATGTACACTCCCGTACAACATTGGAACAACCCAACAATTATGTCTATGTCACCGTACAACGTAGGGATAACCCAACAATGATGTCTAGGTTCCCGTACAACGTAGGAACAACCCAACAATTAGGTGTACAATCCCATACAACGTTGGAACACACACACACACACACACAACCCAACAATGATGTCTACCTTCCCGGACAATGTTGGAACAATCCAACAATGATGTCTATGACAGCGAACAACATTGGAACAACCCAACAATGATGTCTATGACAGCGAACAACATTGGACCAACCCAACAATTAAGTCTACGTCCCCGTACAACGTTGGAACAACCCAACAATTAGGTGTACAATCCCGTACAACGTTGGAACACACACACACACACACACAACCCAACAATGATGTCTACCTTCCCGGACAATGTTGGAACAACCCAACAATGATGTCTATGACAGCGAACAACATTGGACCAACCCAACAATTAAGTCTACCTCCCCGTACAACGTTGGAACAACCCAACAATAATTGGTCTACATTACTCCTATCTACAACGTAGTATTTTAACAAATAATTCAGTTTCAATAGAGAAATACCTTAACATATTATTCTCAATTAAATAACGCTATCTTAACGTTTTTAAATAGAATCATTCTTCTATATTATACTTGAATTTTAAAAGTATTCTTGAAGCTTAAATAATTAAAACCCGTTTATTTATACTTACTTACCATCCATTCTTAACAGACTACAGAGAGTGATTATAAAGAAAGTAATTTAAATTGAAGAATCTTAATAAATTTCACCTAGTTTTTAAATAAATAAAATAGAATTAGAGTTCAAATATAAAGGAATATTATTTATTCAGTTCTACACATCTGTTTCCATTTGTTTTCCATTGAATATTATAAAATTTGTCTTTTTTTTTCTGTGAGTTATTGTCGTTCTGATGATGTAATGTTTCAAAATTTCTTCTTACGAGGGCGGCATTGATGGCTTTGAAAATATTTTTATTTATTTACTTTTAAAATTAAAATAAATATTCTCCGTAATTTTTTCCTACATGTCATTTCATATAATTTTTTATTATTTTTTATAATCATTCAAAAAAAAAATATTTTTAAAAGTTACTTTTGCGGTTCGAATTACAGACGTTGAAAAGTGATGAGAATATAAAAATATTGAAATGAAATTGATGAGAATTTATGAATTTTGTAAAATGATGCGAAGAATAAAAAATATATAAAATATAAGGAATATTTTTAACTTTAGAGGTGATTTTTTAATGTTAATATTTTTATTATGAATATAGCTGTTTTGTATAAAAATATCTGTGATATTTGAATTCGAGAAATTAAAAAGGAATTTAAATTATTTTCAGAAATTGAGATTTACAATTGCTATATTATAATTAGATAATTATTAAAGAGTGCTTTCAAGCAACAAGGTATTAGAGACATTAAAAAAAAATAGTATTATATTATATGATAAAAAAATTTAAAAGTATTTTTATATCTTTTAATTAATGAAAAGCTCTGCACCTACAATTTGTATTGATTTTCAAATTAGACTTAGAGGTACATGTATGATAATGATAAGAAAAACCTATAATCAAATGTGATTCCTTTTATTATTCAGCATTAAAAAAAAAGGGTATAGGTTAATTTATAGGGATTAAAATGAAGTGACCATATTATTAAAAAAGTAGCCTTTTATTTTGTGTATGGCTGTCTTTCAATTATGCGATAAAAATATTTGAAAAATATTAAAAAATGGTCCAAACCGTGGCTATAGTGACCAAAGGTTGAGTCCCATTGGGGTCCACTATAGAGGGGATTTACTGTAATTACCAAAACGCTTTAATTCTATTCAAATATTTAATAAAATGCATAAATTTAAATGTGTAAATTATCGTTTGGCGTTAAAAAATTATCTTTTGACGAATAATAATTTTTATGAGTCTATTAATATTTAAATATGTGGATGGCTTATATATTTTGAAGAGATGATTAAATTAAATTTTGCATTAAATTTTTGGCGATATGCATTTTTAACATCCTATTTTTAAAATATCTATTTCAGATATTTAAAAAAGTGATATAGATTTTTATGAATTATATATAAAATATTTATTAAAAAATGAAATATTTATAATGCATATTTCAATTTGAAGATTAAATATTTAGCTTACATTTTCATCTTTGAAATATGTTTTTGGTTGTCAATAATAAATAATTTTAGATTGTAAGAGAATTATATATGTGTATGTGAAATACAAGCACCTGAATACCATCCTCCCGCCCTAATACAAAAATATCATATATGCATGTTTTTAACACGATATAAATATATATAGCTTTTAAATCTAAATACAAGTATATATAACTCGTATGAATATAAATTACTATGAATAATATATTTTATCAATATTCTCCTTTACAAGGATTTATTCTCATGAGACCTTGCAGTAATTATTTTAGAAATATATCTTTGTGTGAGTTGAAAAATATTTTGTTATCAAACGATATAAATTATTCGAGAAATTTCTATGTTCGTAACTAGGCTTAACTTTCTTCGAATTAATTTAAAATCTACACGAGTCACTAAGCATGAATTATTCCATAATTTAATAGCGACAATCTAGGAAAATTTAATTTATTTTCGACGATAATCACGAACCTGCTCCTAGGTATGTATATTTAATAAATATTAGTTGCTTGAGCGCTCTCAGTTGAAGGACATACACGCCGAGATTTCTAAAGGTCAACATTGTTAGGATGTCACATTAAAACTTCAATTTAGGACTGCATTGTGACGTGGCTGACATCTTATATAAATATTTATTGGAGACAAATTCCAAACGATATGAAGCCCTTTAAAATAAAGTGACGGCCCCCGATTGGTGAGCTGATATAACGTGACATGTTCGCAATCCAACATGATGCATTATTATCGTTTGGATTTTTTTTTCTGGAATATTGAAGAAACATTATTAAAATGTTTTCTCAAATATATTTTTAAAATAATGTTTCAAATAATATTTTCTCAACAAATTTTCTAAATTTTATTTATTTATTAAAATAATATATTTTATTTATTTCAACACACAAAACGCGATATCCCGGCTAGGGATAATTGCGTCGTAAAATATTGTTTAAATAAAAAGGCATATATTAGATCAAAAATGTCTTTCTATTTAAATATTCATTTATGGATTGCTCTATTTTCAAAATAATATATTGTGTGCATTTATATATAATTTTTGAATTAACTAGAATAAATTTTAGGAGAACCAAGCATTTCAAGTTTTAAAAATATAATTACAAACTGATATTTTTAAAATTACTAAACGCCGTTTTTAATTTTATAATTATATTTTAATTTATTTTCGAATAATATTTTCAAACCAATTACAGTAGAACCTCTCTTTCTAACGGACACCTAGTTGCAGAGTAAAAGTGTCCTTTAGGGAAAGATGCCATTTCCAGAGAGTAGTTAATTTGTAAAACGGTATTTTTGGCGATGATAAATGTCCTTTGTAGAAAGGTTTCATCTAACATAAATGTCCTCTCATTGAGGTTCTACTGAATATGAAAATAAATCATTTTTTAAAATGTTAGTAGACATTAGTTACCTTTAATATTTATTTTATCCTTATTTTAAAAAGGCATATATTGGATCAAAATATAGTTTATTTTATGCGTCTGTGTTTATTAAAATCAATAAGAATGCAATTATTTAAAACCTTAAATAAGTTTGATGCAACAATTCCCTTTTTCAGTTTCTTTGGTCTTGAGCGGGTTTCCAGAGACGCCTCGGTATTCTGCCACAGTTTCTCATCCAGTCAATATGTCCAATTTTTCTTTTCCCTACCGTTCTCTAGTTCCATTTATTTTACTCTCCTGATCCTTCTTCATCAATCCTTCAATTTCTCTCAATATATATCTCATGTATATATATATATTTGTATTTATTTCATTGGTTTTCCTGGGTTGGATGTAAAATCAAGCATGATTTAATGTCCTTTCCTTTCTTTTCTTCTTTAAACTTCTACTCAAACCTTGTAATTCACCATTTTTTAAAATGTAAAATGGTCTCTGAATTCAGTGTTGTTGCTTGACGCAAGCATCCCTTTTGGGGATATCGCGTTTGATTTGATGAAAATAAATAAATAAAGGTTTCATCCAATTCTTTTGTCTTTTTCTGATGACCTTCAATAGGACTTTATCAATCTTATCAATACTACTTCATTCCTGATTATTCGTCATATTCTCTTCTTCAGCAAATTCCAAATATTTCACATCTTCGTTCTACTTAACTGCGTGTCTCCCTACATCATATAACATCTATTTCAATGATACAAGTACGTATATATTAATATATTATATTTAAAAAATATAAGATTTCTGTTGTTTTTTGATCATGTTGAGGATTATGATAATGGAAATGCAGTCGTGGTTGAATCTTTAAAGTATAACAACAAAAATGGTTTTGATAAGAGATTGTTTTAATTGAGGTAAAGTAATATATAAGAACATAATTTGATTAAAGTACTGCCTGGCTTAAGGCGTAAGAATAAAAAAAAAAAATGAAAAGCTTATTTACATAATGTACAAATGTTTTGAGCCGACCAACGGGGAACAACAACAATGAGTATTTATAGAGAAAGCGCGACCTCTGGCGGTCGATTTAAACAGAGTATTTGAAACTATGAAATATATAATTTTAAATATAATAATATTTTTATATAACATATATATAGTGTGTGTGCTTCAAATATCGTGACTCCTATAATAATCCTCTGTTTATTGACCTTTGTTATTTCTTTTAATTGTTTTACTAGAGTTAAAATAAACTGACTTTCCCCGGTGTTAACGTTGTTTGTCCAACCTTTATAGTGTGTTTTTTACCTGTTTGATCTAATTATCAAACTACGAGTACTGGTATCTTGTTGAAATTTCCGCTTAGACACTATATCTCTTTACACTTTTCAAATGTTTTACATCACAGTTGTACGTGGATATCACCATTCGCTATTTTAGAGGAGTTTTGGCGAAAAACAAAGTTTCAGTTTAATAGTAGAGATATTATCTGGAAGAAGGAATCAAAGCTAAGGACAAAAAAAAAAAAAAAAAAAAAGAAACTCGTTGCCGTTAACTTTGATTCTTTCTTCGAAATGATGTCCAGCGATTCCTTCTCTTGTAAAGAGATATTACTCGAATACCCGGATATTTGGTTTTTAAGAAATTCATAGAATTTCCTAATCTTACTATTCGATTGATAAATAACAGTTTATAATATTCTAACAAAGTATTTATTAATTTTATTAACAGAGTGGTCATTTTTATGTTTATATTTTGCTACTCTGTAAATTTTCCTCGTGGCTTATCTTTTGTTTACCATTCATGGTTTGTTCTTGCCTCAAATAAATTGCTGTACCATCACGAAGTTGGTTTTCCCTAATTCCCCACGTGGCAATATAAACCTGTTGCATAGAAAAGTTTATCTCGGCAGCGCTGTTGACTTAAGCACAAAGTTGACAGCCATTAAGTTTTAAATTTGACCCGGTCTGACATTGAAAACAATGTCAAACATTAACGTCTTGTGTAGACTCATCCCAAGATCAAAGAAGGAAAAAATCAAACAATGATCAAATAATCAATAAATAAATAGATAATCGGTATATACAGTACACATAGCAGTCACACTGCTTGTTTTCGTATAATCTTCTTTTCATTTTTAACAATATTCACAGCTTTTCTGCCGAATTGTAGAATGGGTAGTACAACTAAACAAAGCTATAATCGGTTAACAAATCAGATATAATTTAGTAATCAAGCTCAAATATTATGAATTAACGTTGGTAATCTAAGGACACTAAAACCGTCTATTAAAGGTCGCGCGATTCAACTGGTTTATAATAATAGCTAAAGAGCTTAATGAGGGGAGCTACTTAATGATGATGAAATAACTTTGGCCAATTGAATCTGTTGCCGGGGATATTGGGCCTCGCGAAACAATCAAGCTATGCTGGAAGCCTGCCAGGCCGCGTACATGCCTGCCCCTGGAGACAATACGGAAAGAGAATGGGGTGATAAAAAATGTTAAATCGCCTGGATTGGGACGTAAAAATAAACTGCCCTCTAAATAGATCCCTCCTCCGTGTTTCGTCGGAATTCTGGCGTGGTTAGTCATAGTTCGAAGTTTATATTAATTCTCAAATTCCTTATTCTGTTATTATATTTTATATCATTAATACGCTGCTTTATTGAATCTTAAGTTGAATTAATATAATATTAAATATATCTTAGTATATATGGAAAATTTTTGGGAGGAAATTTATCTATAAAAGCATAGGCGCTTCTATCATCAAAATAAACGTCAAAACTAGACGCTAACTATTGATCATCGCCGCAAACTAACGACCTCGGGTTGGTGTCTCTAGGTGGACACTTCTCAGTTTGCCAAAGCTGGTGTTGTGACTTTGTCACCGACCCGAGGACGCTAGTTTGCTGCAACAGTCAATAGATGGCGTCTAGTTTTGCCGTTTATTTTGACAGAGGAGGCACCATACGCTTTTATAGATCTTTGATACTTACTTATTCAGGAAACAACAAAGAGTTATTAATTTCCTAAAGAAAAGTTAAACCCACATTTATTGTTCAACTGACTGGATATTATAGTTAACATACCCTCTCCTCCTCCCTCTAGGAAAAACAACAGACTTTCTTAAGGGCAGCTGGACAATGATGTTGTTTGTTGGTCAGTGCATGATGAGATCAGACAGGACTTGGTGATAGCTGATATCCTTAACCTCTGATGGCCTCATTCTATATTTTACCCCAAATTGACTGTTCATTCCCAGATACTGTAATGTGGTAGTAACACTTTCATCACCATATTGCTAGATTTCAAATATCTCCCCTATTATACCATACTATATATACGGGGTGTATATAGAACATTTGCAGATTTCTGCAGTCGTACAGAGGTTCTGGTACCGCAGTACAGTGTGTGGCAAGGCACGCAGAAACAATCATGAATAGAATGAGGAACAAGATCACGCCGATTTTCACCATTTTTTGCTTTATTAGTTTTTTTTGGTGTTGTCACCTATGCAACTTTTGATAATTCCAGTAAAACCAGTTTCAAACAAGAACCTATACTATCAAGCCATTTTGACTTGGTTTAAACTTGGTCATTTGAGGGCGACTTCATAAGATCCGAGCCATTCGTGAACGCCACAACACATTAACCTCAAAGAAGTTCTGGGCTACTTGAACAAACAGTTCGGGGATTCCTGTTCGATATCTCTGGTACAGAATACCTGGTCCAATTGAAAGGCTATCTTGAAATGAACTTTTTAGCGATTGGCTAAAAATCCATAATAAATGTAGGAGTAATGTCTGTGTTGATGTGGAAGTTTCCTAGAAAAGAGAGATTGGTGCGGCCAGCCTTGCTGACCAACCTAATAACTCCCCTGGTCATTACGGCCATATTGCCTCCTACGTAATGATCCATTAGGTCCTGCAGACCTTCTAACGACGTCTTAGCGTCAATATGGAGATTAGCACACGCCTCGTTTAGCCGGACTTTCAAATTGGACCGATTCGTGACCTCCACTTGCTTGCCTACGTCGAAATTAGTTTCATTTAGTAAAAGTTGGACTTATTCCCGTTTAAAAAAAAAAACATTTTCTTGTAATTTCCACTGTTCTACTTGTTTTTTCCTTTTGAATTACTCTGTAGTGGAATATTTGCATGTTAACTAAAATTCTGGTATGTCTTCGTCTTCTCGTCTTTTGCTTTCTTAGGTGGTCTATCCTAAAAAAAATCCAGGATTGTGTGCATTTCGATTCTTCTTTCTAGAACCCCCAATGAGGTCCAATGATAAAAGATGTATTGTTCTATTTCTTGTTCTATCTATCTTGACCTCTCAAAGGAACTTACTAGGAATCACAGTTTTGTTAGATCTTGCTTTCTTCTTTGAAGAGAAGTGTTTTGAAGTTATATGTTCTAAATCGTGTGAGAACAGGACCTGTCTCTCTTATTCAAGTTCTATTCCAGGATTTCTTCTATTTTTTAAATATATATTTGTGCTCTAGTTATGTTCCATTGATTTTTCTATTACAAAAAGTACATTTAAGTCGGTATTTGAAAGGACAGTATTCTCTGCCTCTAATATAGCATGGGCTTGCTTATGTTCTGGAATGGCCATGTGGGATGTAATCCATTGGACTGGTAGCGCTCTTCTGGGTTTTAATTATTCTTGTGGAATACAGGGTGGCCCATAAGTTCTGAAAACCTTTTATTTTTAGTAAAAATTAAAAGGAAAACTAGAATAAGGAAACCTATAACTATTTTATTTAAGATTATAGATTAAAGCTTAATCTAAAATACAGTCGACTCTCGATCATTTGAAATTCAAAGGATGAGAGAAAATTTTCAATTTATCAAGAGTTCAAAATAACAGGAGTTTAAACAACCAAGAGGGAGGGAGGGAAAATCAAGTGAACAAGAGTTTATGATCAAAATTCGTGATTTATATAATTTTAAACATTTGTAAAGTTATTCACAAATGCTCACATTTGTAGCAAGATACTATTCCTTCAACTTCAAATTACCGAGGGGACCAATTAATATTGATTTTAGTCAACTTATCGAATATTTTTCAAGGGACCTGGAAAAAATTTCAAATTTTCAAGAGATTCAAATTAACGAGTTTCAAATTATCGAGATTCTACTGTAGTTATATTTTTTTAAATTCTAGTTTGCCTTTCAATTTTTAATAATAAAAAAAGGTTTTCGGGACTTATTGACCATCCGTATTTCTCAGATGTTTGGATATTCCTTGAGTATTATAGGGGAAATGTAACACCTTGGTATTAAATCCCATTTTCTCTTTTTAAAATGCGCTTGGTTTTATTTTTCCAATTATTTTACTATCAGAATTGTATTATTGGGCACTAATGACAGGAATATCTTGTAAAGATAGAGGCTGCCTGGCCGGAATTCATAGTTCTTCAAATTAAAGATACTTCGGCCAGTAAATAAAAAATATTTACTGGCCGAAGTATCTTTAATTTTAAGAACTAGGAATATCTTGGTCCTAAATAGGATTTAGTCTTAAATGATCAGGTAAGTTTTTAAATCGAAAACTCACGAGATACATTTGGATTATACGTAGTGTATTGTGATATATACAGACATATATAAATAATAGCAGTTTGAAAATATGTATAGCTCAAGTTTTACGAGGTCTTCATGTGTGTTATTCTTTGACGCTTCGTGTGATCGAAAGGTGAATATTAATAAAAGTTTTACTGGGCCTAGATATAATTTATAGATGGGTGTATAAATGTCAGATCCCCCCTCTCCCCCCAAGGCTATTTCCAATATATCCAACTCTCTCAACTTCTTTTTTAAAATCTAGGTTGGCTAAACAATGACGGGGGGCATTTAAGTCTTAAACCACTCGTGATATGTCGAATCCAGTCTACCAGTAGAGCATGACACTCAGACAAGATGTGAAAAATGCTTATAAAGGTAGGATTAACGAGACAGCCAAATAGTTCAATCTATCTAGATAACTATTGGCTTCAATTATCTGTGTCTTGACATTTCTAATATCTTCTCGGACTAGCTTTTTTTTTATTGTTGTGGTACAACCTGCATTACGTTGACTAGGGCCATGTCTGAAATGGGTATATTGCTAACTGTTTTTGATTTATCGAAAAAGTAAATTTGATCAAAATGATTATAGTTGGCATTTATTCCGATAGTTGACGCAAATTACTAGTAACATTAAGTTCCATGATGAGGAGATGTCATTTTTTAGGACTCAGATTAATTTTCTTTGTTTAGTACACGCAGTATTTGCTTATTATTATTATTGAGAAATATATAAACATAGTACTTCATGAAAAAATAGTACAAATTTGATATTGTACTGGGATAAGATGTATAAATTATGAAAACTTTCAATTGCACGATAAGGAGATGCCTTTTTCTTATTTGTACTTTATATTTTTCTTATATCTGTCGCGCGCTAAAAGTTTGTTGCAAGTTGGATAAAATTCTGCATATATATATATAATGTTGTCATTTCATTACTTAGGTTAGATAAAGCAGTTTATTTTAAAGAAATAAATGACGTCTTTTGATATGTCCTCTGAGAGTGATGTGGGTTCATTAAGTTGAGCGCGACACCATTTTCTAACAAATTTGAGCAAATGTCAAATTAGTTACCAAGGTTTCTGCTAAGGCTCTCATCAATACACGGGGGGGGGGGGGGGGGGGGGGGGAGGGGTATTAGCTTAGCTATATATTCGAAATTAGAAATATTGTTAACGTTGATTTTTTTAAATAAAAAATATATAATAAAATATATTTCTACAAACCTTAAGCTTCAATTAGAATAATAATTAAACAAAAGGGAGGACATGGTTCATCAGTGGTAAAATCTCCCAGCGGTTTCGTCAGTTTAATTCCAAATGATGAGCCATGCCCCTTCCTCCAAATTTTTATTCATTGCGGTATTAGGTCTGTATAGATAGCTTTTAATTATGGATATTTAAAAGAGTAGGTTTAAGAAATATTTATAATTTTCATGGAGAGATATATCTGAAGTGAATGTTCAATGATAAGACATAATTATTCACGTGTTGTTGCAACTACTCCTTTATTGACTATGGTGTGTTCGACCTTAATTCTGACCTGGTGTTGTCTTTCAGAGCCGGCAAGCAAGTACACAAGAAGGAAATCAGGTATGTCTCTCTCTCTGTGTTTCTACTTTCTCTCTGTTTCTCAAATAGCCGAAGGTTTAATCCCTGCATCGACGGGGATTTAGAAATTGAATACAGTAGAACAATCCCAATGTTTTTTTTTTTTTTCTTATCCCTAGTACACGCGGTACAGGCTATGATAATCATGGTGGGTAGAAGTAGGCAACTGCTTTTACTGTAAGTGCACCACATGTCTACACATGTGAAAAGTAGTTCGACTTTACGCTTACAGATGTGCCAGAGCCCCGTTTAGTTACTTGCACTCGCTGGTGGGGTTGGACCTTGGCAAGAATCGGGGGCCATTGGAGCATTTTTACCTCACTGTAAAGAAAATCGCCTAGTTGCAAAGCCACAGTGATCTTTGCGGAGAGTTGTTCTCTTACCAGAGAGTTACCATTAAGTAATAATTGTTATTTTGGCGATTGAAAACTGCCTTTTGTAGAGAGGTGTCCAATAACGAGAGTATCCTATCATAGAGGTTCTAATGTATCACTCTAACTTATCCTTACTGATAAAAGCCTTTCGTGCACAGCTCTTCATCAAATGATACAAATTAGAATGGGTTAATTTGCATATTCCCTTTGTTCCTCCCACATATTTGAGCAATATTAAACCTCTTTGTTAAAATTTTTAAAACGATATCGAGTCTCAGGTAATAAGCATACACTGTCATGGTTTCAAGCCTGGTATATGCAAATTAGTTCGAGGCTGATTTGCATAATTCATTTGTTCCGTAATCCCGGGTGAAGTAATATGTCTAGTGTTGAAATAAAAACTATATAAACACTATATATATATGGAGCATTATTGCTTTATATTAGTATAAGATCTGTGGAAATATTTTTTCCACATATATATTTGAAAATGAAAATAGCGTTAAAATATTTTAAGTTTCAACAATTCTCTCAGTTTGACAGAAAATGCTAAATACACACAGAAAAACATCTCAAAAGGTCACAATTTAATATCCTTCTGGTGTTGTCATGTATTTTAAATTTGTTTAATTTGAGCCGCTAAGTCCTTCTTTCGTTCGACAAAGTCTTAAATAGAAATTTAATCAGCCCTCCTCTTTTTTCCATCACCACGCTCCCCTTTTTAATCCGATTTCACCAGGTAGGCGTAATATTTTATTGAATAGCTTTTAAAATTTTATATTTTTCATATTTGCGGAGTCTAAATTGTGTAGAGGGAGAATTCTGTAAGGTTTATCTCTCTTTTGAGGGTATTTTTTTTTCCTTGTTAAAAAGTAAAGCTCTTGTAAATTTATTTGATGAGACAAAGTTTAGGGTGAGTTTTAAGGTAATATACTTTATTAGCAGAAATTTTTCAAATATATTAAGATGTCATCTAGCAAATGAAATTGTGGAACTATTTTGTCGTTGATTTCTCTCCCTTCTTTATATATATATATCAATCGATTCAAAACTCCTGGACATTAATTAAACAATTAAAATGTTTCCGGAGATGAGTTTCTGTTTATTTAAGCCGTCTCAAGCTTTCGGACATCTCTGTCCTTCTACAGGCGAACATATACAATGAATAAAACGCCGCCTAATACATCAGTTTGGCATCAGGCAGTGTTTTATTCATTATATATGTTCTCCTGTAGAAGGGCAGAGATGCCTGAAAGCTTGAGATGGTTTTAAAATAAAAATACAACTCATCTCTGGAAACCTTTTAAATGTTTATATATATGTTATATTTAAATATTATTATATTTAAATTTATATATTTCGTAGTTTCAAATACTCTGTTTAAATCGACCGCCAGAGGTCGCGCTTTCTCTATAAATACTCATTGTTGTTGTTCCCCGTTGGTCGGCTCAAAACTTTGTACATTATGTAAATAATCTTTTGTTTTCTTTGTTCACTCGCCTTAAGCCAGGCATTACTTTTTACCAAATTATGTTTTTATATATTCCTTCAGCACAATAAAAGCAATTACTGATCAAAACCATTATTATTATTATTATATCAAGAATTTAACCACGACTGGATCACCATTACCATACCATAATCCTCAACATGATCTAAATTTAAGCAGAAAATCAAATCTCATTTCTTTATATAATATATATATGTAAATTATTTTTGTTTGCATATATATAATTGCCTGCTATAGAATCAGTTCTTAATAGAATAGTAGAACGGTCTCGAGATTAAACTGACGAAATCGCACAAAGAGGGTTTACTTACTATTGTTGAGCATAGCTCTCTTTTTAAACTCATTTTACACTCATGAACAAATATATGAAAGTTTCATATTATGATATCGCCGGTTGTCTGTTTTTTTTTTTTTTTTTGAAGGAGACAGAGGCATTTTTGTTCACACTTAGTTATCTCGTTTTTTCAATAAAGGCCATTGTGTATCAAATATCTTCGAAGAGTTATTGTCTGAATTCAGATATACATGCTAAAAGGTACAAATCCTTTAAAAGTTTTTTTTCCATGAATGTATATTCCCTTGTGGTAAAGTCTGGCTATCTCTGATGCACAAAATGTAATTAACGAAAGTGTGGTCTCATTGAGTTGGAAATCATTGAATCGATAAATATCAATATTTTTTTTTGATTGTTGTATGATGATTTTCATAAAACCCATCGTACATCCTTTTATGTTTACATACTAGCTCAATATGTGATTTATATGCAAATTTATTTTAATATAATCTTTATTTCCACGTAACACAAACATAATGGCCACAAGAAACCAGTATTTAAGAAAGGCTATGTACACAGTCAATAAAATGATATCTTTCGAAAAGTTTCCCCACAAAATATATTTACATACACAGCTCAGTCCATGGAACTTGTTGTTCTCACAATAAGGTAGACCATCGTATGTCAGGTTTATAGACAGTTAGCGATGGATTCCTTCAACCTGGAGTAAGTAGTTGCTTCAACATTCTCATCCAGTACAATTGTGTTCAACATGGTGGTTCTCGAACATTTAAAATGTACCGACATCGATGTTTTAATGAAATTAGATATTTTTATCCGATTATTTATATATTGATTTGTTAGACAGCCTTCAAACAACCATTTAGAGGCCTTTCTAAAGGTTTTATTTTTTAGTATGTTCCACACAAAGTTCTTCGCAGGATTGCTCAGGACGGAGAGAATTGGAGGAACATTATTTATACCAGCCAGGTCTCCAGAGATTGGTAGAATTATCTATTTAGTCTCCATAGTTGACATATTCTGTAATGGTGCCATATAAGAAGACAGTACATCAAATACACTGTTCTCCACAAGTTATCTCTTAAAACAGAGAAAGTTGAAAGTACGTCTTTGAGGCCAACCAGGACTTGAGAGATTTGTGTGTAAAATGGTAGATTGTCTATTTGAGACACATATTTGTAAATATAAATGATTATGATAACTCCCGTCATGAATACCATGCCCTACACTAAGTGCATTTAGGATTAGTAAAGCGATGCCTAGAGCATCGCCCTCCTCCTGGAACGTGGAGGAGGGTGTGACCTCCTTGGAGCGTTGGTAGGTCGCTAGGTGGGGACAGAAGCCGTCGTCCGGGTGGAGCCTCTTTAGGACGGGTGTGTGGCGTCCCCCGTCCGGTCCGGGCACAATGAGAGAGAGAGAGAGGATTAGTAAAAAAAGGAACTGTTAGTAACAGTGATTGAATTTTCTAAAATAAAGGAGACATATAAATCTATATTTGTCAGGATCAGAGAGGAACGGCAGGTTTATGGCTCCATTGTACGGACCTACATTCCACCAGAGAATAGCCTCTAACTCATCCTTTCATCTTAAATTACGGGGAGCCTCGGGTATACACTTCTTGGCCGCTAAATCAAACCTGGGATTGTCTATTCTCTCCTGCTCACAATGGACCTCGTTTTTTAAAGATGGAAATAGAATTTCTCCTCTCCTAAAATGAAATTAGAAACTGTATTCGATTTATAATTGTGCCTTCTGTCTTCGAACCTGAAGATTCGCAAGTCTTTCGACGATTGTAACAACGGCGTCAAATCAACCGATACCCTTTTTTTTTGTAAGAGAGAATTGGACTTTCAAATAATGGGCTTAACGCACGGAGAAACTTTCTTTCCGTTTCTTTAGTTTTCTAAGTTAGGTCTTGTTCTTTTAAAATGTGACAATACAGTGGAGTCTCCTACGAGACACCATACCTAAACCCTTTTATGTTTTTCTCTTTTAGTATTTGTTGATTTTAACTAGCACGCAAAATATATTATTTAATAATCCTATTTACATATATGGTATATATACAGAGTATATTTGTATATGCTTATGTCTGTTTAAGACAATAACTAAGAGAGATATTTATATTTTCATGTTGATTATTGACTGAAAACAGATTATTCTTTATACAATGCATTAGCGCGCCATTTATTATAAGAAATTGGACCTATTTTTGATGCGTATGATTATTTTTTCTTTTTAAATAAATCTATTTCTACTGTTCTTACTCCAATGATAAAATAATGGGAGGGCCTGGCTCATCAGTGATGAACCTCCCAGCGGTTTCGCCAGTTTAATATGCCATTATTCTTTAATAATATTTATTGAACTGAGTACAAACCCGGTCTTTCTTGGAGGTTGTATATTATAAGAAATTGTGTTTCGGTTGGAAGGCTCCAAATGACTTGGGCTGAGATGAAAGAGACTCTGATATGATACAACATCCAGGAGTTTAGCTATTGGTGTTTTTCACATGTTAAACTATCTAGAATATATACAAGAATATATAGACTATACTTGTAGGAAGACATTCAAATTGGTCTTAGTTTTTGAAGTGTTTCAAAGAATATTAATAAGGGGTGGAAATATATTATTATTTTAACAATGTCAAATGCCATACTATAAGATAAAGTACAAATATTTTATAGCCTTCACAGCTTTCAAGAAAGAAGATAAATTTTAATTATCGACATTCGTACAAGCATTTCTGCGTGTGGGAGATTGTAAGGTCCGAAATCTATATTCCTCCTCTATAATGCAAAGGTTCCTTCTAACTTTCTCTTAAATCGTTTCAATCAATTATTCGATGACGTTAAAAATGGATTGTCGGATATAGATTGCTATCTTGGGGTGACTTCCGTCTATCTTCGATATTGGAAATACACTTCCATGTATAAACCGTATATGAGGATATGGTAGCCATGCTGCAAGTACACCACATGTCTACACATGTAGTATGACACTTTAAACAAGTTTATGGACATCTAGCCAACAGCAAAATGAGAGTTTGAAATTAGAGTAAAAAATAAAGAGAAATGTTTACATCAGACGAAGCTATCTCCAAAGGGACGTCTGGATCTTATCAGGAGCTACAAGCCGCCTAGAGTTCGGACAAGCCCTTGCCAATTACGGAGTTCTTGTCCTCAACATGCTCAATGACAATGTCGAGGGATTTGGAGAGAATTATCTACACATGTAGTATGGCTTTTGTACTTGGTTACTTGTACCCACTGAGGTGGGATTGTGTTAGAATCGGGAGCTATTAAACAATTTACCTAAAGAAAAACAATATGGGTTCTGATACAGACTTCTGGTTATCGCACACCTGACATGGTGATACCACTTATTCCTTAAAAACTTGTATCTATTGACTTTTCCTTCGACATACCTTGTCAGTTATCTGGTATGGCATACATGTTATTATAGTGTGAGGTCACATCGATCTCTTCTTACATAAGCATTGACCAACAGCTGTGAACATTTCTTGGCGTCGTACCAGCCCATTGATTCCCGTTTGCTCTAAATCGATGATAGCGGGTTGTGACAGTTTCACGACAAGTTTTTGACAGAAAGACCTTTGTCTTTCTTTCCCAACTATTGACACCTCCCCCGTACAAGGTTACTTAGTCTGTCGTCATATGTCAAATATACTCCTGTATGTCCCCCTTGTCTAAACTTGGAATTCTTCTAATCGATGTGTTTCTTTCTATGAGGGAATTTCTGGGCGGATAAAGTAGTGTCGTAATGTTGGTTTTGGAGACTAGAGTTACGTTATTGCGCGCGTGCTAAGGGAGTTGAAATTTCGATTAGCCGATTTTAAAAATATAAATACAAAGAATCTCTCTCGCCTACTGCCACGGCCTAATTTTGAAAGATTTTTGTTTTTAGAAAGACCTGCTGGCTCACCAATGTGAAAACACAGTACAAATAGAGAAACGCGTTTTCAAATATACCTACAGAATGAAACTATCTATGTACAAAAGTCTATAGAAGTGGATGGAAGGGTAACAACGCTATGTAACTATTAAATGATGTGAAAAGTAAATTCAAGAGGTCATTGACTATTTCTAATTACGCGTCTATTTGTTATTTACACCTTCACGGTGGTTTAAAACAACACATATCAAAATTTCACTTTCTAGTATATCTTTAAAAGCAGAATCACTCAATATCATAGTAGACTGGTGGATTAAATTGGCAAACGGCTAGGAGAAGGTTCATCTCTGATGACTCTCCCAATACTTTTAATCGTAGAAATAAATGCGTAGGAATTTGTTATATATATTTTAAAAGAGAAATCGCGCTTAAATGGCTTTATTTCTTGACACTAAGGCTGATGTATTCCTGAAAGTATTTTGTGGAACGTCCTTTCAGTTGGGTTGTAGAAGAAGTGGAAGTGTTGTAAGATGTCTGAATTGATGTCCCAACTACAAACATCTGAGCTTATATAATCTGACTGGGATAATGAGGGACTTCTGTTTGGTTTCGGAACCGTTATACGTTGTTGGAGCATCAGTAACGAATAGAATTTGTTGTTGTTGTTTTCATTTCTCCCGGAGTTCCGGGAATTAGGCCATAATGGCATTTTTACACGGTATTGTATAAAGGTGAACCAAAGAGGTGAGAACAAAAGAATAATACGACTCTAAGACAGAAAGGTTTATATATGGGAAGAAATATTTATGTGGCAATGTCGGATCCATCTGCAACTGCCAGGCTACGTCTGGTCAGTGTTTCTCTATAGATAAGTAACATAGGAAGGAATACACAGAGATGGTGATTCTACTGGGGATTGTTCAAGTGGCATCCAATAATTGCTAACAGCAAGGTCCTTAATCCATGTCAAGAAATCAGTAAACTCCTCACAACTCGACGTAAGGCCAGATTGTCTGAAGAGGCCATATCCGCCATCTACTGACATCACTTCAGTAAGATTAGAGGGGCGTGTGGACGTCTCAAGAGATGGTGGCCGAGTGAAGACTGCAGGGACTTTAAAAAACAAGAATTCAACAAACAACAACAAAAGCCTGTAATTGAGATATTTTGTCTTACATAGACCCGTCCCGGAGTCCAAGAAAGAATCAAACAATGATAGAAAATATAAACAAGTGACCAGGCAATTAGCTCTATACAGTCTTGGTGGAGAGATATAACAAACACTGCGTCTTTTCTAGTCATGTTATTTTTCATTTTATAACGATATTTTAAGTTTTTCTGACGAACTGGTAGACAAAGTTATAATCGGTCGACAATTTAAAGAGAAACTTTAAAATGGTCGATTTATTTCGGTGATAGGCGTGTGCGGCTTCTAATTAATAATAAGAATATATATAATAAATAGAAATAATTATAAATAGAAATAATGCACTATGGTTCTTTGCCAACAGAGCGAGCGCTTGGATCGGTCGCTACAGCCTTCATTTATAGAGGATAAGGTGGAATAATAAAAAAAGGGTATGTGTTGTGTGCCTCCAGGTTGGAGTGGGTGGCTTGTACCGTCTATAGGCGATAAGAAATTAGTGATAAGATTGATTGAATCAATGCAGGGCCAAACTGCGCGTCAGCTTTATTTAACATTATTGATCTGTCGCTGATTGATTAGGTTGCCATAATCGATTTCTTGAGGGTTGATTAATTTTAGCTAGTATTTATTGCGGTTCTATTTAGCAATCAACGCCTTTTCATGTCGCCTTCTATCCTCTTGATCTCCCTTTTACACTTCAAACGTGGCTATATCTCTTCTATCTTCGTATAGTACCGGGCCCCGCCTTGTGTGGCTGACTAATACAGGATCCAGTTCCTACAAATCTATTAGGGAATAATAAGAGATTATTGGGAGTCTGCCTTCTGCTACCTGACAAAAAATACATAGGGGTCGGTGGAACGTGGTCTAAACTGTTGGGTTTCGACCGCTACGACCCAAGATCGAATTTCGCATTGGGCACTTTTTTTCTGATAAAAAATGCTCCAATGGCCCACCAGCGAGTACAAGTAACCAAACGGGACTCTGGCACATTTGTAAGTGCAAAAGTCGAACTGCTTTTCACATGTGTAGACATGTGGTGCATTTACAGTAAAAGCAGTCGCCAACCTCTACCCACCATGATTATCTTGGCCTGTACCACGTGTACTAGGGATAATAAAAAAAACATACGAAAACAACTAAAGAAAGGCATTGCTTTTATAATCTGTTGTGATATTTAGATTTCTATTAACATAGCTATTTGGACGATTGTAGATATTCCCTACGAAAGGAACTGCAGAAAAAATCAAATAAACGTCATACAAACAGAAAACTGAAAGACAACCAATAGTTTTCTAAATGCTAACGTTATTTTATACAAAATCTCATAACTTCGGACCAGCCATTGATGTACCACGTTGTAAGGATGCAAACCAAAGAAATCGTCCCATAATTAAGATAACTATACTCACCACAGTAAGGATCCCATGACCCGAGTATAGAGTGTGGCCTGCTACCTTGTCCTCTCCGGTAAAATCTCCTCAACTGAGAAACTTAGAACATTGAGGGGGTGTGTTTGATCAATTAGGTTTTTATCCTTGTGATGAATGTCGCGGAAATGAAGTACCTATATGCCATCTATCGGTCAAAAACGCCTTTATAATCAATATCAGCGTCAAAAAAATTATTATTATCATTATTATTATCCTTATTACACGTGGTACATGCCATGATAACCATGGTGGGTAGAAGTTGGCCACGGTTTTTATTGTAAGTGCATCACACATGTCTACACATGTGAAAAGCAGTTCGACTTTTGCACTTACAAAGTGCTAGAGCTCCGTTTGGTTACTTGCACTCACTGGTGGGGTTTAACTTTTGCAAGAATTGCGGGTCATTGGAGCATTTTTTAATTATAAAAAAGTGCCCAATGCGGATTCGATCCCGGGTCGTAGCGGTCGAAAACCAACGGTTTAGACCATCCTTCCACCGAGCCTCTTTTATTATAATGAAATTTGAAAGGATCAAGTCGTTCTCGGTCATTACTCTCGGGGACAACTAGTCCAGTATTAGAGAGGAGAACGACGACTCTCTAGCACAATATGGGAGTATCTTCTATTAACTAACTACACCATACATATAGTGCACTCTGTGTGTAGAGAATGGACACATTCATCGCTAGTGATATTTTATTCCAAATAATGGACACATTTCTACAATTATTCAACTGTTTATGGAAAATAATTGGGAAGGTTTGGATCAGCAGTGGTGAACCCTTCCAGCGATTTCATCAATTTAACCCATCAAATCTACGCTACAACTATTCTATGTTGATTATGTCTGTACTTGAGGGGGTTTAACGAGATTAAAGAAAGATGACTCAGTAATTGTAGAAATCCCACATATATTTCAGAGATATTTAAGCACAGCTCTTCTGTTTAAAGGACAAGACAACAAGTATAAAAGTCTTTTAAGACAACATAACTAAACAACTTTTTTTTTTGCTTATCCCTAGCACACGTGGTACAGGCCATGATAATTATGGTGGGTAGAAGATGGCGACTGCTTTTACTGTAAGTGCACCACATTTCTACACATGTGAAAAGAAGTTCAACTTTGCACTCACAAATGTGCCAAAAGCCCGTTTGGATACTTGCACTCGCTGGTGGGGTTGGACTTTTGCAAGAATCGGGGGCCATTGGAGCAACTAAACAACATACGAGAGTATGTAGTCAATATGGAAAATAAAAAATAATATTTCTATAGTTTCGTCAACCACCATCACCTAAAGTAAAGTGCAGACTATAGAGGCAGAATATCAACAACAATAGTTGGAGCTTACATATGGTGGATTAAATTGGTAACATTGCTGGGAATTATCACTACTGATAAGACAAACCTCCCAATTTTTTTCGTATTCAGTTCAATACAAATTCGCCCATTATAGAAATCAAATAGCGTTGAATGTTTCCACCCTTTTCTTCTTTCTTATCTCCACTCAATCACATTAGGGCATCAAGTCTGTAGAGACTTTTAATGGTGTGGCCTTTGTCATTAACACTGGAAGCACTATTCAGTGGCAGGCTGACTTAGCTCCAAAAGAAATGGCCGCCTCTGACATAAGGAACAGACACCGTGTGCAGCCGCTCCTAAGATGAAGTACAAACGCTGCTCATCCTGTATCCCTGGATCAGGAGCCCCTACAAGGTAATATCAGCCGGGCCAGCTGAACCCAGGTTTTTTAGCGAGCTTGTTACTGCTCCCCCTCCTCCTTTTTCATCCGGGCTTGGGACCGGCAAAAGCGGAGTTCCCATCCTCTATCTTTATAATAGCTATATATGTATAACGCGAACGAGCTAAAAGAAAATCTCGCTTTAAATAGTGTAAGCTAGTTTAAGAGCCTATTCGTTTGGAATATATAGTTAATGAAAAAACACATTATTAACTCTTTAGTAACTCCATATTTGATAGTTGACTCTTTCTAATGTGGTTCAGACCTATGTTCGAATTGCCTACGGCGACATTCCCAAGCTTCCCGTCTCCATAAAGTATCCCTTTGAGTCGTTTTTGTTCTTTCTCATTAAATAGCATAATAAAAAATGATTGCGATGTTTCTCAAATGTTCGCGGATAAAATACCTTTTTAAATAAATGGCCCAGACATTACACAAGAGAGTTGAAATAAATGATTAACCCAAATGTTGGAGGAAGTCATTGGCGACGGAATTGGCTTTTAGATGGGATTGAAACTGTGGTCCCATCAAGTCTTCCGTTTTACCGAATCACTCGATTGCCTGACACATCCAACACACATACAGTTTTCTCTCTCTTTTTACTGTACACTTTCTCTTAAAGCTTTAATATATCCATTCTTGTGTATTATATTGTAGCTATGGTGTGATTTGAAAAGAATATTATGGGCAACATATATATGATGGTATATATATGTACCAAAAGTGGCACCTCTCCCTTTAAAATGCATTAGAACCTATTGAGATGTGCTATTTGGAGTTTAGGAATACCATCCTATCATAACTTTATATATTATATATGTTTGTATGTGAAAATATAAAATGCTCATGTGAGCGGCCAGAAAATGCTATTTACATATATTTTGAGTATATGTATGTATATACAGTCTCCTAGAATTGTCTATATAGAAAACAGAAATACTCCTAATATTTCTGCCTTAGGAAAGGCAGATTATATAAGAAATATTTCTAATGCAGTCGTAAAGTGACCTGGTAGATTAAACTGGCGAAACTTCTGAGAGAGCTCACCACTGATGAGCTAAGCCCTCTCATCTAACTTTTCTATCATCGCAGTCTGCTGTAGAAGCATTTGAAAAAGAAGCAACAATGATATAATAATTAACTGCAGGTTATAAAGTTGGAGTAAGTTAATCATTTGTAGAGAATTGGTTGCAAATCTGGGATTCTGCTAAGTACGTGGTTCTGGACTAACCGACAAAACTCCTAATATTAAAATTAAAGATACTTCGGCCAGTAAATCTTTTTATTACCTTTATAACGCTTTGCCAATTTTTTTTTGTTTGCTCCCGACGAGGACAAAAGATTATCGTCGAAACGTCGAGACAATAAAAAAGATTTACTGGCCGAAGTATCTTTAATTTTAAGAACTATGAATGCCGGCCAGGCAGCCTCTATCTTTACGAAAAACTCCTTATATTACGGGTGAGAACACAGCTATTTCTAAAAAAATCGACCCTGCAGGCATTCGAACCAGGAATCGTCCTATCCGTCGCCATAAGGCCAACCATCACCTCACGCCGACTACGTTTTATAAGCATGGCGCAATGGTCGACTCTTTTGGTTACGGATAGGATGAGGTATCGAATCCTGGAAGGCTCTAGTTTCTAAAATACTTGTGGGGATTTAAAATTTTATATACGACAGTTAAATATCGCCTATATTCTATGTAGTAAACGGAGACTATGCGCTGAGTATAAGTCCAGGTGACACTGAGAAATATTCTGTTGTATACTCTCAAACGTAGTATGTAAAGAGATGTAATATGCGCATTGCAAACTTTTTCGCGCAAACTCTACGTGTACGGTTAAGATGCTATGATCGACTAAAGCTAAAATGCTATATATGTTTAGAAACTATTTTAAAAAGTTGTGCTAACAGCGTTAAGCGACTAGAGTATGTTTCCTGAATGCATTTATATCGTGTAATTATGGGTTGTGTATATCGACCTTGTAAAAGTTGTAAACGTTGATATTGTAGAGCTTGATGTGTAGAAAGCTCACGCTGAGTAAATTATATCGTGAAGATTAACAAAGATTCTGTTCTTTCTAGAAACCAAGTAGTAGTAGAAAGTATTACATTTTATATAGATATGGGAATTGCATGGAGAAATATTAGCATAGAGCAAATTCTCCTGTTATTCCTAACTTTCGGTGACCCGATGAGACACGGTGGGTGTAGCAGCGTCGTATTCCAGCCTTGTTGTGTACCGGAGACCGTAACAAGCGGGTATGTCAGCTCGCTAACAAGGCCGTAATTAGAAGTACCCGATCAATACGAAGGACATTCTGGACTAATGAACCCGCGATGACAGGCGCTATAACTCCACATGCTCTTTTTTTCTGGAAGATTTCGACGTACAGCGGTTGTTTAACTTTCCACTCTCTCATATACTGACGACACATTCACACAATTCTACCTTGGTGGTGATGGTGGCCCGAGAGCTGGTCAAACACAATTTTAAAATAAGGAAACACCCTGCTTTAAAACGAAGTATTGCATCGCAGTGTTCGATCACACTTAGTAGCTAAAGAGCTCCAAACAAGATACACAATCAACAACGTTTATAATACCGACTGCTTTCCTTTAGCTCGGTGAGGAATAAATTACCTCGAGGTTTGAAATAGAACACATCTCTGGATTTCATTCTGTTTGTGGTGGTCTTGTTGTTGCTATGTTTCATTTTATATCATTTCATCTATACCTTTGTGTAAACACATGTTTTAGCTTTTTTTTCCGAGATTTGATGCTTGATGGTTCATTATTCCGTAATGGTAAATGTTATTAGCCTAGGATCGATTTGATCATACGGATGGATTTTTAGGTAAATTTATTGATGGATTTTTTCCCTCTGTGTGGCGGACTCATGTTCTACATCTCTATGTATGAGAAGGATCCCTGATGTTTGTGATTTGTACGCCTGTGTTTGTATGGGTAACGGAAAGTTTAAGAGAAAAAGGAGAAAAATATTTTCATTTATTCCTCACCGAGCTAAAGGAAAGCAGTCAGTATTATAAACGTTGTTGATAGTGTATTCTGTTTGGAGCTCTTTAGCTACTAAGTGTGATCGAACACTGCGATGCAATACTTCGTTTTAAAGCCGAGTGTTTCCTTATTTTAAAATTCTGTTTGACCAGCTCTCGGGCCACCATCACCACCAAGGTAGAGTTGTTTGAATGTGTCGTCAGTCGCTAACGCAAGTCTTCAACTTTGGGGTCGTTCTACGTTAGAATTCCGTTTCTAGAAGAACTTCGAAGTGTGAAACCTAATATTTTTTAACGTTATATCGTAATAAATATTTGTTCTTCTTCCCTCTTAATAACTCTCGTTATTTTATCTCTAAAAGGTAATTATTAATTAGTTTGTATATATTTCTGTTTGTGTGTATGTCTTTTGTGTACGTATTTAGGTTTTTGTTTGTATATGTTAGCCCTGTGTTTGTATGTGTTTATGTGTGTGCGGTGTATTCGACTCCTGACATCTTCAGTCTCTTTTTTTTTTCTTAAGAAGTGAAGCTATATAAAGAAGAGTAGCAATGCATTTCTTTATTCGTGAAAAATTGCAAGCTTTCAGATCTTTATAATTCTTCTACAGGCATAGCTGTAAGTTGAGTGAATGAGGATATATCTCAACTTACAGGTATGCCTCTAGAAGAATTATAAAGATCCGAAAGCTTGCACTTTGCACGAATAAAGAAACGCATTGCTACTGTTTATATTTTTATTTTAAACTTTATAGCAATTTCCTCTTTTAATGTTAATAAAGAAGAGTATCAAAATTCAAAACTATTTTAAAGGCGTAAGATTATTTTTGATATTAAACAATTTCTACTGCCCTTACTGCAATGGAAAAATTAATGAGAGGGCCTGGCTCATCAGTGGTGAACCCTCTCAGCGGTTTCGCCAGTTTAATCTACCATACCGCTGTTATATTGCATTTTTGGAACTTCCTTTTATAGTGATACTGTTGGTAGACTTTTTGAATGGGTATTTTAGAAGAACTATGGACATATGCTTTGAGGTCAGTAGAGTATATTTAAAATTTTAAGTTTAAATTCTTAACAAGTCTCATTACATTCTTGTCACATTTAGAACGAAGATAATGTGTTCCGACTATTCAAATGGAATTTAGATAAGAATTTTTACCTAAATTTTAATTTTTATATATACGTATGTTTTTTTTTTTTGTATTTTTCAGTTTTATCTCGAGTGACGAGCTTTGTTTTATCTCATTTTTAAAAGTGTCTCCACTTTTTAAGTTACTTAGCTCCCACACATGTGCGGTAGTATAATAGGGTTTTGTGAGTATATTCTATATTAATACTTCAATATAATACGAAGTAAAAACTGAAATTTTTATTCCTTTTTTTTTCAAAATTAAGTCTTTGATACAACTTTCCCATTTTGTCCTTAAAACGACAAGATTCTATAGAGAAATCTGTAATGTTTTTATTTATTCTATATATACAGTAGAACAACCTCCATGAGAGGACACTTTCACTAGAGGACACCTCTCTACAAAGGACGCTCTCGCTTAGGGACACCTCCCTACAAAGGACACTCTCGCTAGAGGACACTTCTCTACAAAGGACGTTCTCGCTAGAGGACACCTCTCTACAAAGGACACTCTCGCTAGAGGGCACTTCTCTACAAAGGACGCTCTCGCTAGAAAACATTTCTTTACAAAGGACAGTTTTATTGCCAAAATTACCATTTCTACTAATAAGCTGTTCTCTGGACACTTCTTTCTAACGGACACTCTGACTCTCCAACTGGGTACTGTTCTATAGATAGAGGCACTTCTACTGTAAAATATTCTAACCGCCTGGGGGTGTCCAGTGTTCGCCGAGCAGTATGACCCGGCCGCCGATGAAGAAGATGACCAAGAAAGGGTGAGTGAGATCTTTCAACTTGTCATTACCTCCTCCACACTAAACCTGGACCTATAAAGATCCTAATTTAGAGATTCCATCCACCTAAAATCTATACATATGGACTTCTATACGTGTATTTCACACCGAACATAGTTTAGGTAGCTCTTTAGAACGTATATATCGAGTCTGAAATATATATTTCTATATGTCAATTTTAAAATGTGTCTTGTGAACAACCTGGAGGACCGATAACGTACAGCCTGCACTACGCTAGAGAGGGCCAGAAACCAGACGCGTATATGGTTGGCTTTTCTATATTTATCAGGGAGAGGCTCATCATGAATAACATGTAGTGCCGTTATGGAGGTCAGCCATCATGGAACACCGTTTTATTGGTGTATCTTGTACGAGTAAGATAACACACTTTCTAAGACTATTAGAATGAATTTCCTTAAGAGAGCCCCTAGAGCTAAATAAGTTAAAGGTTGCGGTCAATATTTAAACTTGGAAAGAAAACGATTTGTTCCTATTTATACCGAAAAATGTCTTAATCAATATGTTGATTGTATCCTCAACACGCGATACCACACCTCAGTTGTACCTTCTTTTGGTAATTTATTTCAATCGTTCAAAGTCAAATGTGACACGCCGTTTTTACGATGGCTATTTTTGGCCGAACTTGTCTAAAACCGACCGCTTATTTCCATAACAAACCATTTGGTCGAAACCAGGACTCTTCCTAGAATCCTCCTAGTTAAATAATTAATATTATATTTCTCTCAAAAAAAAAAAAAAAAACAGAAAGAAAAGGACCAAGTCGTCGTTACATGAAGAATTTCTTTTAGAAACTTTGCGCCTCATGATTTTGTTCTTCTTTTGATAATTTACTCTGTTCTGTTATGTATGCTCCACTTCTAGTTAAGTTTGTAGGATTGTAGAAATTAAAAATGTATGAAGGAAATATGTCACTAGAATAATATATCCCTAGGAAATGATGACAAACAGAAAATATCGTAGGCGAACAATACCCTCCATATTTGATATTCTACATGAATGATTAAAATGACTATACCAACTTGTTAAAAAAGGAGTAAAATGTAACACAAAGATTGGAAATAAAATATGTGGGGGTGTACGTCCCACATATGCAATGTAAACAATCCAAGATGTGTATATATAATGGACATTGCTGTTTGCACATTTGGTATTCAAGTTGTGAATCAAGTGGAAACTTCAACTATCTCATTTGCAAGTCCACAAACTTCACTTTTATTTTTAGAATCTCTCATTTAAATACCCGTCTTACAATAAGATTTGGGGAAATTTAAATATATGCCTCAAGGGAGAAAGGGAGAGAGAGATGTGAAACTTGGATTTTGTACCAACAGTCTCTGACACGCTGCATTTACTTTCTAGTCATTAGGATAGAGTTGGCCGATTTAATGTTGTCGTTGTCGTGTCCATACAACCGATATAATCGCAGTCTTATATATATATATGTGTGTGTGTGAAAAATAGTACAAATATGATATTGTACTGGGATAAAGTGTACAAAATTATAAAAAAGGTATCTTCTTATCGTGCAACTGAAAGTTGCTGATGGCTTGCTCCATCTATCGGAATAAATATCAACTATTCTCGTTGATTTTTAATTATTCCAGAATTGGCCAAATACCCATTCCTGATTAATCAAGAAAAGCTAACCACGTACGCGTTTCGGGCTGTTGGTCCTCATCAATATATATTTCAATATAAATATCGAAAATAGAGAGAGTTCAATCTGTTTTAAATAAAATACATTTTGGATAAATATTTCCTCTTTTAAACATCCAATATTTCGACGAGAGGCAATTCGCCCATCTACTTCCGAGATTCAAACCTTGTCGAAATATGGGTCACGTTTAAACTAAACAATTCTGATCTAACATATCAACGAATGGCTCGTTCAACGAGCGGTTCTAGAACGACAGCCAGTCTAAAGCCTTTGTAATGCTTTACTTTTAATAAAGTAAAATTGATAAAGTATATCTCTCTGCCAGATTATGTCTTTCTCCAATAAAAATCGAACTTTACGTAATTAAGATTAATGTTAGTAAACTTAATAGAATGTTATTGTTATGTTCTGTGCTTCCTGGAGTAGAGGAGTTCCATCTATGCTTCCTTCCTGTGGTGAATCTGTATAAGACTGGTGGTCTTAGTAAAGCTGTATGTGCGTGTGGGATTATCAAGTTACTATGTTTCACACACGAAATTCCTTAACTATTCTATCAATTTATATAATAAGGGCTCTGAGTCATTATATTCTTATCATATCTTTATTAACCCAGGTTCCTGGAACGCGCGTACATACCAGTATGTATGTCTATACTATAACGTATATATATACTTGTATGTCAACAACTACCCGGAACGAGCCCATCGTATTTATTCTTTAGTTATATAAAGGCTTTTCCTTTGAAAAGTATTTTATATACATTTGACCATTTTAACTTCTATTTCTACCTGCTTACTCACGATGCCAATGCTATTATCAGAGGATTTCTGAAAAACTCATAGAATGGCAGACAGACGCACGGAGGAAATATTATCGATATATATAGATCCATTATATTCTAATAGAAATTCCCGCTTCTGTTTGCCCTTTTGAGAAGGCAGAAAGTTTAACACGACTTTTGTAGAGTTATAAAGTTTCTATGCATATTTGTGTCCAAACTTTATGGATCGACAAAAGTCGTGTTGAATTTTTACCTTGAAAAGGGCAACGGTAGGTCGCCGAAACTGAGTAATAAATGTTGAAGCCTGATCTATTTGTAATTAAACAAAAGCTAGCAACTACAATAATGTCTTATTTTCTCTATGTTTTATTTATTTAAAAATAGAATGTATAGTTTATTGCAGAAACTCTTTGCGAAGTAATTAGAAGCCAGACACACAACAGGTGTTTCTATTTAGAGCAGAAATAACAAACTGGAATATATCAACATGTTATTAAGAGAGCAAACGTCCTACTTACCCTTTGTTAGCTTTTCTATTAACCAACCAGACGGGGAACTTAACGCGCGCTATAAGCGGGATAACGTTATATTGTAGTGTCATTAAATGACAAAGAATTCGTAGTGACACGACAGTAGTTTCTTTATGGACAGACGATATAGAGATAATTCAGGAGCCCGGACTGTCCAACGTTACAGACAAGTGCCGCCTTTGCCAGTCCCAAGCCCGGATGAAAAAGGAGGAGGGGGAGCAGTAACAAGCTCGCTAAAAAATATTAATTTTTCTTTAATTAAATAAAAAACTTAATTACTTTATGAATTGTAAATAAAAAACAGAGTAAAAATGCTTTGAATTGAAGTGATAGTTAGTATGTTCTAGCTTGCTATAGATATTTACATGGCTGTAAAAAATAATATAATTTACATGTATTAAAAAAAAAACGTTTCTTCTAACCAACGGTGGTGAATGAATTCTGATTACTGGATCCCTGATGAGACTTACATAGACAATTATCTGAAATGTCGTACTAAATGTATGTTTAAGAAGAAGTACAAAAATATCTGAAGTAATATAGATATCCTATACACCAAGCTCTAACGTCTATTTTAATAGAGAGTTCCACAAGGTGGGAAATAAAACGTTAGCAGACGATGACGGATGGAACTTTCCCGCCAAAAGATGGATCGTTCGTCTGCTTTTATTCTTCTGGTCACAAAGTTTAAAATGAGTTCCGTCAATATAACCACCGTGTGAGTGATATTAGAAAAGCTGAAATAACATTTTGATAAGATTCTTTCAAATCTATATATATTAAACTAACATTGTGTATTTTTCTTTTATATTTTTATTATTATTTTATATTTAATTTTTTTTAACGAAAAACGTTCTCCTTTTTGTTATTAAAAATAACTGTAATGAGAGAGAAGTTTTAAAATAATCGATAGATAATGGACACAAAAAGAAATTGCATCACCTAGAAATACTTAATGTAAAATTTCTGAAAATTGGTGGACTATATAATCCTATTGTGAAAAATAATTGATTGAGATATTTTTTGAAAAGGGATGTTAATTTATTGAGATATACAGATTTTATCAATATTTGGTGTGTTCTCCATTGGCACATATACAGGCAGCTACATGGTGAGGTATACTGTCATCCAGTTTTTTTATGGCTTCTCGTGGGATGTTAGACCAAGCCATTTCAATATTTTGCAGAATCTGTTGAAGATTACTTTGTTTCGGAGATTGGCAAACTTTCCTCCCCATCATGTGTAATACATGCTCAATTGGGGAAAGATCTGGGAAACATGCTGGCCATGGAAGAATGTCAACATTTTGAAGGTCTATTCGAGCATTATCTTGTTGGAAAATTTGGAATTATTAGTCTTTTCAAGAAATAGGAACACAACAGGTTGCAACTGCAACAGCTGAGCAGTTATTATATCTTGTATCTTGAAAAGAAAAAAAAAGGGGCCCTCTACTTTCAGATTTGATGCCACCCTACATCATGAAGCCAGGGGTTCTTGCTGTATGCCTTTCAACAAAACATTGCTGATTGAATATTTCTTGGGCCGACGGCTAACATATATCCTGCTGTCATGGACCCCCAAATTGAATCTGGATTCATCATAAAATTGACAGAATGCCATTCTTGACCCCAAAGACGTCCTTCTTCACACCAGCTCAGCCTGTCGCTTCTGTGTCTGGCAGAAAAGTGGAATTCTCAATAAAGGTGGCGTCTACGGAGTTCTGCTTCGACAATACGATTATTAATGGTGTTCAGAGATGGTCCATTCTGTACATGTAGAGGAATCATTGGTACAGTTGTTGTCCTGTCTGTTACAACCATCCTTCGAATCCTCCCATTCTCTTTCTTTATTATTACTCTAGGACGACCTGAGCAAGGTTTTCTTGGACTTTTAGACCACTTTGACCAAATCCTATTCGAAATTCCATTTACTCTAAGGCCTATGAATCTCCCGTTTGTAAAATCATAAATATTCTTATATAAAGCCTCTTTTTCAGCCTTGGTATTCTACAGATTAAAGATGATCATAATTTTTTTAAAGCAAGAAAACTTTGATTAATGATATACTAGGAGGCTATTTAAATATATAGATCCTTTCATGAATAAACAAGGCTATTTAAATGCACTTATACTCTAATTATGGGTTTAAAAAAGTATTAATTTACATTCTTAAAGTTCTTATTAATTTTGCCAATTTCAGGAAAATCTGCTGAAGTGTTTAGAAGTGATGCACTTTTTTCTGTGGTGAGTGTATATATGTGTGTTTGATCCCCACATACTATTGTATCTTTCTATCTAGATAAAATATATTTGGAAACATAAACTTTCCATAAGGTAAAAAAAAAGCCTCCGACCTCCGTTCTCAATATCATCATAGAAAATATTTCTCTTTTTTTTTTCTAAAAATTAATAATAATAAAATCGGTAAATCTTGTTTGTTAAATATTCTATAACGTAATTTTTACATCAGGGTTAAAATGGAATTGAAGGATATTTTTAAAGAATGTGGCATTGTTATTTTTAGAAAAATTGTATTTAGAGGGTTGATTAGGGAGGGTGTATTTTTCCACGGATTCTATACAAGGGAGGTCCGAGGATAATTAAGTCCATCTAAATGCAAATTCCCAGAAATCCCACCACAGATCCCCGACAGCGTGTTGTCCAATCAGCGATGCTCAATGATGGCTGTTGTACAACACCAGGTTTTTCCACACATTCTTTCCAACTGGAAACAGAAGGATTTCCATTTTTAAAGAGTTCCATGGGATTTGTGTGTCTTGTGTTACCATTGTAATTATAAGAAATGAAACTATTTAGCGATATTTTTACCATAGATATACTATATAAAAATTATTTAATTAAAAAAAATAGAATTTCTAGAATAAAATACTCTGTAAAGTCGACCGACAGATGTCGCGGTTATCCCTTTATAAACCCTTTGTTGTTGTTTCCCGTTGACCGGTTCAAATCTTTTTGTACATATGTAAATATAGATGGAAAATTTGCCGGGAGGAAATTAATCCATGGAAGCAATGGTCGCCTCTCCCGTCAAAATTGCTAGTTGCGGCGACGGTCAATAGATGGCGTCAGATTATGACGTTAATTTTGACGGGAGAGGCGACCATTGCTTCCATGGATTAATTTCCTCCCGGCAAATTTTCCATCTATGTTTTGCCAATAGATTTGGCCCAGCCACATTGCCAGCAAAACACCTCTTTGGTAGATTGTGAGGATTCCATTAGATCCCGTGTGGATCTCATGGAATAAAGTCCGCCCTAGACTGACGAGGGCCATTAGCCCGAAACCATGGTCTCTAGGTGGACGCTTATCAGTTTGCCAAAGTTGGTGTTGCGGCTTTGTCACCGACCCGATGCCGCTAGTTGCGGCGACGGTCAATAGATGGCGTCAGATTATGACGTTAATTTTGACGGGAGAGGCGACCATTGCTTCCATATGTAAATATGTAATCTTTTATTTTCTTCTTTACGCCTCGAATCAGATATTTCTTTCTTTATTATGTATCTCAGTGCAATTAAATTAGATTGTGATTCAACCATTATTTTATTAATATCTTTTCCACGAGACTGCATAACAATATCACAACCATACTCATGTATTCATTGAACAACCTAAGTAAATTCTATATCAAACAATTATTTTCATAATATATAAACTTCCATCTGTTCTTATTTCTATAGAAATATATTAGGAGGGCCTAGATGATCATTGATGAACCATCCCAGCGGTTTCATCATTTTAATTGTAATTTTATTACACGATAAATTATTGAATCAATAGACGAATGGCCCTGGCAACGACCGAGGTTTGACCGAGTGGAATTCACGTCAATGTATACAGCGCTTTTTTTCAGCATTATAAATTTTTAAACAATTGTATCCATTATTCCTGTAGAAGGGCAGCTTGCGCCCGAAAGCTCGAATTGATTTTTCAAATAAAGAAACTTATCCTTTTTGAATCTATTCGTTATTATAATTAATTTATGCATCTAACAAATTTAACATACAAGAATGGTATTCATTATTACAAAAGAGATTATACTTTTCACGCGAAAATTTTCAACCAACCTTTTTTTAAATAAAATTTAGAAGATTTTTTTTTGGGGGGGGTTCTACCCATATAGAGATTTCTGAAAATAACACGATAACACTTGTTTATAATAGTTGACGCCACCCATCATCAATATTCATTTATAAGAATAGAAGATGCCTTTTTCTTTAAAAGGGAAAAAAGGCATGTTCTTACCGGGCAACTGAAAGTTGCTGATGACTTTCGACATCTATCGGAATAAATATCAACTATTCGTTGATTTTTAATTATTCTATAATTGGCCGAATATCTATTTTTGGTTTTAAAAAATCAAGAAAGGGTATTTGGCCAATTCTGGAATAATTAAAAATTAACGACTAGTTGATATTTTTTTCCGATAGATGGCGCAAGCCATCAGCAACTTTCAGTTGCACGATAAGGAGATGCCGAGCACAATATCACATTTGTACTATTTTTAACATTGATTTGCCTTTTTATTTATTATGTTAATCACCATGTAGATATTGTTCTATTTTACACACAAGAATGAAAAGTTGAAGTAAGGTCTGTTTATTTCGAAGCCTACTATAATTCTCCAACTTTCACATAGGATAAATTTTCTCCAAGCACACGTTCACAAGTTATAGAAAGACCGCGGATAAAAGTGACCAATAATGTCTTACTAAGCTTCTATCTCTTATATTAGATTGTACGGAAGAGAATTAATCTTTTTTTTCTACCAAAGAGTTCTAGCTCGTACATCGATTGGTGGAAGTCACGCAGGCTGCTCATTGGCTGGAGATATGCTATATATATATACTCGGCTGTCTTATAGACGACTGAGAATAAGAAATCCCCTGTGGAAATCAAAGCTGACATAGATAATCATCATGATTTTCTGAATAATACTATAAATTAACCATTATAGCGCTTTTTTTTTACTTTTATTAATAAAAGAACATTGTCCACCCTTACTACTAATCTTTCTACCTTTTTTTCCTCATATAAAAGACAAAAATGCGATAAAATGATTTCATTTCTTGTACATAGACTAATGTTTATCACTTAATACGAGAAGTTAAACCTCGCTAAAATGAACCGGTGAATACCTCCCCTTATAATAAACCTAAAATATAATCTCTGATTCCTTTCCATTGGTAAATAATAGAGTTATAATGAACTACCTTTAAGTACTAAAATAAAATAATTTACATTTATAATTGGCACAGAGGGAGCCACACATATATATTTATTTATTTGACATATCGGACGCGATATCCCAGCTTGGGATACTTGCGCCTAAATACATTTTATATACAATTCAATAAACAAGACTAAAAACAAAACTGAAATGTTGGTTTTCTCAGGCAGAAAAGAAAGTCTGGAATGAATTTACAAAAATTATTGAATTTTACATAGGTGTCTTTGTTATATACAAATTCACACATTGCTTCGATGGGATAAAAATGATTATTTCTATAGCTGTAAAAGATCGAACATTCTATCAATAAATTGTTCAAGTCTTGGTTTTCTTTTCCACAAAGCAGCTAGGATCATCTGTTGACCCGATTTTCGCCAGAAATTCTCCAAAACTACCATGATTTTTAATGAATTGTGTGTTGTAAAAATTTGGGCGAAAATAGTAAGGAATTCCAAATGGGAAAAATTTTCGGAATGTTTCATTAGTGTTATCTATATTCAGCATTGTAGTTCGCTATAGCGAGGTTTTACTGGTTTTCATTACTGAACTCTCTAATTAACTTTCATCATCTTAATTAATATCTTTTGAGAAATACATTTAAAGATCCCTTATAAAGTAAGGTAATTATATAATTTAAATTTATATATACGTTATTATAATTAATTAGAAATTTATAAAAGTAGATTAAAACTTGCAAGGAGGGAATATAAGAAGACATTTTAATTATAATAATTGATAGAGAATTTTATCGAGATTGAATAAATTAGATGATCATAGTGAAATGAGATTTTATAATTAATGTTTTAAATATATAATTAAAGAGATATGTCCCCCGTAGGATTGAATATATACTGCCTGCTATATCCATCCGTACATGGCAGTTCTTCTTGAATAACTGGCGTATGACGTTATCTCTGCTGGATATATGGTAATTAGAACAACGTTAATTGGTTCATTAAACCCAGAGTGACATTCGATCAATCATTGTTGTTGCTGGCCCTTCTTTGTTGGAAGACAGAGATTACGGGTATATACTAGCCTTCCATCAACGCACAGAATCTGTTTATAAAACTAAGATTGTAATAAAAAGGTATTGATTTAAATCGAGATTTATTCAACCGACTCGTAATGCTGTTTTCAACTAGAGCCAATATGTATATAGGTAAGTTTAATATGATACATTAGCGCGCCATCTGTTATGAAAAATTATAACTATTATAAACGCGTATGATTCTTTTAAGATGGTAGATTAAACTGGCTAAACCGCTGGGAGAGTTCACCACTGATGAGTTAGGCTCTCCTATTAATCTTTCATTGCAGTAAGGGCAGTAGAATTTAATTTTTAAAAGAATCAAACCCGTCTATAATAGTTTCAATTGTTCATACCGTTTTTAGTTCATCTAGCTCTCTGAATATTTATTTGTGTGTTTATTTTCAAGCCCACTATAATTCCCCAACTGTCACATAGGATATATTTTCTCGAAGTGAAGCACACGTTCACAAGTTATAGAAAGACCGCGGATAAAAGTGACCAATAATGTCTTCCCAAGCTTCTATCTCCTATATTAGATTGTACCGACGAGAATTAACCTTTTTTTTCTACCAAATGTGAGATCATTAAACTACTGAATTATCTGGAATTCATCCATCTTCAACATTTATTGTTAGACGATTCACTGTCGCTAATGTGAAAAATTTACACGACGTGTACAAAAAGTCCAACTTCGTGCTAAGCTTTCCTCCACCTTGGAATGGCGACAGTGGATAGCTAAAACGTCGGCCAATAGATGTTGTTGATGGCCGAGCCTCTAATTAATCCTAAGCCTAAGACCCCTACAATAATATTGTGTTCTCTAAACACCGGTAGTGTTGTTTCTACCAACCGCTCAGTTCATTCACGACATATTGGGCTTTTCTTCAAGGTCCAATGATAAGATTATAAACACAAGGTGATAAGACCAAATCCAAATAATGAAATAGTGTGTGACGTTTCGTTAAAAGTGTTGTTACCATCTTCAGACAAAAGTACAAAAGACTTCAGTACTTTTGTCTTAAGATGGTAACAACGCTGTTACCGAAACGTCACACACTATTTATTTATTTGGATTTGGTCTTATTACCCTGTGTTCAATCGTGAAGCGTTCTCTCTCTCTCTCTCTCTCTCTCGAGAGAGAGAGAGAGAACGCTTCACGATTTTGCGTGTCATCCTTGCGCAGGGGCCATGCTAATCTTCTCTGTATCGTTCCAATTTTAGTATATGTACCGCCGAACAAGCGAGAGAGAGAGAGAGAGAGAGAGAGAGAGAGAGAGAGAGAGAATTTTAAAATTTTCCCAGTCCCTTGAAAAATACTCGATAAGTTGAATAAAATCAATATTGATTGGTCCCCTCGGTAATTTGAAGTTGAAGGAATAGTATCTTGCCACAAATGAACATTTATGAATAACTTGACAAATGTTTAAATTAATAAATCACGAATTTTGATCACAAACTTTTGTTAACTTCATTTTTTCCCTCTCTCCCTTTTGATTGTATAAACTCCTATTATTTAGAACACTTGATAAATTGAAAAATTTGTATGGTCCCTTGAGATTCGAATTATCGAGAGTCGACTGTACATTTGAATTTGATCATTTATGAACTGTATTTCTAGGAGCCTTCATTGTTGCACCTTTCTTGAGAATTTAGTTGGCCAGACAACTGTGGGTTAGTTGTATAGGAAAATGTATTCCTTCTGATGGATTCTTTAGGGAACTACGTATTACCAGAGGCGATGACCAAGCAGAGGTTATATAACATCGGTGTAGTAGAGGGATCAGGTTACTTTTTACGTCTCTTTCTCAATAGCAATGACATGCCATTTGTCAAACCTCTACATACAACTTATAATAAATGACATTTCTCCCATTATATAATAGATGTAGAAACTGCGTCATTTTGTGGGTTATTTGGACGGAAGAAATACAGTCGACTCTCGATAATTTGAAACTCAAGATACCAGAGAAAATTTTCAATTTATCAAGAGTTCAAAATAACAAGAGTTTAAACAACTAAGAGGGAGAGAGGGAAAAAATCAAATGAACAAGAGTTTGATATCAAAATTCGTGATTTATAATTTTAAACATTTGTACAGTTATTCACAAATGTTCATTTGTGGCAAGATACTATTCCTTCAACTTCAAAATACCGAGGAGGCCAATTAATATTGATTTTAGTCAACTTATCGAGTATTTTTCAAGGGACCGGGATAAAAATTAAAATTTTCGAGAGATTCAAATTAACGAGTTTCATATTATCGAGAGTCGACTGTACCTTAAAATTGCTATACTATTTCGAAAAAAAAAAGTATTTATATAGATTAATCATAAAGCAATAACGCGCCATCTACGTGTAAGAAATAAAACTATAAAACACGGATATTATACTTTTTAAATTAAACAAACTGTCTACTTAATATAATTGCGATGAAAATTTGTGGGAAGGCCTAGCTCATCAGCGGGGAACCCTCCCGGCAATTTCGCCAATTTAATCTACCATACCGCTTTTTAGAACTCTAATATCGTATTGGGCGATTTTCCCTATTTATCCGACACTGCAAGAATCAATCTTGATTATGATATATGTGTATAAGCAAACCATAAACTTTGTGGACAGTGGAATTACATGTAAATATTTTCATAGAGCGATGCTCATTCCTAAACAATTCATAATGTGGAAGGATGGTCTAAACCGTTGGTTTTCGACCGCTAAGACCCGGGTTCGATTCCCACATTGGGCACTTTTTGCTGATTAAAAATAAAATGCTCCAGTGGCCCCCGATTCTTGTAAAAGTCCAACCCCACCAGCGAATGCAAGTAACCAAACGGGGCTATGACACATTTGTAAGTGCAAAGTCGAACTACTTTTCACATGTGTAGATATGTAGTGCACTTACAGAAAAAGCAGTCGCCTACTTCTTACCCAACATGATTATCATGGCCTATACCACGTGTAAAAAAAACTTAATTAACCAGGTATACACCTCTTTGACCATTTGGAAAGATGTCAGGAATTCCTTGTGTCCATAACGAATGACGAGCCCCCACATTACGGTCTCTAACTGGGCATTCGGAATTTGCCAAAGCTGGTGTTTTATCTCAATCACCGACCTGAGTCTGCTAGATAGCAACGGCGGTCAATAGATGGCGCATAGTTTTGTGTATATTTTACTCTAGACTGTCCTTTTCCTTATTCTTTTTGAAGAAGAGATTTCCTCTCGGTTAAATATACATATTTACATATAAATGTTATCTCAATTTACACCTATTTTATTAAGTGTCACAATAAGAAATGTGTAGATATTAAAATTTTTACGTTGAAAATTAGAAAGACAAACTTCAGGATGACAGCAATTTTATTTAAGGCAAGAACAAACTATGAATGATAAAAAAAGATAAGAAACGAGGGAAGTTTACGGAGTAGCAAAATACAAACATAAAAAATGATACTCTATTAATAAAATAATAAATACTTTGCTAGAATATTTTAAAGAAAGATCCGGGCAATGCCCCGATTTACCCGAGTGTATACGGAATGAAGACACTTTTTTTAAAATCCAATTTTAAATATGTTAGTTGATTATTTTAGTTATGTGTTAGCCTTTCATTATTGTTATCTGAGATAGAGGTGTTTACCACCTACCTAAACAGCCAAGAGAAAATATAATCGGACGTATAGATAGTGGAATGGCTGTTCACCGAATGGATCTAGAAACGACGGCGATCGAGGTTTGACCTTGAAATTGAAGATAATTCTTCATTTATTAATCATCTCATTTACGGCTTCAGACGGATGAAAGGACGTGTTGACACATATGGAGTAATATTGTCGTCGAGTAATTGTCGTGTAATATAAATCTATATCCTCCATCCACACTCTGCTAAGCTCTATGGAAGAAACCAAAGTTTATCGAAGCAAGAATCAAACACAACAAAAATCGGATTTCTGTATCTTCCCTTCTCCGAAGTTTGTAGACCGGAAATGTAATTTGGTAAGTTTTGACAATAGCCGGGGGGTTAGACCTCGAGGGGGATTGGTCGTAGGGATGACGTCATTGATTTGGTGCCTGTTTATTGGTCGGTTTGTTTTGACGTCACACATTGTGTCTTCCCATTTTTACATAGATATTTGGACCTCTCCATACTTGTAGTAGTAATTCTTGATTAGGGTTCACGATACAAAATGGCCTACAGGGATTAGGTATCAAGTATTATGTAAATTTGTGAACAGAACATACAGAGATAGATTTGTCATAGATTTATCTCTATTGAGCAATATATGCGTATCGAAATGAAATCACCAAATCGCTATGTTATTTGCACACTTACTTGTAGGATAGTTACTGGTGGTAAGAAGGTTCAGACTTTGTAAATATGTTTGACAGAAGGAATAATCAATGATTATTCTTCTCACCTTTTCAGCAATATTGCGCAATGAGGAGAACAGCGGTCAGATCCTGGACGGAAGAATATGTCCTTGCTCTGGAAATCACAAAGAAATATCTCTGCAATAATAAAAGAAATTCAGATAGTGGAAAGAGAGAGATATTCCTGGACTGGAAAAGCTACTTGGTTTTAAAAACGTATTCAAATTATCGAGTAAAATCAGCGGGATTTGGCAAAAGGGAGTTGAAAATAAAATCAAGAACTTTGAATATGCCTTGCCTTCATCAAGAAATAACTTATCCCAACAATTGTCTACTTTGTTGCCAAGAAAATCGAAATAAACGACTGGGTTTAACTGTTGAGAAATACTGAAATATGCAGTTAAACCTGTCTATAGCGCCTTTCTCTTTATAGCGCCCGATTTTAAACATTAAAATCTAAACATTTTACATTAAAATTTACCTGTCTTTAGCACCCCCTCTCTATATCACCCTATTTTGGTGAGTCCCAAGAGGGGGCGCTATAGACAGATTTAACTGTATTTGAAATCTTAGAAGTATCGTACATGAATGTACATTCGGATTGTATTAAAGAGGTGTCTATGACCAGAGCAGACAGTTTGTGTTCAAAGAATTAACTCCGAGCGCCTTTTACACAGAAATATGCCTTTAAAACGTGTTTCCCAAACTGTCTAAATGGCTTCAGTCCTATTCGCTATTTTCTCTATATATATCTTAGAATATTACGATCGTCCTCTATCTCATTGACAAAATATAAAACTCGTTTCCAAAAATGTTCTCCGACAGAAAGTGTGTGGCGTGAACACATAGATTATCGGTAAGAATACAGAACTGTCAGACAAAAATCATCTTCGAAGGAAAATCCAAAAACAGTCGAGTTCATTCTACATTTTGGAATTAACTTTTAATTTTGAAAGGTATCGATTGTATCATGACCTTTCTGAAGACGTAATGATGTAGTTTATACAAACACACACACACAGAAGTCTGGCAGATATCCAGAGATCTTGAAGTTTTCCCCATTGTTGAAAGGCTTCAAGTTACCGAATTGTCTTTCTCTCAAGAGGATAGAGTCCTTCAATCGTTCAATAGCTCGAGGAAGTGGTCGATGCATTCTGAATCTTATAAATTTCTCTTCTTAATTGATTGAAATATTTAGAATTGTTGCTGGATCTTGCTAGAGATTCGCACAGGATGGAATTAATTGCCTGTACTTTAATTTGTTAGATTCCAGGTCACAACATTAAATTCAACTATAGTTACAAGTCTCTCCCAACTTCCCTTCCAGAGAAGTCTTCGAGAGCTCAAGCTTCTCTCTAAGTAAACAGACTCTTAAAACCAAAGTAAACGTACCTCCATCTAATTTCAAAGTCTCCAGAGTCCTCTAAGTCAATCCTAAAATGGAAATAGATCCATTAATTTTCTGTGACGTAACATTAAAAGATCATGAATAGATTTATGTAGTGGCCTAAACTCCTCTAGCATCAGACAATGTCAAATGTACAGGCTTTATATATTTTGGGATAATTCCAGGTTTCATTGTGATCGTGGGCTTGGAATGAATACCAAGTGATCAGCTTATAGAGCCATTGAGCTTTTTTTCAAGTGAATCAGTCTTAAGATTGGTGTTATCCTCTTTAATCAGGATCCTCTAAGGCGATCGATCTCTATCCATTGCCTAGAGGTACGATGATTGGTCCATTCATTGAGGATTTTAATGCGGAAAATAATGCGGTGGTTTCCCCCTGCCTTTCTCCTCCACATGCTGTTGACTGAATAGTAGCTTAATTGGTCTTTAGAAGCAATTTCCATCCTCAAGAACAAGTGGGAGTCCTACCTATTGGAGTTGTAGATTTTTCTTCCGATCTCTACTCGGCCCCATCCTGGTTTAACCGATCTAGGACATTGTCATCCCCCGCCACGTGATGGTACCAAGTAGGTTTTTCCTTTCCTAGAAGATGGTATCTTGTATTAAGGAGCATTTCCCACATCCTCCAGTACATTGAAGAGCATGAAGCTCTTTGTTGGCCTCTAATCTTGGGTAATGAATTCCTGGGTGTTCTATCAGCGATAAAATAGCAATTTATCGAACCAGAAGCATTCGTTGTTTGATACCAAGTAATGTAATGCTTAAATCACCATTCGGAACCAAGGTCGTGTTTTATTGGCAGGACGATAGATCACGTGATGATGGTAAATTATTATCTCCCACAATGTGCTTATCACCAAAATGGTGACCTTATACATAATTTACCACGGTGCGTAAATGGGATAAATAAATGGAATACGTCTCTGGATGACGTCATTGTAACCTCGCCTGCCATTGGACACCAGTGGTCAGGTGGTTGCTCAAATTTATCGTCTGCTTTCTAGCGTCTGCTCTCTTAATGAGAAAGTGAAATAAGAGCCACATCTGTTGTTTAAAATATAATTAGTTTACCTCTTCGAATAGCACTCTACATGGCAATCATATCAGCGGGTTAAACGTTTAGGCTTTATTCTTCTTGCATATCCTCCAATGCCTATAATTTGAGCAACATTATCAAATCCTACTTTCTTTTAAAAATTTACTTGTATTAGGGGGCATCACAGCGTCTTCAACCTTTACATTAATATCCTCTCGAAAGAAAAAAAAACGGTTATAAATAGTTTAAGAAATAAGAATTTAATTTCAACCCGATATCGTTACAACAATACAATCAGCTTCAAAAAAGCCAAACTACAGAATTACATAGAACAGAATTGCTGATTTCCTAAAGAAACCATTTACAAGAGTATAAGTCTTACATAAGATGGCATGCACAAGTCTTACAACCAACTGGGACCACGACCTGAGGGGACCAACGTGTTGTGAATACTGTCGCGGGATAGACACCACTTTGTCCTCTTCTAGAATCCTCTACATGTCTAACGGGGTTATTTGTACGGTCATGTACAGCACACTAAATATTTTAATAATCTGTATAATTCCACAATACGTCAAGATTACAAAGTAAACAATAGAGCGGACAATTTTTTCTCGTTGCTAAGAGAATCAATGAGAGGACACTACAAGAGTGTAAGCCTTACATAGGATGGAATACACAAGTCTTACAACCAACTGGGACCACGACCTGAGGAGACCAACGTGTTGTAAATACTGTAATGGGATATGTCACTGGATGGACACCACTTTGTCCTATTCTAGAATCCTTTACATCTCTAATGGGGTCTTTGTTGTATAAAATGCGATAATATTATATAAGGCAACTTAATAGAGGTGAACTTTATGATGAGTAAAATCATTTGACATAAGGGATTCTGAAAGTTTGGAATTTTCCCGTTATATTTCTGTAGGGATATTTTTCTATAGCAGTTAGCTTAGGTTGAAGAGATGAACTGGCGAGAAAGTGACATGGAAGAAGAAATTCGCTATTTATCATTTTAAAATCACCAAGTTTAACTAGTTATCTTAAGCACACTGCCAATATAGCATTCTGATAACTGTCAATGTATAAAGGTGTTTGACTTTAAACTCTCTCATAAAATAAAGAGATAAATACAGAAAAAATTGTGTTTACAACCAACAGAGTCTTCTGATATTATTTCTCAAACGCATATTAAAATGAGATGGCGTTTTATATAGGAAACTAGCCGAATGACCCGGGCAACGCCCAGGTTTTACTCGATTAAATTATTTTATTTAAATACTATTCGTTACAATTATAAATTGGCGCCGTGAATGTCACTCTTGTGAAACGTCCCGCTCCAAACTTTGTGTCAGAGAAGCGATATTTTTTATAAAGAGATGATCTGGCTTTGTGTTTTCTGCTCGAATGAATGTTTTTCTGTTAGAATTTTGTTCCTGCACACTAAAAATGAACTCGCTTCACCCGTGGTCTCAGCTTTTTGGAATTTTTCCCGATATAATTTTGTATCTGATAATCAAACATGATACAGCAATATTTTCATCATCATTTTCTGACTAAAAACAACTATTTTTGCCCAGAACCTGTCAATTTTATTTTTTATTGGCTAAAAATCCGATAATTATATTTTGCAGATTTTTCTCTATGTCCTGTCAAAACACGTTTTACATGTATATTAGGTCAGTTGATATTACTTCCCATCTTCACCGCTAGAGGCGCTGCTTGCGAGCGAAAAGGCAAATAGGCAACGCAATTTGCAAATAACTCGAAGAATATTCGGGATGGAGACCTGAAATTTTCACCATAAGTTTTTCCAGATTCTACTCTATATACTATTAAAATTTCAGTCAGATTAGTTATGTATTGTGGACGTTTATAGTCGACATAGGAACAAACACACATACATACATACACTGACTTTTATATATATAGGGATAAAAAGAGGCTATTAGAGTTCCTCTCGGTATCAGAGAAAAATTGCGTTATAAGCGGGATAGTGTTAAAAACGAAGTTTTACTATAATACAGACCACCATTAAACTTTTTAGAGAGTATTTCTCTTCAAGTATAAAAGTTTTCTACGTTGAAAAACCAAGATGTCAAGTTTCACTTGACTTTTCCAGACATTCCCAAGCGATGACAGCTCACCGAACTCAGGCATCAAGATGTGAATCCTCTAGGGTTCTCATGTCGATCTTTGTTCCTTGAAATATAGAGTCACTTTTTGAGACAGGATACATGAGCTTTCGCTCTCCTGTGATTGTCGCACTACTGTCACCGAACATTGACGCAAACATACCGCTTGATATAAAAATGGACTTATATAATGGTTTATTTTATATGTAATAATAATAATAAGGCTCACACACAAGTACAAAGGCCACAAGAAATCAGCATTGAAGGACGCTATGTACAGTCAATAAAATGATAGCTTTGAAGAATTCTCTCACAACATATTTACATATACAGCTCAGTTCATGGAACTTTTTGTTCTCACAATTGCTCTTGTATTTCTTCAGTAATATTGTCGACTGCCACGAATTACGAGGTGTTAGCGGGAGACATCTCATTGAAATACTGAGAAAGGGAATACCGGATGGGTATACCATGTTTATGCCTACATAATAGGGAAATTGAGGTTTTACTGGTTCCTCTCAACAATACCAGAGAATAAGAATATCAAGAACAATCAATTGTAATGAAAAAATGACGACAATAGAGAAGAACTCCCAAGAGAAAAATAAAAAACATGCTGGAAAGACGGCTGAAGAACAAGTTATAAAGACACCATATCAAGAGAACCTGCTACCTTTGTAGACTTAGCTGAGGGGAGAAAAGGACAACACCAAGACGTCTTACCACCAGTTGAAATCTATGGCCATGGATTCTTGCAGATACCTGGTTGAGAATCACACTTGTCTTAAGACGAATATTTCCCTGAAATAATAGAATGAAAGAGCACATCTGAATGTTGATGCTGCTTTTCTTCCAACTGTCGAAAATATATATCAAAGTTGATTTTTATTAGAGTTTGCATAAAAACCCTTTTCTTCAAACCTCAAGAAAAACCAATCACGCATGCGTTTCGGGCTGTTGGCAGCGTGGTGCAGGCTGTACGTTGAAGGCCCAACACGGAGATTTCCATCGCAACATTATTTTATATAAGAATGCTATTTAAAGAGAGCCATAAGAGAAGAAGAAAAAGATCAGGGCGATGGAGTATAAAATACACACCTCCCGGTCGTTGCTGATGGCTCGAAAACTATATATATAAAACAATAAAATCGATAATACACTAACATGGATTAAATTAAGGCAGTTCAATTTGTCGACGACTCTCCAGTGAAATATTTCAAGTGATTTATCAATGAATTAATTCATTAGTAATATATTAAAAGTTGGCAACAAAACCCTGAAGAAGATACATTATCCTAAAATGGTAATTTTCCCCTAATTTCTTTATTCTTTTAAATTCCAATCATTAAAAATTCCCCATTCATCACTGAAATCTTCTAGATAAAAAAAAGAGGCGGAAGAGACCTTCATCCTATCAGATTTTCTCTCTCGAGGTGACAATTTCTCTAATGACTATATAATTGAGGAGACCTTGGAGTCTCTCAACTTTTTTTTTGATGGAATTTTTTCTTCTTAAATGTAAATAAAGTTTTTTTTTTTTCACGAGGGATATATTGAGTTATTACATGTTGCTGCGGTGTCTAACGTTATGGATGTTTATCTTGGAGATTAGGAAATGTGTGGTTAATTGTAAATTGGTTTAAACTTAACGAGAATTAGAGCGCCATCTATATTTTAAAAATACAATTATTCAGTGCTCTATTAATTATTATATCTCAGCCTATTCTCGATTAAAGAGAAGATTTAAACAGAATCACATTCAAAGCAAATATTTTTTCTGTTCGAAGTATCCCAAATACAATTCTATTATGAGAAAACTAATAAAATCTACAGTTATTAAGACCAAAAATCAGATTGAATATTTTTTAAAAGTTTAGTTCCAAAATTTCGTAGTTTTGAAGAAATGAACGAATTTTTCTCCTTATTTGTATATTGTAACGCGGTAAATATTTAATATTTTATAAAAAGATGACTAACTTTTCAATATTTTGCTTACATAGCACATTTATCTCATTGTCTCTCCATTCTTCTATGTAAATAAGGTGGAATTATTTGATGCAAATAAATTATCTTGTCATCAGGACGTTTGTCGTTTTTCAAACCATATTTTCAAATAAAATAAAGCTATTAAAATCATATTTTATAAAGAAGGATCGTAATATTCTGTGTGCTACTCGCCGTGAAGAACATTCTCACTTATTCTAATACTTCTTCTCTAGCGTCTTCAACTGGCGTGTAATGTCAACCGTGAATACATATATTAAAACAAAAGGTTTATATTTAGATCTTCTTAGATCGCGAAATACGTGGTGTCGCTGGAGACCCGCTGGCGATTCTCTCCACCAAACTCTGCAGCGCTGGCGCCATATTCATTGTACATAGTATCATGCATATGTGTTTATCTCACGTGTTTTAGTGAGAAACACAAACATCCTGATAAAGAGAGGCGAGTTGCCCCTAGAAATATCGTACAGACTGTGCACTTTTGCATGTATTGACAAGATATTAATAAAATTATTATAATTGTAAAAAAAATTGTATATATTTAGAACGCTCAGATTCAAATCTATAAATGAACCCCCACACCAGTTTTGGCAAATCCAAACAATATCCAACAACCTATATACCATGGCCCTCATCAGTACTGGGGCGGCTATTCCATAACATCCGATGGGAAGAACTATGAAATCGGCCGCTCAGTCTGCCAAAAAATACTGTTGAAATGGTAGGGTCGATCTTAGAGGTTAATTTTGATGTATTTACTAAAAGAGGAAAGTTTTTTTTTTACCTATACAGTGGAACCTCCATGAGAGGACACTCGCGCTAGAGAACACCTTTCTACAAAGGTTTTACAAAGTTTTCATTGTCAAAATTATCATTTTTACTATTTAGTAGGTGTCTAGTAAGAGGACACCTCTCCCTAAAGGACACTTTGGCTCTGCAATTAGGTGTATTTTACAGGAGGTTCTACTGTATAAATAAATATATATAATATTTATAAAAAGTAATTAGTAATAGAGAAGGAGTATGATAATTAAAAGTAAATTAAATAAATATTATTTTTAAGATATCCAAAATGTTTTTTTATTTTTTATTTTTTATTTTATTTATCAACATATATATCATCCTCCACACATTTGGAAGCATAAATTATTAAATTACTTGATATTTGTTCCGGTAGATGGCGCAGACCATCATCCACGTTCAGTTTCACGATCAGAGAAAATGCCTTAATAACTTATTGACATTTGGCTATACCCAAGGAACTAACAATTTAAGGACCACGCTGTAGTAATATTCTGCTACAAAGGAACAAAGAAGCTCACTCAACAAAAAGCTGAAATTGATGGAGTACGACCTGAAAGTTTGATCAAAGTTCGATCAAGAAGTCTTCCATACCATGGCGTCACAGCCAATAACATCACAACTCTGCAGAAGAAATGAGTAGCTGAGTAAGTTGATTGGCTAATGTCGTTAAGTGTTTACCTAGAAGTCCATGTTGATTGGCTAACGTGGGATTAGTCTTTGTTTTGTTTCTTTCTGTCTGTTTTTCTAGGTCAATTATGCAAGTATGTATATGTACTTGTATGTTTATTTAATAGGAAATATGTTTTAGATAATTTTTATATTCTCTTGCTAATTATTATTATTATTTTTTAAAGATTAATTTCTTGGATCACTAAATGGAAGATTAAAAATATTTGTTTTGGGAATTTTTACACACATAAAATCTATATATATATACTCTCTTGACTTTTATAATATAAACGGGAAAATGGCATCTGTGTTGTCAATGTGAGCAAACTCTACTAAATAGGTGGACAGTTTAAGAGGTTTAGGAATAGACCCAGCCTAGTTACTGGAGGGGAATCTGGAGTTTATACAATATACTTGTAGTTTATGCAATATAATTGTAGTTTATACAATATACTTGTAGTGCATACAATATACTTATAGTAAACTTAGGTGACACAGACAGAGATTCTCTTGCTCTGGAATACAAGCGTCGTTAAGTGTCGTTTTGACTGTGTTTTTATTTGTTACCTTTAAACATTAAGAAATATAGGAAAACTAGACGAATGCCCCCCTCTTCTATTAATGGATCTAGTCAAACTTTACTGTAATTTTACATACTATTTTAATATTATCCTTAGTTCTCGTGGTACAAGCCATGATAATCATGGCGGGTATAAGAAAGCGACTGCTTTTACTGTAAGTTTATCACATGTCTAAACATGTGAAAATCAGTTCTACTTTGCACTTACAAATGTGCCAGAGCCCCGTTTGGTTACTTGCACACACTGGTGAACTTATTACTTATAATTTTACGTTCATTCTACTAGTATTAGTAGCATCATAACATCATTATTGTTAAAATATTTTTTTCAAGATTTTTTTACAGATGAAAGTGTTAGCTTCGCGAACACCTACTTAAACTTACGTATGAAAATTCGAAACTATTATAGACGCTTATGATTCTTTTAAAAATTAAACAATATTCTATTGCCCTTACTGCAATGAAAAATTAAAGGGAGGGCCTGGCTCATCGGTAGTGAACCCTCCCAGAGGTTTCGCCAGTTTAATCTATCATATCGCTGTTATATTGCATTTTTAAAAAGCAGTAGAAAATTGTTTAATTTTTAAAAGAAGCCTACGCGTCTTTAATAGTTTCGAATTCTCATAACAGAAGACGCGCTAATGTAACATATTAAACTTACCTATATACATATTGGCTCTAGTTGAAAACACCACTACGAGTCGGTTAAATAAATCTCGAGTTGAATCAATACCTTTATTACAATCTTAGTTTTATATACAGATTCTGTGCGTTGATGGAAGGCTTGTAAAATGGCCCTATTCTAATTGATGTCACCACTTTACCAGAAGTGTCATTTTCTGGGAACCAGGTAAAACTGATGGAAAAAATTACCTTTGACTGTTAAAATCTGTGATGGGTTAACCCTCATTATGGTTCAGTTGAACTTTGAAATTATTTGTTAAATATCAAATTCTATTGGTTGCGGACGAAATCTGCTTGATACCCTTTTTATACATTATGGTTAGTAGCCCGTAAAACCATATTCTCTATGCAGATTCTCTCCTGAAAAATACAGCAATGAAAAAAAGATGGAGAAATAAATTGAACTAAACAAAGTTATAAAGAAACACACATGTACAACACACATATAAAACTATAATTATTTTGAGATAATATTATAGATATTGTTATTTTAAGGCGATAACGCGTGCTATCTATATAAAAGAAATAGAAGCATTATAGCACGGATGTTTCTTTTGAATATAGAACAAACTTCCACTGTCCTTACTAAGATGATAAATATTGGGAGGGCTTGGCTCATCAGTGGTGGCCTTGTATTTATTGTTTGCGGAAAAGCATTGCTCGATGCAAATATTTATATGTAATTTTGCCGTCTTAAAAGCCTATGTCCATAGTTTGCTTGAAAATCACCCTTCATTGTATCCTATATAAACAGAATGATCCAATACAGTATTAGAGCTCTAAGAAGCGGTCTGGTAGATTAAATTGGCGAAACCGTTGGGAGGGTTCACCACTGATGAGCCAATTCCTCCCAATATTTTTCATCGCAGTAAGGGCAGTAGAAGTTTGTTTTATATTTTAAAAATAAACATTCGTGATTTAATTCTTCCATTTCTTATACATTGGTATTCTACTGTTCTACCCTTTTTATGTACAGATTCATTTAAGTTGTGAGGAGGGGAGAAAAACACTGTGGGGACTCAACTGAAATAATTAATTAATAAAAATATTATTTTCTGGGCTAAGGCTAGTTTCGCTGCATATGATTATTCTGACGGAATCTATTTTATTCTTATGTTAAGTTGGAGAGAGATATTTTGAAATGTATAGAACCAGCCAAAATGTCCAATAATAGCTCCATTTTAAGACAACAATTGGAAACACTTCTACATTTTGGAGTTAAATAATTGCGAAAAATATTTATTATAGAGAAAGACAACTGCTAAAATGTGTTTAAAGTTTGTTTAAACTTCGCTTGGTAGCAAATAAGTTGAGCTATTTTTATAATAATTCTTTTACCTGGTGCGCGCAAATTCCAATTATATCAGCACATTGGGTCTTTTTGATCCTCTCAGAGCAGAGATAATCTGAAATCAGATTACCGAAGATCACCAGCTTTCAGATATTTTTTTAAAAGTCAAACCTGTATACAGGTCCAGGCTGTCAACTGTAGTGGATTGGTGTTTTTCTACAGAGATCGTGAAAGAAATCATCTAGAAGGGTATTTTATTTGGTGAAATTTTGATGTCACAGACTGACAGAGCTCAATGTGTCATTTTAAATTAGACAATTATGTGTTAGATAATAAAAAGGCATATATTGGATTTAATAAAATATTTATTTGCCAATATTTCGGTTGGCTGAACGCCAACCTTTATCAAGGCATTACATTTTTGTTTAAACAAACATGCGGCGCTGAGTTTGTTTATACAAAAATGTAATGCCTTGATAAAAGTTGGCGTTCAGCCAACCGAAATATTGGCGAATAAATCTTTTATTAAATCCAATATATTTCTTTTTATTATCCAATGATTTAAATATGAATTGCTCTATTTTCAGAACAATTACGTGTAAACCACAAAAATTTGATCATTTTAATGAGGAAAATACACATCGCACATGAGATTACAATCTTTTTCTTGAAGATGTGTATCAGCTGTAGTGATTAGCAAAATATTGTGTAGGAATACTTACGCCCAATCTGCCAATATAACATCGATGGTTATATATCAAACGTTCATTTTGCCCAGATAATATATTGTTGCCAACATTCCATCATAGCCATTGTTAAGTTGACAGATGAGGCTGAATGCAAACATCAGATTAATAAAACCATTATTTGGTCAAATAACTCGATATGAATTGTTGTGCGTGCAATATTGCCACATGAAAAATTAGGGAAGACAAACTTCAGGATAACACAGCAATTTATTTAAAGCGAGAACAAACTATGAAGGATAAACAAAAGATAAGGAATGAGGGAAGTTTACAGAGTAGTAAAACATAAATACTGTTAATACTAGTGTAAAATAATAAATGCTTCGCTACAATATAATAGAATCCCCCATAAGATACCATAGCCTAAAAATATTACTGAATCCCAGGTCTCTTTTGGAAGTGGTCTTTTATCAGAGGTTCTGTCAAATCATGAGGAGTCTTTCAAGTGAATCCGAGTATCTGATAAGAGACCGAAGTTTTAGTTACGTTTTTGGCTATGGACTCTCAAGGCAGACTTCATTTATTAGGAAAACCTCGAGCTTTTTCATTTTTGTCTCACAAATTTGTATCCTTGTTATATTGTAGCAAAGAATTCATGATATTTTATGCATAGATTATTAATGTTTTGATATATTTGTATTATTTATATTTTCCTAATCTGGAAACTTCTCCCTCGTTACTTATCTTATAAATGTTGATGTTGTGCCTTAAATAAAATGCTGCGACAGCCTGAAGTTTGTCTTTCCTAATTTTCTACGTGCCAATATATTGTTCATCTCTTTATGGAAATTAAAACATTATTTTTAAAATATACTATGTTTTAAAAGTTAATCAACACCTACAAATACCAGATAGAAAAATCAATTCAAAAACAAAATCTTATTGGAATCACATTGATCAACCACTTGAACATTTTTATATATGATGAAAAGAAAAAGGCATCTCCTTATCGTGCAACTGAAAGTTGCTGATGGCTGGCGCCATCTATCGGAATAAATATCAACTATTAGTTGATTTTTAATTACTCCAGGATTAGCCAAATACCCATTCTTGATTTGATTAGATTTACTTGATTAATCAAGAATGGGTATTTGTGGCCAATTCTGGAGTAATTAAAAATCAACGAAGTTTATAATTATTCCGATAGATGGCGCAAGCCATCAGCAACTTTCAGTTGCACGATTAGGAAATGCCTTTTTCTTTTTCATAATTTATGCACCTTATCCCAGTACAATATCATATTTGTACTATTTTTTTTTTAAATATATTTATATACGGCTTCAAGGAAATTGTCAATTTGAGAATGAATCGATAAATGTAAAATCTCTTATTGTATGTAAATAGAGATGATTACTTGAAGTAATTCTTCGATAGTTTTCTCTCTCACAGAGTTAATTAGCATTCCAAAAATACATAAAAATTCGCGTATTTCCCAATGATTTACTTCTATGAATCCTTAAAAAGAATTCCAATTTATTTTATTGATATCTCTGAATGATAAAATATTAGTTGAATTCACCGATTTTTTTTTTAATATAAAAGAACATTTTTAATAATCCTACATAAAAGAGATGATAATCCATTTTGTTGAATGGCGTAATTAGGAGAAACCATTACCGGTGGGGTGAATCTTTTGAAACGATGATAAATGATTTTTATTGATTTTTCATCTCTCTCATAGATATTTCCCCCCTTTCTTTTAGGATCGTATAAATTCTTTAATGGTTTAACTACACATATGATTTATTTCAGTGAATTTAGATTGATTTATATGATCACATCTCTGTAAGAAAAAAAATCAATGAGGTAAAAATCAATAATTATCTTTTTGTTAACATGGGATTTTTTCTTAAATGGAATTTTTATGAAAAAAAGTATTGGTGATGTATAATATTTGTGTTTGAATAAAATTTAGAATATCGTTATCTGTAACTTGATAAACAAGTTTGTTTTTACTATTTTGAGCCTGGTATTTTACATATTGCCAAGTATATGCACCCTATGGAATATTCTACTCAAATTTTTAAAGAGTAACTTAAAACGAAAATTTCCATTATACCGCGAATGTTTCTTTTAAACGAAAAATCGAAATTTATTTTAAAGAGAAATAGCGATTATTTCTAACTTTAAGCCTAGTGGACATGGCATCTGCCCGGTAAGCGGAACACTGTGGGTTCGGTTCCCATCCCTGGACACTTTTATTTTTCCGTTCATCATTACTCTTCACAATTCATCCTATCATACTTCATCCTTAAAGTTAGAAATAATCGCTATTTCTTTTTAAAATAAATTTCGATTTTTCGTTTAAAAGAAACATTCGCGGTATAATTGCAATTTTCGTTTTACAATCATCAGCCGCGTTATATTGTATTTTCAAAGAGTAACTTACATAGTAGTTCGGTGTTTATTCTCTTCAATTTATAAATTTTATACAGTAGAAATTTGAATGATTCGAACGTCTTTAATTCGAAAACGTCTTTAATTTGAATATTCATCTTGGTCCCTAGAATTTCCTATAAATAGAATATCCGTTTTTAATTCGGATTTTTAGATAATTCGATTTTTTTGGTCCCTTGGGCTTGGAATTATCCAAGTTCGGCTGTATATATTATATTTATTTGTTTAAATTTTAGTTTGATCTCTCTCTCTATTGTTCTTATAAAGAGCTATTTTACATAATGATCAATCGGTAATATTAGTCAAATCTTTGTTTCAAAGGCAAATCGTTTAGAATTTTCTGTTGCTCAAATGTGAGTGAGGTAAAAGGGACAGTTATTGAGACGTGTTTATGTAAAAGTATTTACTGTGTCGTTTATAGGCTACTAAAACGACAGGTCGTTCAACGAACGGATGTTAAGGGTTAACTTGTGGTGATGGTGTCGTGTCCATCCCACTGGTTCCCCGGACTGCAGGCCCCAGCGTGTCAGCTCCCTCGGACACAGTAGCATGGACCGTCAATTCCTGATTTTGTTGCCTCGTGAAATGAGGGGGTGGGGGGAGGCATTGCCCCGTTAGTCAGCCATATTTCAGAGTTCCCTGTTCACGGTTACCGTAGCGGCTCAGGGCTCACGACACCGTACTACAGGGTAGTCCCTTACTTGTGCTGCTTCTCCCGCCCGCCACGTAGAGGAGGACTTCTGGGCAGGAAGGTTAGCTTGTCTTTAACGTAATTGAATTTTAAAGAACAGAATTGGATTCATTGTTGAGGACTTTGTACAATATCATCTCCGAAATATTTTTAATCCGAACAACTTTTTTCTTTAAGTAAATAAAACGTGTTTTTTTTTTTTTTTACAGTGATTCATTAAATAGATGGTTGGTTTGATAGAATTTATATACTGAATCAATACGCTTTATAAAAAGAAGTAAAAATTTCGCTATCTTTCCAATATCAATTAAACTTTGATTTTCAATTTTATTCTCGGATTTTTGTCAAAAGCTAATTACATACCCGCTTCAGACTGTTGACCCTCATCAGTGTGGAATAGGCTGTACATCAGCAAAGGGGATCCTATAGGCTTCTGTTTTTTTTGCGAAAATTCTGGAAGAAAATAAATTAACGCTTGGTTGATATTAATTCCGATAGATGGCATAAGCCATCAGAAACATTCAGTTACATAATCAGAATATTTTATTAGTTAAGAATGTGTGAAGTTGGTATTTTGCTCGAGAGAATTCTCTGTATTTCGTCAATCAGGTGTGTTGAGTTGAAATAATAACTCTGGGAACACCCACTTTCCATATATGTTACTATTTACGTTGGAAACTTATCGGAAATTCACCATTAAAGAAATATTTTCTGAATAAATATTTTTTCCAAATCTACAAAGTTTATTTTGCTCTTCTCGCCGAATAAATCCGTCAAAAGAACCTCCTTCAACTCCAATCTCGTATAAAGATTTTCCCAAATTATTTTTTTAAAAGAAAAACATCCTTCTGACGGTAGAGGAAAAGCTTATGGGAATAAATTTAAGAAATTTAGTTTTAACTTGAATCCCCGGAATAGTCTGTTTTTAAAAATGCGTGTCCTTTAATGAATTACTGAGGTTTTCTATTCCTCCCCGATGTTTACAAATGTAATTAATTTGTGAGCTCAATTAGGAAAGTATATATTTAAACTTTTCTAAAATAAATATTTTGGGAACGATCAATTTGCGCAACATAAATTGGGTCCATGCTTAACAAAAACTCTCTTTATTGGTTAACTCTCTTTATTAGTTAAGCCTAAGTTTGTCTTGTCGCTATTGTATCCACCAATATTGTAAAATTTTGATGGTTTTATTATAGGAGTTATAACAATATAAGCCTTTTATTAAACTTTTCGTCTTATATAGATCGCTCCGGATTCCAAGTATTGAAAAAAGGTATTCCGATGTAAATGGGTAATCAGCTATACACAGACTTGGTGGAGAGACAGCTACGGTGGATTGTGTAGAAATCTTATTATTTTTATCGGTAGCCAATCTTCTGAACACGGTAGAACTGGTGTAGAGCATCCAGTGAATCAAGGTAAACGTTTGACTTGTTACCCAGATAAGCATATGAAGCTGTCACATTTTATCTTTCTCTCTGAAGCCGGGCACAATGAAGAATTCTTTAAGACATCCTATATGATATTTCATCTTCGCATTATTTACACTTTAAGTAAAGACTTTCTTCCAGTATAGATAGGAATACAGGAAGTTTGCAGTGATATGTCTTGAACTATCTGTGAAGAGATAGTGGTTAGGAATTGTATGAACAGGGTTGATTGTTGATGCTGGACGGTCCGATGATAATGTTCAAGAGATCCTTATCACGATGATGCTCAATAACTGGCGATGGTCTTCAACATTAAGGATATTCTCAGCCTCAATCGTGCATCTGCTTTCCTCCAGCACTCAGCGCTTCTGTCGTCATTGGCATCAACATGGCGGCCATTGGAGTGATTTAAACCTTCGATATTCCACTGCACGACCCGATATCGATACCCGCATTTTTATCAAGAAACAAAAATTGATTCAATAGCCCCTGATTCTTGCCCAATTCCAATCCCATCAGGGGTGCAAGTAACCAAACTGGGCTCTGGCACACTTGTAAGTGCAAAAGTAGAACTGACTTCTACATGTGTAGGCATGTGGTACACTTACTGTGGTAAAAGCAGTCGCCTGCACCACATAGATGGTATGTAAGAATCAACATGGCGACTGGGATAAGTGATTTTAATATTCATCATGATGTTCAAGGCAGTGGTCCCCACAAACAAACTTCAGCCTTGGTTTAGCCGGCTTCTAGAAATTGTTTTGGATTTAAGTTGAGACCTCAAATAACGATAATCTCGGATATACCCGATGTTACGGGTCTTGAATAGTTGACGCTATAGATAGGCCCTTTATTTAACGCCACTGTAAGTGAAGGTGGATTCGTAAATTAAACTCGTTTAATTTTTTAATTGAACTCGGAAAGCCCCCATGCTACGGCTAATATGGCGGTGGCTTTGGTTATAACGGATAAGTGTTTGCCTCAAAATTTGCTGATGGAATGGACTACCATTTCACGGTAAATGTCTAACCACATTATCCTAACTGCGAAAATAAGAATAGCGACAGAGCTTTATTATCCAATTTTTCCTTTATGGCCAATTTATCAAGAATCCTTTTATTACAATTGAACGCCTGCACCACGCTGATAAAATTCAACAGCACCAAAAATAACCTTTAGAGAATATTTTAGGGAAAGTGTTCTCTCCAATATAATAGGTTATATATATACACAATAAGTATATGTAATGGGATGAGAATTCCAGTAGCTTTTGTAGAGATCCTGTCGACTACTGAAATAATGTTGAAGTCCTGGTAGCTCTTGTTGTACTGTGTTGATCGAGAGGAACAGTCAGGATGTAGAGTTTTCCAGTACCTCTCTGCACCTTGGAAGACCTTTAAAAGTTCTCACAAAATACAGGCAGTCGTGGTCGAGGCAGAGTGGAAAGCTGGGGATATCCACACAAAAAACGAAGACACAGTTGCACTAAGAAAGTTCCGTAAACAGATAAAAGTTGAGCCAGGAGCGAAAGATGGAGACATAGAAGTTTCTTACTCGTCTACATGATAGTTGAGATCGACATAAGGTACGACCGACGTGAGCTGACGCTAAGGGTGAACTAAACTCAACTGACTGAACTGTACTGAGCTGTCAAGCCACTGTAAGGTGATGATTTATAGGTTAAAGACGGGGTGACCTTATGTGACAGGGGCGTTTGAGAAAGGGCGCCTTTACCTGTCCAGGTGTGAGAGGGGTCTCTGCATTCCACCACATGTGACAGTGTGGGTGGCCTGTCGTGGGAACTGTGAATCTACCTGATTTATGACTCCCATCTTTAGACTCTGTTGTTTTGGCAATTCTATGCTCGATCTCTGCTTTAGCTCAACTATTAAATCTATTACAGATTTTATTTATTTATCCACTTTGTACAAATTACATTACATAGGTGATGCAATGACACAGATTAATCATGCGCATAATTATTTATAGATGTGTCTCTATATACAACATGACAATCTTGTTATAAGTTATCTACACAATATGAGGTTGTTGTTTTAAATTACCATAGATGGGCCCCGGGAGTGAAAGGGTTTATCCGGGTTTAGGCGGGTAAAGCCTTTCTAGCACAAGTAAGTAATTAAAATTTCTTTTAATTAATTTAAACTGTGAGGGTTAAAAAGGGCTATAACAAGATGATATTTGTTGGATATATAAAAGTGAAATAAAAATGACATTGTGTTTGATTAACAAAAAAGATGATTAAAATAAAATGATGACATAAAAATTCACATTCTAAGAGAATATTGGTGGGCGTTGGACAGGGTTAGTAGTTAAAGAATAAGCAATTGTGAGATTTACACATGCAATCAAATACTTAGGTCCAGGTGCAAAGCGAGGATATTGACTTGAGCGTCTTCCTAGGCAATGTTTCACCTGTGATCCTGTATAGGGTAACAGTGCTTTGTCACAATTGTAGTGTTATTGGGTTGAAAAGTTGTTGAAGAATATGTAATTGTTAGAAGTGCCCATGTAAACCAAATACTCAGATCCAGGTGCAAAGCGAGGATATATACTTGAGCTGTCTTCCTTGGCAATGTTTCACTTGCGATCCTATATAAGGGTTACAGTGTTTTGTCACAATTTTAGGATTATTAGGTTAAAAGTTGTTGAAGAAAAGTTGCTTATTAATATGATTGAGAAAGGAGTGAAATAGAGCCATGCGATAAGTAGAATTGTAGCGACAGTAGGTGATCTGACTTGACTCGAAATCAAAGGTTGAATGTGGTCCGCTAGAGCTGAAAAAAAAAGTTGAAAGTTGAAAAAAGTGAACGCTTTGTGTATGCGTTGGTGATTTGCTCTGCGGATGAATTGAAATAAACTCTTGAAGCTTGTTCAGACCAGAAGTTTGGATTTGTAAGTCTGGGGAACTGTGTTCTCAAAGAGAAAATTACGAAATCAAAAAATAAATTGTCAAGCAGTGCTGTCGTTTTTCTACGTTGTTGTGACGCAATGACTGAAAAGATAGTGATGAAAAATATAGGGAATTGGTTAAAGAAAATGATTGTTGAAAACGATTGTTGTAGATGCCCGATAGTGGATGATTAACTTTGTCAGATAATAAAGGTATTTAAACAAATAAAATATAGTGAATAGAAATATAGAAATATGATTGCGGGTACAAAAAGTGTAAGTGGACAAAATTAAACCTGTAATATATAAAATATATAATAAATAATAAAATAAAAATAATTTTTGAAACAATTAGATGTTTTACAATACTAAAATAATATCATGAAAAATAAAAGTAAATTTGATTAAAGGGTTTTTTTTTTAAATGTTGGATTAAAAAATTTGTTTATATAATTGAAAGGTAAGAATAAGAATAATTATTCAAGATTTTATACAAAATTTATAATATAATTGAAGGTTATTAATGATTGGATAAATTTTAAGTAGTGTAAAATTGAACAAAAATTGTCTCTTTTGACGAAAAGTTACAGTTGTGGTGTGTGACTAGATTATATCCCTTTGGTAACATCGGTGTTTCTATTACTCTGAAACTGGGAATATGTGAAATGATCTTTTCGTTTGTCCTCAATGCTGGTATGTAGAGAATGATTTCTCTTTCGCGTTAAAAAGTCTATATAAGACTTAACCAAATTGTTTTAATTGGTGTTATCAATTAACATGTAAAATGTTTAAAGTATGTTGTGTTGTGATATCTCGTTGGTGAGATTTGTGAGATTCTCGAGGAAATCTAAATGAGTAGTGTGACACATGTGTTCAAAATGGCGTCATGAAGCTAGCGGTCAAGATGACTGCTTGAGGGGGGAGAGAAGATATTCTCAAAAGATAACAGTGACCAGGGGAGTGACGTCATAAAGAGCGTCCACTTCCTTTTTTTCACGGAAATTCTATTTGTGGGGTGGTCACACGTGCGGGGTGTTTATTTTCTGTCTTACTTGAAACTGCTTTTCTCTCTCTTCTTTTGTTGAAGTTTGGCAATTTTCTTGCCTATTTGAAAATATAGTTTTCTCGATGTTCGTAAGTGTTGTCTCGAAATCAGTTTAGACTTAGTAAAATTGTTATACGATGATTTCAGGCTAGAAGTGAGTAAAAGATATGACTTTCGACGTGGACACGTTTTGGGATGAATTGTGGTGTCACAGGCGTGGTGAAGGCGTCTTTGGCCTGAAAAGTGAAAAAGTTTTGTGGTGTGGCACTGTGACACGAAGTGAGAAATGTGAATATAAAGGTGTCACGTGAAGTCTTAGTTTGGTACAAATCTAACCTGTTTAACCATGAATAACAAATTTAATAAAGTCATGGGTGGTTGTTGTATGAAACACATCGAGAGAATATTTGACTGTTAGTGGATGTGGCACGCTTAATGTGAAATTATTTTATTGTGGCGACGATATAGAGCTAAGTGGAGCTCGAAATTGGATTTGTGTGTTGAGTCGCGCACTAATAATTGTTGCCAATTTGAGATAGTGATGCGAGGGTGTTGTAAGGTTTTTTGAAAGAAATGTGTTGATGACCAATCATGCATGTAAAAAGGAAAAGACGAGGGAGTGTATTTATCCTCGAATATTAACGATTGTAATCGTTTTGGAAGGCTGTGACTTAAATTAGCTACTGGCTGTGAAGTTGTTTTTCCTAGTGGTGTTTTTGAAGATATTGTATCTTTCGATTTTTGCAGTTTAAAGAAATGCGTTTCACCTATGTTAATTTATATTTAAAATTTGAATATATTTTTTAAATCGTTAATTATGGTAGTTAAAATGATTCTTATAAAAGGGCAATGTCGTGAGAGTTACAAATAATTTGAATTGGGCGCTTACTTAAAATGGTGAACATTACCAAATTTTAAGAATTGATAAAGATATTGGTCTTTTGATATAAAGATAACTAATAAGTAAAACAAAAATAAGTTGAGAATTATGATGAATGAGATTTTTAAAAGATAATAATAATAATTTTTTTTTCAAGTCGTAGCTTTGCATAATGCCATTTTAGGTAAATTTAGGAAAGGCATGTAAGATTAGTAAATTAGTAAAAATGCGTGATGGGCGAATTTTTTTTTTTTTTTGTAAAATTGAGAGAGAGTAATAACTTGAAATTTATATTTATATAAAAAATAGAAACTTCGGCCAGTTGGAGTTTTTATTTTCTCAACGTTTCAACAAAAATCTTTTGTCTTCGTCAGGAGAAGTAAATAAAAATAAACATTTGGCAAGGCGTTAAAAATTGTTCTGAGGTTTGCAAGGGCGTTCTCACGTGATTCTTCGAATTTAGTACAACATCTAAAGCGCGAGTCAAAAACAAATATTAAAATCGTCAAAGACTATGATCTTGGAAATAAAAATATATAATAATAAAATTATAACAAATTAAGTAAAAATAAATAAATAAAGTAATATAATAATAATCACAAAGATTATTATATAGATTTATAACTATTATGTTCAATTTTTTATCTAGCTTATTAACTACTTTTTAAATTTAAAAATGAAGCATATTGTTGCGGAATATCTTCAAAAGTATTTATAGTTCTTTTCCCAAATTCTCGTGATACCCATCCCTCTTAAAATAATCTTTCCTTTTTAAATTTTATATTCCTATGAAATATCTCAATATCATTCCAATCTGGCCTATGTCCTGAAAATAATGCATGTTCCCCAATTTTGCTTAACGCCCTTCTCCCCAATAAACCCTGTTGGTGTTCCTTAATTCTGGTCTCTAAATTTCGGCCGGTTTCTCCTACATAAATTTTGTCACATTCTGTGCATTTAATCCCATAAATTACGTTATTTGGTTTTGATGTGCCTATGTTATCCTTCATTATGTTATTTCTAGTTAAAAATTCCCTTTTTGTCCCAGTACTATACCAAATATTATATTTACATTTTTTCAAAATTCTAGATATTTCGTTATCCACTTCTCTAATATAAGGAATTATTATATTATTGTAACCTTCTGTAGTTCTATTCAAATTTGGCCTATCTATTTCATATCTTCTAATCCATTTATTTATGAAGCCAACTGGATATTCGGATTGTTTTAACTCCGCTCTAATTTTCTTTATCACTTTTTTATAAATGTCTTGGTCTGTACATACCTGTTTGGCTCTTTGTACAAGAGATTTTATCACCTGCCTTTTGTGTAATATAGGATTGTTAGAATTAAAATTTAGATGTATCCCACAGTCTGTTGGCTTTCTGTAAACGCTGGTTAGAATAGATCCATCTTCTTTACGGCTTAATCCTACATCTAAGAATGGTAAAAATCCTTCTTTTTCTGTTTCAACGGTGAATTCTATTCCTATTTCTAAATTATTTAATTTGACAATGATCTCGTTAAGTTTTTCTTTTTGGATCACTGCGAAAACATCATCTATATACCGTCCCCATATCTTTATTCCCTCTATTAAAATTGCCTTTCTATCTATTGATGCCATTACAATGTCAGCTATGATCATACTGGTAGGGCAACCCATAGCAGTACCGTCTTTTTGTCTGTAAAATTTAGCCCCATATCTAAAATAAATATTTTCTAAACATAACCTAAACCCTTCTATCATTTCATCGATTTCTAATCCCTTGATTGTGCAATCTTGTCTTTTTACCTCGAAATATTCTTTTAGCTCTTTAAGAGCCAGACTTCTATTAATATTGGTAAAAAGCGATTTGACGTCAAAGGATACCATTATTTCATGTTCATTCAGCTTTAAATTTTTTGTGATATCTAATAACTCTTTCCTATTTCTAATTTCTAACCCAGAAATCTTTCTTGTAGTCGGAATTTGGTTTTTAAGCCAGTCCGCCAAACCTCTGGTGGGGGCCTTGAATCCTGATACAATGGGCCGTAGGGGAACTCCTTCCTTGTGAATCTTTGGAAGTCCTTTGAAGAGAGGTGCAGCGACATCTTCTAGCTTTAATTTTCTTTTGTCTAAGGCCTTAGATTTCATGCTTCTGATAAATTTAGATATTTTAAGCTTTATCTTTTTAGTAGGGTCTCCTTGAATTTCTTCATATGTGTTGTTATCGTTGAGGAGGCTCGTGATTTTATCGTTGTAATCTTCTCTCTTCATCACGACTGTCTTGCCTCCTTTATCAGCCTTAGTTATAACTATTCTGTCGTCATTTTTTAATTTCTTGATATCCCCCCATTCTGAGCTTTTTGCTTTATCTAAATCAAACTTCTTTTCGTTTTTTGTTGTCCTTGATATTACATTTGTTATTTTGTTTCTAATAATAACTTTATCATTTTCATTCAAATTTTTGATGCCATTCTCAATGTTAGAAATTAATCTAATGTAATCATTTTTGAGAGGCATAGGTCTATAGTTTGACCCTTTATCAAGAAGCCTCAACTGATTCTCAGTTAGATCCTTCCCTGAGATGTTGCATACACAAAAGGCAGGTGATAAAATCTCTTGTACAAAGAGCCAAACAGGTATGTACAGACCAAGACATTTATAAAAAAGAGATAAAGAAAATTAGAGCGGAGTTAAAACAATCCAAATATCCAGTTGGCTTCATAAATAAATGGATTAGAAGATATGAAATAGATAGGCCAAATTTGAATAGAACTACAGAAGGTTACAATAATATAATAATTCCTTATATTAGAGAAGTGGATAACGAAATATCTAGAATTTTGAAAAAATGTAAATATAATATTTGGTATAGTACTGGGACAAAAAGGGAATTTTTAACTAGAAATAACATAATGAAGGATAACATAGGCACATCAAAACCAAATAACGTAATTTATGGGATTAAATGCACAGAATGTGACAAAATTTATGTAGGAGAAACCGGCCGAAATTTAGAGACCAGAATTAAGGAACACCAACAGGGTTTATTGGGGAGAAGGGCGTTAAGCAAAATTGGGGAACATGCATTATTTTCAGGACATAGGCCAGATTGGAATGATATTGAGATATTTCATAGGAATATAAAATTTAAAAAGGAAAGATTATTTTTAGAGGGATGGGTATCACGAGAATTTGGGAAAAGAACTATAAATACTTTTGAAGATATTCCGCAACAATATGCTTCATTTTTAAATTTAAAAAGTAGTTAATAAGCTAGATAAAATATTGAACATAATAGTTATAAATCTATATAATAATCTTTGTGATTATTATTATATTACTTTATTTATTTATTTTTACTTAATTTGTTATAATTTTATTATTATATATTTTTATTTCCAAGATCATAGTCTTTGACGATTTTAATATTTGTTTTTGACTCGCGCTTTAGATGTTGTACTAAATTCGAAGAATCAAATTGAGAACGCCCTTGCAAACCTCAGAACAATTTTTAACGCCTTGCCAAATGTTTATTTTTATTTACTTCTCCTGACGAAGACAAAAGATTTTTGTTGAAACGTTGAGAAAATAAAAAACTCCAACTGGCCGAAGTGTCTATTTTTATATAAATATGAATGCCGGCCAGGCAACCTCTATCTTTTCGATAATTAAGACCAATTTTGGTCCCGAGGTATTCAAGATGGCAAGGCAACTAGAGAAGACTATGATCAAGTTTGCAAGGACAAAACATTCTTTATATTTTAATCACCGTATCAAAGATCTCAATATCATTCCCCCGAGCCTGAATGTAAAAGCACTGGTTAAAACTCCATATGGAAGACAGATTGCTAGAAGAGCAAGTCTTCAGTTCGTCAAGGCACGCATCCAAGCATCTCACAGAATGGTAGATATACAGAAGCAAAAATTGACGAGTCAGCGAAGTGTTATTTTAGAAATATTAGATGAAAATCACATGAAAAGCCTTGAAGAGTGTATACAGAGAGGGATAAAGAAAATAGAAGAACGGCTAATGATCACAATGAGGAACAAACTGGACAGATGGGCTCCTAGAATCAAGAAGGTCGATCATACAAGAGTATGCAACATCTCAGGGAAGGATCTAACTGAGAATCAGTTGAGGCTTCTTGATAAAGGGTCAAACTATAGACCTATGCCTCTCAAAAATGATTACATTAGATTAATTTCTAACATTGAGAATGGCATCAAAAATTTGAATGAAAATGATAAAGTTATTATTAGAAACAAAATAACAAATGTAATATCAAGGACAACAAAAAACGAAAAGAAGTTTGATTTAGATAAAGCAAAAAGCTCAGAATGGGGGGATATCAAGAAATTAAAAAATGACGACAGAATAGTTATAACTAAGGCTGATAAAGGAGGCAAGACAGTCGTGATGAAGAGAGAAGATTACAACGATAAAATCACGAGCCTCCTCAACGATAACAACACATATGAAGAAATTCAAGGAGACCCTACTAAAAAGATAAAGCTTAAAATATCTAAATTTATCAGAAGCATGAAATCTAAGGCCTTAGACAAAAGAAAATTAAAGCTAGAAGATGTCGCTGCACCTCTCTTCAAAGGACTTCCAAAGATTCACAAGGAAGGAGTTCCCCTACGGCCCATTGTATCAGGATTCAAGGCCCCCACCAGAGGTTTGGCGGACTGGCTTAAAAACCAAATTCCGACTACAAGAAAGATTTCTGGGTTAGAAATTAGAAATAGGAAAGAGTTATTAGATATCACAAAAAAATTTAAAGCTGAATGAACATGAAATAATGGTATCCTTTGACGTCAAATCGCTTTTTACCAATATTAATAGAAGTCTGGCTCTTAAAGAGCTAAAAGAATATTTCGAGGTAAAAAGACAAGATTGCACAATCAAGGGATTAGAAATCGATGAAATGATAGAAGGGTTTAGGTTATGTTTAGAAAATATTTATTTTAGATATGGGGCTAAATTTTACAGACAAAAAGACGGTACTGCTATGGGTTGCCCTACCAGTATGATCATAGCTGACATTGTAATGGCATCAATAGATAGAAAGGCAATTTTAATAGAGGGAATAAAGATATGGGGATATGGGGAGATATTGTAGAGATCCTGTCGACTACTGAAATAATGTTGAAGTCCTGGTAGCTCTTGTTGTACTGTGTTGACCGAGAGGAACAGTCAGGATGTAGAGTTTTCCAGTACCTCTCTGCACCTTGGAAGACCTTTAAAAGTTCTCACAAAATACAGGCAGTCGTGGTCGAGGCAGAGTGGAAAGCTGGGGATATCCACACAAAAAACGAAGACACAGTTGCACTAAGAAAGTTCCGTAAACAGATAAAAGTTGAGCCAGGAGCGAAAGATGGAGACATAGAAGTTTCTTACTCGTCTACATGATAGTTGAGATCGACATAAGGTACGACCGACGTGAGCTGACGCTAAGGGTGAACTAAACTCAACTGACTGAACTGTACTGAGCTGTCAAGCCACTGTAAGGTGATGATTTATAGGTTAAAGACGGGGTGACCTTATGTGACAGGGGCGTTTGAGAAAGGGCGCCTTTACCTGTCCAGGTGTGAGAGGGGTCTCTGCATTCCACCACATGTGACAGTGTGGGTGGCCTGTCGTGGGAACTGTGAATCTACCTGATTTATGACTCCCATCTTTAGACTCTGTTGTTTTGGCAATTCTATGCTCGATCTCTGCTTTAGCTCAACTATTAAATCTATTAAAGATTTTATTTATTTATCCACTTTGTACAAATTACATTACATAGGTGATGCAATGACACAGATTAATCATGCGCATAATTATTTATAGATGTGTCTCTATATACAACATGACAATCTTGTTAAAAGTTATCTACACAATATGAGGTTGTTGTTTTAAATTACCATATATATATTTTTTAAACTCGTTTCTTCGATATTTATTCAATATATTAAAATAGTCTTCGTGCCTTTTCTCCTCCAAATACACATTGTGCAGTCCATGATAATCATGGTGGGCAGGGGCTTGCTATTGTAAATAGGTCACAGAAAATAATCCAGCTCTAAAATTACAAGCTGCCCTGTTGTAGCTCTGGAGGACGTATAACAAAGTGCTCAATGTACGGAATTCGTTACCGGGTCGACGCTTTCAAAAATCAACATATCATCATAGAATCTTGCTATGTCTAGTTGGCTCGATTATGAGACGTTTGTGATAGAGGTTATAATTGTCCCACTTTGTTATATTTTTCAAATGGATTCTTCAATTACTCAGCACATTCTATTCTTTCTTTAGGGTGCCTGGGACGGACGGGGACGGCGTCCTCTCGCGCCACACACGCACTTAGCACATGATCTAACTGTGACCATTTCACAACTATGTCATTCCCCAGAGATGACACACACCGAGTCTGGACATCAAAAACTAAAGAACAGTGTGTAGATTCTGTTGAAAACTGCTATACAGTTTGGGAGAGTCACATGTTTAAAGTCGCATTCCAATTCTTTTTTTTTTTTTTTTCATTTTTCAAATATGGCTTTAAATTGTCCAAAATAATTGTCTTTATTTTCGAAAATTAGGTTTCAATGTTACCTCAAATTTCATATATTACTTTTAGATACAAAAATGTTTAATTTCTTGAAAATAAAGACACTTCGGCCAGTAAATCTTTTTATTACCTCGACGTTTTGACAAAAATCTTCCTGACGAGGACAAAATATTTTTGTAGAAACGTCGAAGTAATAAAAAGATTTACTGGCCGAAGTGTCTTTATTTTCAAGAACTATGAATGCCGGCCAGGCAGCCTCTATCTTTACGAAAATTGTTCAAATACTTACATTATTTATTTTTTAATATAACTCAAAACTTTCTCTCGATAACATTATTGTTGTATCTTTGCATATTTGTCCTTTGTTGTAGCACAATTTTCATAGTTTAACTTATTTGTGCTATAAATAGGACGTATGGATTAAGTTGAAGAGTCCAATCCAGAGTTAAGTAGTCTTGTTACTTTTAATGTCTACTGTAGTCTTAGATGGACAAATAAAGAATATTTGTTCAAGTATTACAATTATCCTGATATATCGTATTTAAACCTTTGCAATTATTCCGTTGTACCAAAGGACAACCCTGGGAACCGGACAAAGCCAACGACAGTTCATATTAGCAGAATTAAGCCCTACTTTGAGAGAACAGAAGACTGTCGTGAGGACACGACCATTTCGGAGGAGGGAGAAATGTCACAGCCGACATAGACTCGTGTAAATATTTTCATTAATAATTTAACGTTCAAGGTTGTTTGTTTATTCTTTGTTAACATTGTGCAGCCAGCGGCGCTCGCGTCGTCACGTGACCTCGCGCCGGCACGCGTGCGCCGGCGTTCTTCATTATTCTTTTTGTAACCTTACCAAAATAAAGCGTTAGCTTTTTGATGCGAACTCGTTCTGGTTTATTCTACGATACAATGGAAACCGCTGAACAAAAACCATCTACATCTCAAGGTGTAACAAGAAGTAGTACCCTTGCCCATGCGCTGATAACATTTCGTGTTGTTTCCGCAGCGTTGTAGCCGAGTTTGAACTCATGAAGCAAAATTATGCGGATTTCCTGTTTTGAAAGAATTTTTAATACAGCCTGAAATCACACAAAATATATTGTAAATATATTGGTAGATAGCGACAGAGCAAGAAATCAGCTTTATAATGATATATTACTTGCAAATATTTAAAAATAATTAATTGCAATTATCAACGATTGAATTTGGATTTATGAAATCGGCCATTATTTTTGCATCAACTTAATAGATGACGCATAATTACCCTGCGATTTATCCGTTGATTTGAAGCAAAGTGTATTTACATATACAAGAGAGGTTACCATATCATCTTCCGCTCTAATTCTGACCTCTCTTCTTGAAATGCTGAATTTATAATAAGAATGAATAAATGTATGTTTTGTGGGTCTCTCATTTGAGAATGTTTCAATGTTCGCTAGTGTTTTGTTTTCTGTGAGTGTTCCTTCCCTAATTGTTGTCGTGTGTGTGGCAGGAGGTATATCCCAAAACAGATGAACAAAGAGAAAGACTGGGCAACACTGTCAAGAAGATTCTGCTGTTTCGTGCCCTAGACAAAGTAAGTTGAGATCTCTGTTGTTACTCAGTGACAGGTCGTTCGCGTTGGAAACATGAGACAGGGGAATAGCCTGAGATTTAGAGATAAGTTTATAAAAAAGGGCATACCTGGATCTGTAAAGAAAAAAATATATAATTTTTTTTTATCAAAATATTTCCTGAGATTTCTCTCCCTTTATCAATTTATTGCATAGTTAACCCAATTTACAAATTCTTGTAGATTACATGGAAACAACTTTGTCATTGATAAAAAAAAAAAGAATTATAATAATAGATTAAAAATTAAAATTGAAAATAATAATAAATTTGATGAAAGATTAAAGGCTTTTGTAAAAATAGTAATGCAGTACGTTATATAATGTATTTTGAAACAAAATGTAAGAAAATAAATAAAAAATAGAAGCAAATGAAGTTGACTGCGATTATTAGAAAAAAAATTAGGTTAAAAGAGACACATAAGGTTCGGGGGATTTCTTCCTATCTATTCACACTAGCCTTCATTGATGCTGTGTATTTGACTCACATTAGTGATAAATCTTTATTTCATTTAACCTTGCACTCATCAATGTTACAACATCCTTTATAAAAAATAACACTTAAGCACGGATTTTTATTTTCCGAATAAAACATACTTTCTACTCTCCTTACTCCTATGAAATATTTTGGCTCATCAGTGGTGAACCCTCTTAGCGATTTCGCCAATTTCTTTCCCACCATAACACTTTTTAGAGCTTTAATACTATATTCGTTGAATCTGCTTATATATGCGATACTAGAATTAAATCTTGATATCTCTTTTTTTCCTCTGTGTGTGATGCTAAAATTGTTTTTATGACCATTTCAGTATATAACAACCACACAAGAGACCATTTCCTAAATTCATACCCACGAGCAAAGTAATCTTCGTGTTGTACGACACTGAGCTAAAAAAAAACATTGCAAGCTGATTGACTAATGAACTCGATGCTAATCGGTTGCAGTCAGGTGTAAGAGAACCAATCAGCGAGCTAATAAAGTGTTAGTAACATGACCTGAACCTACCCAGATATCGCCATCTACTCGACGTAATAAATTCTACAATATAGATGGCGTTTTGATGTCAGCTTTTAACGGGAGAGGCGACCTTTGTCTTTTTAGATCAATATTCTCTCGGCAAAATTTACATCTATATTTTAGCTATAGATTTGGCCCAGCCATTTAGCCAGGTAAACACCTCTTTGGCGGATTGTCAAGATTCCATTAGATCTCGTGTGGATCTCATGAAATAAAATCCGCCCTAGGCTGACAAGGGCCATTAGCCCGAAACCATGGTCTCTAGTTGGACGCTTTTCAGTTTGCCAAAGCTTGTGTTGTGACTTTGTCACCGACCCGAACCCGCTAGTTTGCGGCGACGGCCAATTTATGGCGTCTAGCTTTGACGTCTATTTTGACGGGAGAGGCGACCTTTGTTTTTTTAGATCAATATCCTCCAGGCAAAATATCAATCTATACAATATCATTTACTTGATTCAAATCTCCTGGATATATGAATTAAAATAATACAACAAGTTTTTCTAGAGATGAGTTTCTTTTTATTGATGTACGCTCAAGCTTTTGGTACCTTCTACAGGAGTATAATAATTATTCGTTATATATATATACTCTTATGAGAGAAGAGATGCCCGAAAACTTGAGATTACATTAATAAAAATAAAAAGAAACTCAAAACTCTAGAAACTTGTTGTATTATTCTAATGTACAATATATTAGACTGAGGTAGACAATTAGCTCTCCTACTGAGAGGACATGTTTGACCGGACCTCCCAATATACAAGGTTGTCCCAAAAGTTCGTTAACACTTGCAAAAAAATTGAAATACCAATATTATTCGCCGTTATATATTATGTATGAAGTAATTTTATTATTATGCGCCGTAATAATATTATTCGCCAAGTAATAAGAAAAACAACATTTTAAGAAAAACACGAACTTTTAGGACAACCTTATAGTCACCGTTCGCAAATAGACCATTTTGACATTACTCACGTGACAAGTCGCGGAGAGAAAGGGAAGACAAACGTGATAGCAAGGTGGTTTGCTTTGGTCAAATTTATCACAACTTATTCACAGAGAGGGTAATTTTAAAAGTAGGATGAATAACAACAGACCGATGAAATACAGGTGGTACAGACCATGATCATCGTGGTGGCTAGTAGTTAGCGACTGCTCTAACTGCAAATGCATCATGAGCCTATACATGTGGAAAGAAGTTCGACATTTACATTCACAAGTGTGTCAGAAACCTGTTTGGTTACTTACACTCACTGGTGAGGTTGGACTTTTGCAAGAATCGGGGGCCATTGAAGCACTTTTTTCTTCAGAAAAAAAAAGTGCTTAACGTGCGATTCGATCCCGGATCGTGGCAGTTGAGTTTATAACAACCCCCTTAAATTGTGATAATCTATGCCGAGTATATATATTTAAAAATTATATATATATATAAAGGAGAAATTATGTAAAAATACTAAATTATTAGTTAAAAATTCAAAGTATTAAATATATATTGATCAGGTATTGGGGGGGGTGTCAGAATAGCACACACAATTCTGCATTATATATTACAATTAAGCTAAATTGTTTATTTATATCCCGCATTGGGAATTTTAGTTTTGACGCCTATTTTGACGGGAGAGGGGACCTTCATTCTTATTTTTATACTTTAGTAGAAAAATTCGGTCCCAATCTAGTTACTGGGTGATAACACATGTTGACCCTTTCTATAACCATTTAATACGCCACACACATATTATCTCGACGTTTCGACAAAAATATTTTTTTCCTTGTCAGGAGCAAACAAAAATTAAAACATTTGGCAAGGCGTTAAAAATTGTTCTAAGGCTGCAAGGGCGTTCTAACGCGATATTTCAAATTTTGTACAACATGTACAACATGTACAAAATGTTGTAAAAAATTTGAACTATCGCGTGAGATCGCCCTTGCACAGCTTTAGAATAATTTTTAAAATATTTTTGTCGAAACATCGAGATAATCAAACTGACCGAAATATCTTTAATTTTAAGAACTATGAATGCCGGCCAGGCACCCTCTAGCTTTACGATATTATTATCAACGTACAAAAATTATTTTAGAGAAAATTAAATAGATCAGAAATATATATTTTTGCAATATTTTAATCGTCTGTTTTATTTAATATTATAGAATGAGAATCGTAATATATTTTATTTTTTGTGTTTGCTTGACAACGCTGCATTCCAATAAAAATACAATTACATTTAGGAATCTAAAGAAAATAATTGTATTTTCTGTTGTGTTGTATGTTTCTTTCTTTTTTTCTGTCATAATGCAATTTCATTAAATCTATTTCTCTTCGACGAAAACTGAAAAAAAAAAGAATAAAGAATTTATAAATTTATAATCAAAAGAAATTTTAAATGAGTAAAAGAAAACTTCTAAGTACAATATATCATGTTATTTATTATTATTGCGTTTTCTTATTTTTTCTTTCTTTCTCTTATCTCTCTTATAATAGTCTTTTATATAAATGACATTAGATCCTCTGTTATTTATTTATTTACAAAAGATTAAAAAATAAATCAAACGATACGTGTATCACCTTATAAACAAGTAGAGATTACGTCTGCAATTTTATTTTCCTTTCATCTTCAGATTATCAGAAATAGAAAAACGTCTTCCTATAAAATTTAATTTAACCAGCGAGGATTGTATCAATATTTTAAATTATATAGCAACAAATATATTTTTAAAAACTGTTAATTTATTATGTTAATTTTAGATAAATTAACAGACATTTTCCTTTCTTTTGTATAAAGTTCTCTGTTCTCATTTTTTCTCTCTTTCTCCTTGTTAATATCATATGACTATTCTTTACGGCCTAATATTATTGTAAATATATATGTATAGATAAATTTCATACATGTATGACAGCGCAAGTGTCCCTAGGGGAGCATAGCGCTTTAAATTTAAATGAATAAATTGAATGAAGTATTTCAATAACTACATTTTTTTTTTAATTCACAAAAAGCTATTTACCTCTTTTAAAGGCATATTTAATTTTTATTTTACCTCCCACTTAAAACATTAAATTCGTTCCACACACAACATAAGAACAAAAAAAAAAGGAAATATTTACATATCAAGTGGTTGTTTGATGAAGTATTAAAATTTTTAAGCTTTTATTTTTACTACATATATTTTCTAAAATTTAAATAGTTTATCTATCTAATGTTTGTTTTATTTTAATTTTTTCATCGTTTACATAATTGTTTTTTAATGTGTTACTTATTATCATTTTTTAATGACATAATGGTATAAAAAAAAATATTTTTAATTCTGTTTTTGAGTTTTTGTTAGTTTGCCTTGATTTTTATCGATTTAAAAAAAATATATATATATAAAATGACACGCACGTTTGGGTAACGAGCTACTGAGATTTAAAAATATATGTAGGGATCTTTAATTAGGCTTGGTCTTCAACGATAAATTAATTATATAATTATCAGATCATTATTGAAACGATTATATATTTCTCTTAACCATCTTTTCATTTGAAAAAAAGAATTAGTTTTAAAGACAGATCGCCATTTAGGACTATTAATAACAGATTTTTTTAAGGATCAATTTCGGTGATTGCTGGTGGGTTTTGAGGGGTGGTTTCTTTTCAGGAATTTGTTTGAAAGAGAAAGGGCTTGGGAGTTCTGGCATGGTCGTTTAGGAAATGTCGCCGGTCATGCTCATAAAAAGGCGTGGTCGTTAAAGAGGCGTGTTGATAAATAGGTGTGGTCGTTAAAGAGGCGTGGTCGTTAGAGAGGCGTGTTGATAAATAGGAGTGGCTGTTAAAGAAACGAGTTCATAAATAGGTGTGGTCATTAAAGAGGGGTGTTCATAAAAAGATGTGGTCGTTAAAGAAGCGTCTTAAAAAAGAGGCGTGGTCGTTCACGAGACGTGTTGATAAATAGGTTTTGATGTTAAAGAGGCGTGTTGATAAATAGATGTAGTCGTTAAATAGGTATAGTCGTTAAAGAAGCGTGGATGTTAGAGAAACGTTCAACACAACGCCGCTCTGCAATTAAATACCAACAAATTTATTTCAGCAATGATATGAGCGTTTTAAAAATTGAATCATTTTTAAAATATATAGTATTGGAATTTGTGAAAATGCGATGGTATTATAATTTTTCTTTTTAGAATCGATGTTTCCCATACGCTGCGAAAACTTTGACATTTTCTCGGGAATAGTAGGGTAATTTTCGTGGTTCAAAAACGGTTTCAAAATTATTTTATTAGAAGCTTTCTGGTCTTGCCCTTTCTCAATCTCAAATTAGAATTTAAAAAAAAAAGACAAGGAAGATGATAGATTTACCACTTATTTATTGCCGTTATTATATCTTTCACATATTTCCGTAACTACAGGTTAAACTACAGGAAAAGCTTTCAATAAAATAAAATGTTTAAAAAGGATGCACAATGCTTTAGATATTTAATTTGTCAAGTTGTCACTCAAAAATGCTCATCTTCAACTAAGAGCGTTTTGCCAATTGCTCCTGAGTGGTCCTAGTACAGCATTAAACTCTCATCAATCGACAGAGAGATTCCAGGAGATTTTCACGAAATACCCGAATTTTCCTGAACATTAGCAAGTTACCGGTATCTGAAGATAAATAATCAGCGCATGCGGCACTTAAAGGGCTCTAGGAAGCCGAAACGGGCCAATCAACGGGCGAATAACCCGGATCCCATATATATTTACATACACATAAAGGAGAACCTCTCTCTGTATAATGTGGGCATTAAAACGAATTTATTATTATTATTATTGTTTATTTTCCTAGTACACGTTGTATAGGCCATGATAATCATGGTAGGTAGAAGTAGGCGCCTGCTTTTACTTGTAAGTGCACCACATGTCTACACAAGTGAAAAGCAGTTCGACTTCGAACTTACAAATGTGCCAAAGCCCCGTTTGGGTACTTGCACTCGCTGATAGAGTTAAACTTTTGCAAGAATCGGGGGCCATTGGAGCATTTTTTTTTAAATCAGAAAAAAGTGCCCAATGCGTGAATTGGGTCGTAGTGGTCGAAAACCAACGGTTTAGACCATCCTTCCACCGACCCCCTTTATTTTGTTTATTACCAAGTGCAGAACGAAAAGGCGGTGCGGTTTGAAAGGGAGAGGTACTGCTTTAGTTATATGAAAACCATCCTACTACACACTTTTGCACCATATATGCGTACATACATATGTACCAACATTATATTCAGGTCTGTCTTCAGGGTGAACGAAGGCTGAGGGAGAGGCTGGGTGGGATTGGTCGATTCAATTAAGACGAGGCCTGCACAAAGGACAGGAGAATTCAAATGAAAACTTACACAAAGCCCTTCAATTTAAACCACGCTAGAAGTCGTATTTTATTATGCCATTAATTTAAATCTAGCTTTATAGAAAAGTGAAATTTATTTGTATATAACCTTGTGTAAAATGCAAGTTTAATTTTGTGAGATGTTTTCTTTTATTAAAAGATAAAAACAAGTTTCATTATTTAGCTTCCATTCATATAATTACGACATCTGTTTGTGAATAGGACGCTGTTACAATGCGGGTCCGTTGGGAGTTGAGACTTGAGTTTTTCGTCTGTGGGTGAAGATTTTTTAGGACCTCAAGTGAGGTCGATATTCAAAATTTCAGATTTCTATCTTAAAATGACTTGGCAGTTCAACTACTACAATAGGAAGGATACAGAGATGATTAGCATGGTCCCTGTGATAAATATTCGGTGGTACAACTACTACAATAGGAAGGATACAGAGAAGATTATCATTGTCTCTGTAATACTTGTTCGGTTTTACGCACACTACAATAGGAAGGATACAGAGATGATTAGCATTGTCCCTGTGATACTTGTTCGGTTGTACACACACCACAATAGGAAGGATACAGAGATGATTAGCATGGTCCCTGTGATACTTGTTCGGTTGTACACACACTACAATAGGAAGGATACAGAGAAGATTAGCATTGTCCCTGTAATACTTGTTCGGTTGTACACACACCACAATAGAAGGGATACAGAGATTATTAGCATTGTCCCTGTGATACTTGTTCGGTTTTACGCACACTACAATAGGAAGGATACAGAGATGATTAGCATTGTCCCTGTGATACTTGTTCGGTTGTACACACACTACAATAGGAAGGATACAGAGAAGATTAGCATTGTCCCTGTGATACTTGCTCGGTTGTACACACACCACAATAGAAGGGATACAGAGATGATTAGCATCGTCCCTGTGATACTTGCTCGGTTGTACAGCTACTACAATAGGAAGGATACAGAGATGATTAGCATGGTCCCTGTGATAAATGTTCGGTGGTACAACTACTACAATAGGAAGGATACAGAGAATATTAGCATGGTCCCTGTGATACTTGTTCGGTTGTACACACACTACAATAGAAAGGATACAGAGAAGATTAGCATGGTCTCTGTGATACTTGTTCGGTTTTACGCACACTACAATAGGAAGGATACAGAGATGATTAGCATTGTCCCTGTGATACTTGTTCGGTTGTACACACACCACAATAGGAAGGATACAGAGATGATTAGCATGGTCCCTGTGATACTTGTTCGGTTTTACGCACACTACAATAGGAAGGATACAGAGATGATTAGCATTGTCCCTGTGATACTTGTTCGGTTGTACACACACTACAATAGGACGGATACAGAGAAGATTAGCATTGTCCCTGTAATACTTGTTCGGTTGTACACACACCACAATAGAAGGGATACAGAGATGATTAGCATCGTCCCTGTGATACTTGCTCGGTTGTACAGCTACTACAATAGGAAGGATACAGAGATGATTAGCATGGTCCCTGTGATAAATGTTCGGTGGTACAACTACTACAATAGGAAGGATACAGAGAATATTAGCATGGTCCCTGTGATACTTGTTCGGTTGTACACACACTACAATAGAAAGGATACAGAGAAGATTAGCATGGTCTCTGTGATACTTGTTCGGTTTTACGCACACTACAATAGGAAGGATACAGAGATGATTAGCATTGTCCCTGTGATACTTGTTCGGTTGTACACACACCACAATAGGAAGGATACAGAGATGATTAGCATGGTCCCTGTGATACTTGTTCGGTTTTACGCACACTACAATAGGAAGGATACAGAGATGATTAGCATTGTCCCTGTGATACTTGTTCGGTTGTACACACACTACAATAGGAAGGATACAGAGAAGATTAGCATTGTCCCTGTGATACTTGCTCGGTTGTACAGCTACTACAATAGGAAGGATACAGAGATGATTAGCATGGTCCCTGTGATAAATGTTCGGTGGTACAACTACTACAATAGGAAGGATACAGAGAATATTAGCATGGTCCCTGTGATACTTGTTCGGTTTTACGCACACTACAATAGGAAGTATACAGAGATGATTAGCATTGTCCCTGTGATACTTGTTCGGTTGTACACACACTACAATAGGAAGGATACAGAGAAGATTAGCATTGTCCCTGTAATACTTGTTCGGTTGTACACACACCACAATAGAAGGGATACATAGATGATTAGCATTGTCCCTGTGATACTTGTTCGGTTGTACACACACTACAATAGGAAGGATACAGAGAAGATTAGCATTGTCCCTGTAATACTTGTTCGGTTGTACACACACCACAATAGAAGGGATACAGAGATGATTAGCATTGTCCCTGTGATACTTGTTCGGTTGTACACACACTACAATAGGAAGGATACAGAGAAGATTAGCATTGTCCCTGTGATACTTGTTCGGTTGTACAGCTACTACAATTCGTGGGATACAGCAAATATTGGTAAAGTTCCTGTGATAGTTGTTTAGCGGTACAATTATTAAAATAGTAACCATACAGGAAGAATAAACACGGTCCTTCACATAGTTGACAAGGTAAAAAAAAGCGTTGACATATTCGGTTGCTACGCCATTCCTATATAGCACGAACTGAGGTGTTAACTCGATAGCAAAGAATTCCCCCCATATTTCGCAGCCATAAAAAAGCACCCCGCAAACAAACAAACTCTCTACAAAAGTGTGGAACAAAGTTGTTTCATCAGCAGAGAAACAAAAAGTGGAAGACTTTTACCTGGAGCCGGGAAACCTTTCATCGAGCCCGCCGCTCTCTGTTTGTTTTCGCCTCGCGGACAAAAGGTGTTTGGTCTTAATGGCGTTCGGATTTCTAAGACTTCGATACACTTGGAGCCATTGTGTGACGTCGTCTCTTCTTTCTGCTGCTTCTCAGAAATCTCCTCACTGTCGCTCCATTTAATCTCAGTAATATATCGTCGCACGGCGGTAGTTTCACTGTAGAAACCACGTCTATGTTTCTTGTATCTAGTTATCTTGCCACATGATAATACTCATTCGAACACTTGTGAACCTTTGATTTTATTATTGGAATAAACGTAGCTTTATCGTATGATCTTTTTACTTTCGAGTATTTAAATCAATATATACTGTATATTGGAGAAGAGAACATACCTTTAGATAGGAACATACGTTTTGTCTGTTCCTTTAATGCCCAATCTTTAAAATGCGACACACTCTGTATATGCAATATATTCTAGCAAGAAGACTTGAAAATATTAATTATTTCCAATGAAAACAACAAACATAGTTAACACGATTCCCATCTAAAATACAAACGCCGTCTATAAACACAAACACTATATATATATACATATATACACACAATTATCATCATTATATATATCATCTCTTTGCAAAAACAATTAAATAAAAACAAATATTAAACTAATGATTTAATATATTACAGTATATATATATATATATGGTTTTACACACTCAAGATAGAGGACATTGCAATTGCTGTGATAGAGATGGATGGAGACAACTGAGGCTCTTCATTGGACACGACAACAACAACAACTGTATATATGGAAAATTTCGAACATATTGAACACCATCTCCAAGTTGAAACTCTACTTAACGAAGAGCTGCTCTCTTTATAACGAAAGTGTTTGTTTCATCATGGTTTCGTAAATAGCTCTCTCTTTATAGAGTGATTCCCCCTGTGATTATAATATTTTGTTGTTTCTCCAAGAGAAAGGATATATAGAAGGTGAACATCTCTAAAAAAATATTGTTTCTTCAACGAACAACTTAAGTAGAGTGAAGGCCATGTTATATCTCTCGGATGACAATATATTGATTACCCAGTATCGATTAACCTTCCAATAAACCTCCCCTTTATTAAAAATCAAACGTTAATTAGGAACCTATTAATCAATATTTATAATTAACGAAGTTAGACCTCCCACTAATTGGGGACGCACCATTTAAAAAAATACGGTCGTCCTATCTCTCTGTCAGTTTCTGTGTGTAGACCGGTCTCCTCACATGTGTAGACACACAGTAAAAGCAGTCGCCTACTTCTACCCATCATTAATTATCATGGCCTGTACCACGTATACTAGGGACAAGCAAAAGAATATGTCTCCTGCTGGTCTCTTATTGGAGGTTGGGTTCCTCAGGGAGGCCATTCTCTGTGATGGTGAAACTATCTATGTACACGAGAGAAAGGTTTCTGTAATTTTGTAAGATTTCAATTTAAGACAGGGGATCACAAATGATCGATATCAAATCCTTTTATTCGGTCTTAAATACGGTTGTTTTTATGTTGTCGTTTTAAAATTATTGAAAAGCTTTTAAAGTTTGAATTTCTGTTCAATATATAAATGAAAATTTAAAAAAAAACTTATTTTCTGAAATAATAACATAGATGTTATAACGTTATTTATTGTATTTTTTTTTTGTTGTTGTTGGTATTTTGGACTTGAAAAACGGTCAATCTATAATATAAAATAGAATTAGTGACTTTGAAGATCTTGGTCTTGTATACGATTTGTTCTTGATTACGACAAGTATTATTTACAAGTGCCTTCAGGATTTGGTGTGAAATAAGGATAATGACAATTCCTACCATATAATCATATTTAGGACATTCGGGGCTAGGAAATCTCGAGGCTTTAAATGATGTTTGGTTTTAAATTTTATATAGGTCTTAAATAGAGAATCTATGTAAACTTTATAAAACTTATTTTTGTTGTTGTTATTCATTCTTCAAGAGTCAATAAGTTTGAAGAGGTTGGGCGGCCATCTTCTGTGAAAATTCCTATACAGATTTCCTTTTACTGATTCCCCAAGTACACGTGGTCATGAAACAAATACTTGTATAAAAACCTACGAGGGAAAAAATTAGCAGAAGGAGTTTAGTTTCAATAAAACGTTAATAAACACGTTTTCAAGCTAAGTCGGTCTTCTACGGGCTTATGATAAATATATGACGGCGTTAAAATTGAAATATTTACAAAAGAAATATTTGTGGTGTGTGCTTTATGATTTTAGCTTCAAAATCCTGCACGCCCCACGTGAACCAGCCACTATTTCATATGTAAATGCTTCAATTCCCCTCTTCACATTTATGCTAAGCCCTTAGAAGAGCGACTTGGGTTTGAAAACTTGCTTATTTGTTTTAATTATTAAAATTAAGCTCTCTTATTGTTACTTCTCTATTGTAGGTTAGATATTCTCCCTTACAATTACACCCTAGTGTGTTAGAACAAATATTTATTTCACAATTCAATAAAATAATCCCTTGAATCAATATTAAATTAAGAACAGTAGAAGAAGCCTGTAGAAGGGCTTACTTGCTCGGAAGCCTGAGATATTTGTAAATAAAACATATTTTTAAAAAGAAACTTTTCCCTGGAGGCCGAATGTTCTTATTTTGAATATATGTTTTTAAAATATAAAGAGGATATATTACAGATTATACATAAATATAATATTTTTTTTAAATTTTATATTAATTTAAGGCGCTAATGTCCTCCTAGGGACACTTGCGCTGTCATACCTGTATGCCTTTACATTTGTCTATACATATATATACAATAATTTTAGGCCGTGAATAGAATAGTCATATGATATTAACAATGAGAAAGAGCGAAAAAAAAAACTAGAAAAAATAACTGTGTACAAAAGAAAGAATACAAAAATATAATATGATATTTATTATAATTATTCTAATTTTATCAGGTTATATTAAAATAAAGTAAATTTTAAAGTGAAACAAAGAGATTTATTTAACAATAAATATGAATTATTAATCGTTGGAATAAGGAAGTGGCTTGTGTTTTCGAAGTTTGTCTCACGTAATCTTCACGCTGTACTTCCAATTTTCACCACAACCTTGAAATCAAGGGTCAAATAACAAACAAATATTGCCACGTAGAAAATTAGGAAATACAAACTTCAGGATGATGTAGCAATTTATTTAGGGAAAATACAAATTATGAATGATAAAAAAAGATAAGCAATGAGGGAAGTTTACAGAGTAGCAAAATATAAACATCAAAAATGATACTCTGTTAATAAAATAATAAATACTTTGTTACAATATAATTTAAAATAATTATTTATATTCGCTGAATTACAAATAGTTATTCGAAAGATTTACTATACTGAAAAATTCACATTTATTTTTATATTATTTAAACTCGTATATGAGCTTTAGAGTTTCTCAGACAGTTTGAGACAAAGGTTGGCGCTGGCGTTAAATTGTCTCAAGAGCGTCTGAGAAAGAGTTGAGTAACACATCCGAAAGATCTTATAGAATTCAGAGAAATTCAGTTGATGTTGGCCTTTCTAACAATGGGATAAGCCTCCAGGACCGCAGCAAATATTTGAGCTAACTTCCCTCTATTCAACTTCGTCCTTTGTAAAGTCACACGGGAATGGGGACTTCCATCCTTTAAAATAGATCGGAATAGTTTAAATGTATTTTTAGCTACTTCGTTGTATAGTTTTGTAATGTTAGGTGGACTGTGTCTTTATTGACGTGACAACGTCTTAAATTAGGTTGCGGCTGGGAGTCACTTATGAAAAAGTGTAACGCCCGGTAACGTTACGATGAGTCATCGAACAAGAGTGCTGCGCGCGCAGCTGCGCGCGCAGCGCTAGAGAATTAGGCGCATTGAATCGGCGCATGCTTGTCTCTGTCTTTGTCTTTCTCGAACGTTCTTGGCGTTGGAAAAACAAGAAAGCGTCATAATACAAGTTCACACGTGTGGTTAAAGTATCGTCAGCTGTGTCTGTAGTGAAAATGTGGAGTGCTTAGATTCGTCATTTACAACAACTACAACAATAAAGGTAAATAATTGTACACTGATATTTCATTATCGTAAACTATGATTGATTGATTAATTGTTAGATTGACACAAAAGTTGAGAAACTGAGTTTATAGGTTATGTCATACTATTGATAAATGTTGATAGTGTTAAGTAAATTATTAGTTTAAAATTAATTAATTAATTAATTATTATTTTACAAATTTTAAATAGTTTCAAATTTATTTAGCAAAAATTTGAACCTTCGATCTGAATAAATGTTTTGATTTTCGAATTGATTCTTTAAAATTACAAATATTAAGAAAAAGTGGCAGATATAAGAAAACTTTATTTAAACTGTGTTGAGCAAGAATTTTAACATCTAATTTAAGTAAATGTTTTAATTTTCAACTTCATCATTTACAATTACAAATTTTATTTAATTTCAAATTTATTTAGCAAAAATTTGAACCTTCGATCTGAATAAGTGTTTTAATTTTCAAATACCAACGCGGCTGGTGGAGTGGCGATCTATCGTAAATTATCATCGACATCTACGGCGGAAGTGTTCCAAGTTGCAATTACAGACGTAACTCGTGTCATTAAAACCAAGGGTGACATGTGCATGACTGAAGTTACTTGCTTCGCCGCTAATACTAGCTTCAAGTTTATACTCGGTGCTGTATATATTCATCCAGGAGCTAGTATGCAGGATATTGGAATGTTACTATGGCAAGGACTCGGTCCGTACATTCACAACAGCCAGTACGTGCCACCGTTCGTGCAAGTTGATTCTAGTATACCGATTCTTCTGTGTGGTGATTTTAACAAAAACGTAAAGCCTGACAACTCGTTTCTTAAATTCATGAAAAATACGTATAATCTTGATTGCGTATCAAACGTTTCTAAGTCAACTACGTTAAAAGGAACAACTATCGACTTGTCTTTCGCAAGACACATTACAGCAGAAACACTTCCTTTCATTTCATATTTCTCCTATCATCGTCCTATCCTCAACAAAATCACTCAAATAGGAATTAGTTAAGTTTAAGTTTACATGTACAATGTTTTAGTAAACAAAATATATTTCTATAGTTAAAATTTGTGCAATTCTTATTTTCATTCAATTCCTTGTTCCTATTGTGCAATTTAATTATATTCATATCAATAAATATTCTACCGTTGTCACGTAAAATCTTCGCCCGTAAAACCGACTTTACAGGCAACCATTGTTTTTTTTTTAGTTACGATTTAGTTTCTCGCCTTTATCAAATCAAAATTCCTTACTTCATTCTACTTCAATGATAGTAGAAGAGCCTGGCTCATCAGTGGTGAACTGCAGTTTCGGCAGTTTATACCACTCTATCACTGGAAGGGTTTAACACTGATAAAACAGACTCTTTCCAGATATTTGTTTTGTTGCAGAAAAGAGGAAATTGTAATTCAAAAAAGTTATTTTTAAAAGCGCGCGCTAAATGGAGTAATTTCTTACCTGGCATGTCTTACTTGTGAGTTGATGAGGTTTAAGTTTTCTGTGCGGATTACTGTGTTATAAACTTATTGATGTAAAGTAATAACGCCCCATCTGAATATAAAGAATGAAAACATTCACGTCTAAATGTTTTCATTTTCTATATTCAGTTGGCGCGTTATTGCCTTATATTAATTTATGCCTAAATGGCCTTGTTCTTATTGTTTGCGGAAGAGCATTGCTCGATGCAAATATTCTATGTAATTCTACTGTCCTAAAAGCTTATGTACATAGTTTGCCCAAATACTTTTCTGAGATTCCACTCTTCAGTGTAGCATATATAAGCAGAATGATCCAATATAGTATTCGAGCTCTAAAGAAGCGGTTTGGTAGATTAAATTGGCGAAGCTGCTGGGAGGGTTCACCACTGATGAGCAAAGCCCCCCCAATATTTTTTTATCTCAGTAAAGACAGTAGAAGTTTAATAAATGTATAAAATAAACATTGGCTTTATTTGGTTTTGGATTATATTTAGAATGTCAGTCATATGTTCTACTCATAGAATATAGTGAACATATTTATTCTTTTTTTATGGCTTCAATGATATGGAACAAATCTCTGATTAACCCAGTAGGTTCCTGGAGCCACATACCCCAACTGTCTTCCCTCAGATCTTTCTGTGGTTTCATTTGCAATGGAAATTATTAGAGGTGGCATCAATTTGACTTCTCTGAAGGTTTTCCAGAAATAAGATTATTTTACAAAAGTGTCAAGCTATTTCAATTATAGCAATAAAAAAGAAAAAATCCCATTAAAAAAATCCCTAGATAAGTCTCTCCGCAATTTTAATAGATGCTTTTTTTTTAAAACTTGAACCATATTCCCTTCTCGAAACTTTCTATATAAATGTAAAATCCCCCTCTACTATAAATATTGTAGTTTAAAAATAAAGTTTCATAATTGAATTTCGAAAAAAAAAATCTTTTTCAAATTATCGGGGAAATTATTTTAAAGTCGGAAAGAGAATAATTTGAATTTTCAACTAGTGAATATTATAATTTTTTTTTGTTGCGAGCTATTAGGTGGAAATGGCGTTAAAAGTTCTAAAAGAGTTTAAATGGGTAGAAAAAGTAGGTATAAAAATAAAATTTCACAATGTGTTGGTGTGTGATACAAACCTAGAGTTTAGAATTCCTAATCTAAAACTTTAGGTTGAGATCCAAAGATCATCGTTTTATTATCCGGCGTATCGATTATATCCCCACGTTTCTAGCGTCAGCTTCTTTCTTAGTAGGTGTCATGGTGGTCCAGATTTTAAACTGTTCCTTCCGTATCTGATGCTTAGAAATAATCTAAAAAGACCAAGATTACCTCTTCCATCAAAATAGACGTCAAAGCCAGACGCCATCTATTGACCGTCGCCGCAAACTAGCGGCTTCGGATCGGTGACAAAGCCACAACACCAGCTTTGACAAACTGAAAAGCGTTCACCTAGAGACCATGGTTTCGGGCTAATGGCCCTCGTCAGCCTAGGGCGGACTAGCTAAGCACCACTTTGGCAGATTGTGAGGATTCCATTAGATCTCTTGTGGATCTCATGGAATAAAGTCCGCCCTAGGCTAACGAGGGCCATTAGCCCGAAACCATGGTCTCTAGGTGGACGCTTCTCAGTTTGCCAAAGCTGGTGTTGTGGCTTTGTCACCGACCCGAGGCCGCTAGTTTGCGGCGACGGTCAATAGATGGCGTCTGGCTTTGACGTCTATTTTGATGGAAGAGGCGACCGTTGTCTTTTTAGATCAATGTCCTCATTTTTCCATCTATATTTTAGAAAAACAATGGTATATACATGAGAAATGAAACTTGTAATAAAAAGAGTACCCTTATTACTACCTAATCTCTTTTTTTTTTCTTTTAGCGTGTTTTGCGTTTCTATTCGGGTTAGTGAATCAATAGACTCTTATTTTAAATAAAGTATGCTGCGTCTCTCTATCATTGTGTAATATTGGATTCAACAAGATGATAGGTAGGACTTCCTGATTTCCTCGGCCCTTTACCTCTAACTAGCCGAATGACCCGGACAACGCCCGGGTTTTACCCGATGTAATGTTTTTATTCAAATACTATTCGTTACAATTGTAAATTTGCGCGGTGGATGTCACTCTTGTGAAACGTCCCGCTCCAAACTTTACATGTACATTAAGTCAGCTGATATTTCCTCCCATCTTTACCGCTAGAGGCGCTGCTCGCGAGCAAAAGGGCAAATTTGCAAATAACTCGACGAATATTCGGGATAGAGACCTGATATTTCCACTATAAGCTTTTCCAGGCTCTACTCTATATATTGTTAAAATTTCAGTCAGATTAGTTACGTATTGTGAACGTGTATAGCCGACAAACATACATACACACATACACTGACTTTTATATATATATATATATATAGGGATAACGGACCGACCATTCATTTTTGTTGAAAAGAGCCGTTCCATCAACCTCTTCATTGTTGTCTTGGTGGCCCACTGTCTTCAGAGCAAATCTTGATTCTACCTATTTATGAAAAAATCTGGTTTATTGTTGAAATTTGATCATGTATTGTATTATAGTGCATGGTATTTAGTTGTAAATTCCTGTTAAACATTCAATATAGTTTGTGGTGACAACAAAGGTATATCGAAGCCCAATACTGTGTTACGGAAGTATTATTGACAAAGCACCAACACTCTATTAATTTATTCCATTCAATATATCGATCAATCAATTCAATATAACAATCAATCACTTTTCCAACACGATTCTGTGTCATTCTATCGTGTCATCTAAATGACTTTTTAATTACGCTTCTATTCTCTCTGTCGAAGTCATAGAAAATTCTCTTGAAAACCTGTTTAATACATTTTTTTACATTTCTCATTGTCATACACAACGCCACAATCGACCTTTGTTTGTTTTGTGTGAAAATATTTTTCAACTTATAATCTATACAACGTAGTCTCTGAGAAGTCATGTATATATATATATATATGCTTATAGCACACGTGGTAAAGGCCATGATAATCATGGTGGAAAGTAGTTGGCGGTTGCTTTTACTTTAAGTGCACTACATGTCTACACACGTAGAGAGAAGTTCGACTTTTGAACTTACAAATGTGTCAGAGTCCCGTTTGGTTACTTGCACTCACTGGTCGGGTTGGACTTTAGAAGGAATCGAGGGACCATTGGACTACATTTTTTTAAATCAGAACTATATACCTCCTCCAGGAGAGACCAGAATTATCAGATGGTCTCTCACGAGAGGTTCAATTGATGTATGAAATGGAACATTATATAAAACATCAAACCGAGAATATAGTGAACCAGAAGTTTGGGGTTTCCTATATCGCGAGGTTTTACTGTAAACATAATGAACCCGCAACTAAACGTCTTTGTTGGCAGAGCGCTGTCTATAGGAATTACTAAACGCCGAGTGTTTTTATATGACAAATATTGATTAATTCATTTTTTCGTTGATTTATCAAGGCCACATGTGTATTTACAAGCTAATTATATCCTTATTAAACAGATAGCTCTGTGTTTTCTAATTTAAGAATGATGATGACAAGGATTAATTATTCGCGGAAATTCTTGGCAATTATTTTTATTTATCTCTCTGCGGGGAATGTAAAAAATAGTAATCAATTCCACTCCAGAATTTATTGTGTTATTGGAGCGGATTAAATTAAGTTCGTGGAATTTCTATTAATTTTGAGAGGGTAAAAAATATCCATCTCTATTAAATTGGGCACAACGCGCGAATTCTGTTTAATCAATAGTTCTTTAAAATGTCACGAGGTGAGTAGGCGTTGTGTCAAAACTGGGAATATTGAGGTTTATCAACATCTTGTAGGAATGGAAATGGAAAATTATTCAAATAAAAACGTGGATTTCAATTTGGATATTGCGTAGAATAGAATTTCATTTAAATAAATGTATTCTCATATTGCGGTTATCATGTTCGGTCTCCGAGCTGAATGTTGACAGTCTTGGTCTGTCTTTATTTCTGGGCCTATTACCTTCAGCGTCATGTAACTCACTCCAGCCACCTTCTTTATTTTTCTCTTTAGCAGTATGTAGCTCGCTCCATCCACCTTCTTTATTTTCCTCTTTAGCAGTATGTAGCTCGCTCCATCCACCTTCTTTATTTTCCTCTTTAGCAGTATGTAGCTCGCTCCATCCACCTTCTTTATTTTCCTCTTTAGCAGTATGTAGCTCGCTCCATCCACCTTCTTTATTTTCCTCTTCAGCAGTTTCTTCTTTAGCAGTATGTAGCTTGCTCCATCCACCTTCTTTATTTTCCTCTTCAGCAGAATGTAACTCACTCCATCCACCTTCTTTATTTTCCTCTTTAGCAGTATGTAGCTCACTCCAGTCCAGTACTTGAGGTGATTTATTTAAATTCGTCTTTCTTGTATTCTCTTATGTATTCCCCTTTAAGATCAGAAACAAATCTCTCCACCCTTGAAAAATTTTACCTCCCAATTCTCAAATTTTTTTTCTATGTTTGAGAGGTTTCAAATAGTTTCTGCCTTTCTTTCTACATTCTTAGTAATCATTTTTTTTACAACTAATTTGTATGCGAAAATATAAATCATTCATTTTATAAAATATTTTTAATTATGAAATATCTACATGTACGAGTATATACATATCATCTCTAGTTTCTTGTATTCAAGTAACAGCCTGTTGCAGGACGTCATAGTCTGAAATCTCGCCAAGATTATATCACTTTAATAAAGAATCTCATCGCCGTTAGCTTTGATTCCTTCTTCGAAATGATATCTGGCGATTCCTCCTCTTGTAAATCTGCCAATTCTCGCTACAATGTGAGCTGCCACAGCGGTTTAATAAGTCTAAACTTGACCGACGGCGACGTGGTTGGAATCTGTACAATTGCACTAGGAATCTCGGTATTATTTATATCCAAATCGTTTGAAGAAGGTAACAAAATAGTTTTTAAATGTCTCTTTCAAGTTTTATAAAATAGTATTGGAATAGTTTTCTTTAAATATGATCGCACAGTAGAAAGAGAGATTCATTTGGAATGTGGGAAGTTGTGGCCGCTATGAAGACCATTTGGGAAAAGATGTTTTGATAGTCACACATTGACTACTCTAGGCAAGTGACCGTTCGTTGAGCTACGTGTGGATATGGCTTTCAGATATCCGAAAAGAACACTATATGTAGTCGTCATCATTCGTTCATTTTATAGGTACATTAGAACACACCTCTCTCTTTCTCCATGAGAGGATACCTCTCTACAAAGGACAATTTTCATCGCCAGAATTACAATTTTTAACTATTTCGCTACTCTCTAGCAAAAGGACACCTCTCCTTCTACTTTAGCTCTTTAGCTCAGAGAGTTTGTTCTACTGTATGTGTTAAAAAAATGACAAATCACTGAAATATCTTCGTGAGGACATTCCTCCAACGGTAGATCTGGTTAACTCTATATGTGGTAGAGATCATCCAACAAAAATATTTGCCCACAGTAAAAGCGGCTATTAATTCCTTTTTATTACACCTACGATATTTTCTTCCAAAGAATTTTTCATTAATAAATTCCACAAGCCTTCTTTTCTATTCCTTTTCTATGAAGAAGCATTGATAAATTTTAAAATTTGACCCAAATATTAAAATCGATAATCTCGGGAGATAATAACTACGGTGAATGTGAAATATCGAATAAAGATTTCAATGATAATCAACTTTATATAAAATATATCTATTCGTTATACAAGATTGTCCCAAAAGTTCGTAAACACTTGCAAAAAAATTGGAATACCAATATTATTCACCGTTATGTATAATGTATTTGTATTATGTATAAAGTAATTGTATTATGTATTATATATTATGTGGAAAAATAGTACAAATGTATTATGTATTCGTCGTAATAATATTATTCGCCAAGTAATAAGAAAAACAACGTTTTAGGAAAAACGCGAACTTTTGGGATAACCTTATATTTAAAATAAAAGCATATTTTGGATCAATAAATTTATTAAAATTCAATATTATAAATGGATTGCTCTATATTTAACAATATATATATATATATATATATATATATATATATATAATCTTGTATTTGAGTTACTTGGAGATCTATCGTGTCTAAATATTGAAATGGAACTGCATGGATTTTAAATAAAACCGTTAAAATATTTTGAGGGAATTTCTACCTCTTTTTTTTCAAACTAAATACAACTATTTTTTTTCTCAAACTTCTATCCATGTATGCCATTTAAAATATTTCAGATTACTCTCCTAGAAACCGAGATCAATAATTTCGCGAGCAATAAAATCTGTTCAGACGGGAGAGGTGGTTTTACATGTTATAGATCAGCAGATAAGCCTCCGGTCAAAGTTTCCATATGTATGTTGGCATAGATTTGACATAGTCACCTTTTCAGCTTTCTTTAGCAAACTCTGACGATTTTCTTGTGGGGCTATCGTGATATCAAATCTCATCCTGGAATGACGAGGGGCATAGCCCGAAACAACGGATTGTGTTCTGAACTCGCCAAAGCTGATGTTGTGGCTTTGTCACCTACCCGAGTCTACTAGATTGTAGAGGCGGTCAATATATGGCTTATCTTTAACATCTATTTTGACGTGAGACATGACCTTTATAGATCTATTTTCTCATGGAAAAATCTCCCTCTATACCAATAAGGGATAGATTTTGTGAATGCCCGTATATATAATACCTGTGGTCTGAACATAGCTGCTACTTTCAGTAGATCCTCTTATAAGAGACCAAAATACATTTCTACTCCATGATTAAATCGTCTTTAGAACACATGTTTGATTTAACAAAACTGGCCGTTCAGGAAAGTGGTGGTCGTTAATAGGAGGTTGTACTCTATTCCCCTTGGTTTCGTTGAGTTATAAAGTTAAATATTATAACTCAAAACACATTCCAACGTGCAACTGAAAATTGATTATGGCAAAGCGCCATCTATCGGAACAATGATTGTTTTATAATTTCCGTAAATTGGCCATTATACCTTTTCATTGAATTAACAAGAAAAGAGCCAATCCCATCTCGGACACAATCTTTGTTAGAACCCTGATTTTTCTACTTTTGGTCCATTTAATTGAGTATTTATCACTGAATTTTCTGTGATCAAGTTGAGCGCTCCATTCAAAAGGTACTTACCTCTACATCCTCTCTCCTCCCACTTCCAACACCTATCTCAATAAATCTTCATTACCGCCATTCTCATTTCCGAGTTCCTTCAGTAATCGGTGCTATCATTCTTATAATCGCCATTTACCTAAACCCCCTTTTATTCCCTTCTACTGGAGGAGGGTCAGTCTCGACTTGTTCTACCATTGTTTGACTTCGAATCTTTCATTATCTATAGTATTCTTAATATCGCACACAAAACTGAGCCCCCTATATAAGGAAAGGATAATCAGGGAAGATATCATGTTCGCGGTCATACACCGCGGTGAAAGAGAGAATCTCCTCAAGCGATTCTCGCCTGAAAACAAGATTATTCTCTCCAAATTCCTAAACACTGTCATCGAGCAGGTTGGGGACAAGAAATCCAGAATGAGCAAGGGCCTGTCTAAACTCAAGGCGGCTTTAAGCTCCAGATAGGATCCAGACGTCCCTTCGGAGAAGGCTTCGTCTGTTGTAAATATTTTTCTTTATTTTAAATCTAATTTTAAAACCTCACTTTGCTGTTGACTAGGTGTCAATAAACTTGTTTTAATTGTCAATTGTCACACACACGGACATATATCTTTATACAGTAATATATCTTCAATATAAACCTCTCGTGAATTATTCAATAATTAGGATTTTTCTCTGTGTGGTGGCCCTATTACCATAACATCTGATTTCAAAAATAAATAAAACCACCTCAGATTCAAGTACCATCTCCTTGTCATTCCGTTTGTGTTCCACACTTAAACTTTCCTAATTTTTAAGTTCGCCTAACAATTTTTTTCTATTTTGACCACTAGGTTCCCACATAATGATTAGCGTGAGACGTTAATTAAGGCGAGAAATTAATTAAAGTTTTCAACTTTTGTTATTCCCCCACGTTGAAGTGGTGCTTGACTGACTCGACAGCTCATTGGTTGGTTGAGTAGTACGTCATCACCCTCCGCTAACGCTGATTGGTGGGAGAATTCTCTCTCTTCTTTGCATATTGTCGCCATGTGTTTCATTAATAGAAAATAATGGGATTGTTATTTGCATTTTTTACTTGTCTACTTTACATCACTTTTATACTGGCTTATAAAAAGTATAAAAACAGAGGGTTTTCTTGTGATTATTCCTACAGCTGAAAAAATGCTTGTCTTTTCAAAAACTTTTAGATTTTCGGTTCTCACACAATTGGTTTACAACACTCAATATTTAACAATAGATTATTTTAGCTTGTATTAGCTTTTACGATGAATAACAAGCAAAACGCTAAGCGTTTGTGCCACAAAAATGCATTTAGGAAGATAAAGCCGAAAAAAAAAAAAGACCTGCCAGGATTGGAACCTGGAATCTTCTGAATCGCAATCAGACGCGCAAACCGTTGCATCACTATACAGTTTATACAATATCAATCTAAACATTTAAACTACCTTGCGTGAGGTTTTAGAGGTTTGATACACGTCAAACCATTGGTCGATTGTTTCAATTACGTATTCACTGACAATATAGGTCTATGGGGAGAGAGTTGGTAATAACTTTACCATATGTATGACCAATAACGAGTTTTTTTTTAATTTTTATTTCATTTTATTACCATTTTATTGGTTCACTTGTATTGCGCGATATTTCTCACCACTTGTAGCTAATGGAAAACTATGAGCAAAGTAGGCTGTAAGTAGACGTGGAATGAGGGGATGTCCAAGTGATGAACGCACGGCGAAGGGATACAACTACAAACTTAAAGAAAGAGAATCCCGTTCACCGCAACAACTTTCTTCAATAATTTATTTAGAGTCCACCGCAAGTTCTCTTCGAGTTACATTACTTACATTATTGTCTTATGTTTAACTTAAACCTAACTGGCCTTGTTGCCTTATTGTTTGCGGAAGAGCATGCTCAATTAAAATATTTATATGTAATTCTACTGTCCTAAAAGCGCTCTTGTCCATAGTTTACTTGAATAGCATAACCAAGATTTCCACCCTACTGTCCTAAAAGCTTATGTCCATAGTTTACTTTGATACCCCATAACCATGATTATACCCTACAGTGTCTGGTATAGGCAAAATGGTCCAATACAGTATTAGAGCTTTCAAAAGCGCGGTATGGCAGATTAAATTGGCAAAACCGCTGGGAGGGTTGTTCACTGATGAGCCAAGGCTTCAAAATATTTTTTTCATTGCAATAAGGGCAGTATAAAGTTTTTTTTTTTGGAAAAAAGAAACATTCGGGTTTAATGGTTCTATTTCTTAAAAATAGATGGCGCGGTAAACTCCTCCAGGCCTGTCCTCTTTTTTAGTCGCCTATCTGTATCTATCTAAACATTTGAAAACATTTTGTAAAGCCTACAATACATTAATCCTTTGTAAAACGATACTTGAAGTTACACCGCATGAGTTTCTTTTCCACGAAAAATCAAATTTTTATTTCAAGGTGAAACATAGACTATTTCTAACCTTTTTGGATGAGGTATGAAAGGATGAATTATGAAAAGTAATGATGAACGGAAAAATACGTCCAGGGTAGCCTAGTGGACATGGCATCTGCCCGGTAAGCGGAACATTGTGGGTTCGATTCCCATCCCTGGACACTTTTATTTTTCCGTTCATCATTACTTTTCATAATTCATCCTTTCATACCTCATCCAAAAAGGTTAGAAATAGTCGATATTTCACCTTGAAATAAAAATTTGATTTTTCGTGGAAAAGAAACTCATGCGATGTAACTTCAAGTATCGTTTTACAATCACAGGCCGCAGTGTATTATATTACATTAATCCTTTGTATCAAATAAAGGGGAAAACACCAGGTTTCCGAGGATAAAAGATGTCTTCTAATATTTAATATGGCTCTCTAGCTTCCAATCCGAAATTTAGAGCGAGAGTCACAAACCCAAAGATTTTAAAAAATAAACTTATCTCTGAGGAAGAGCCTGATGTACACTTTAATGAGTAATACCATTGGTATTCCATGGTCAAATTTTATTATTTCAATTAATTATTCACTATATATAGGTCTATGAGGAGTTGAACATCAAATTTATTTGCCATTTTTACCATTCTATAATTGTGTTTAAATTCATTAATTTTATATATATATATATATATATATATTGGTGGATGGCTTTTCTTGATTTATCAAGAAATTGGGTTGGCCAAATATCACGGAGCAAGCTAAATAAAGGTTTAGTTTATTTTTGCTCCACTAGATGGTGCTCTGCCATTTAAAAAGCAAATGTGCTCGTGGTCAGGAAATGCCTTCTTTATTTTTAATATATATATATATATATCTTGCTGGATATATTTTGAAAATAATACATTAAATATAAATTTTTAGTTCTTTACATTTTTTTTTTTACTTCACCTTTTTACGCCTAATTCCCACCCCCCCCCCCCCCCCCCCCCCCTATTGATCTATTTTTAACAAGATAAAACTTTGTTTGCTGCACGCATATTAAAAAAATAAAGGCTTCCAAACGGACTTTGTCAAAATGTCAAAAGAACTTATGCAGAAGATTATATTTTGCGGCAGACGAGTTTTAAATTAAATCAAAGAAAGCCAATATGAAAAATAACATTTGTTTAACAAAAATACAGTTTTCATTTAGTTGCTATTTATTTCTTTATTCTTTCCATTTTAAGTTTTATAAAATGTTGGTGTGCTCTCTAAAAATGTTTTTTTTTTTTTTTTTTTTTTTTGCTTAAAAAAAAAAGATGTTACTCACACACACATATAATGATGCATTAGCGCGCCATCTGTTATGAAAATTCGAAACTATTTTAGACGCGTATGATTCTTTTACAAATTAAACAATTTCTAATGCCCTTACTGCAATGGAAAAATTAATGGGAAGGCCTGGCTCATCAGTGGTGAACCCTCCCAGCGTTTTCGCTAGTTTAATATATATATATAATATAATCTAAAAACTCAAATATTTCTATATTTAAAACTATATATTTTTTATTTTATTCATTGATAATTTTACTTTGGTTATCATCGTTTTGAGAAAGACTTTCAGTTTAGTTGTATAGTTTTGTTGTAAATATGCGTAGTTAACATATCAATCCTTTTAAATCACTAATATAGGATTAACTTTATAAATTCTATATAATGTGAAAATAACTAATGTGTAATCTTTCCTCAAGTAATTGAAAATAAAAGCTACTTGACGGTAAATAATTATCTTTTTTTTTATCACGACTGCACCTCAACCCTTTATCTTATCGATCCTTTGTCTTATCAACCCTTTATCTAACAACAACAAAAAATATTCATAACATATATCTCTATATATATAAAAGTCAATTTCTGTCTGTCTGTCTGTCTGTTTCGCGATAAACTCAAAAACTACTGAACCAATTGGTACCAAAATTTCCATACATAGGTAAAAGAATACGGGAAGACGATAGGCTATTTAAAAAATATATATAAATCAATTATTAAAACTATATATTCAAATTATTCAACTTAGCTCACGAGCAGCGCCCTCTAGAACACGTGACGTTTTGACGGCGAGGGGCGCCCATTGGCTGCCAGCGAGCACGTGACCTCCCTGCCGCCGGGCACCCCCCCCCCCCTCCGAAATAATGGAATCGCCCGGCTGCCGGCCGGTTGGCCATTTCGAGTTCCCACCGCGCGCGGTCCTGGCGTTGGGTCAATCGTCTAGTATATATATAAAGGCATATCCAGACCGCTCTCACATGAGCATTAGAGATGACATAGCGAGATCAACAACAAAAATCAACTAAACGTTTACACACATATAAATGTACCAAAAGAGGCACCTCTCCCTTTAATTGTGCATCAGAACGATGGCATCACCCTGATAAAAAAAAAACTTTACTAGTGATGATAAAGAATGAGCCACGACACCAGTTTGGGCTAATTCAGACAAAATTCCAACCTGTATACCATGGTTTTTGGCCCTCATCAGTACCTATACATCAAAAGAGGCACCTCTCCCTTTAAAATGCATTAAAACAATGGATTTCAAAAGATGTCTCTCTTTTGGTATATTTGATAGAAACCCAGTGTTGTTGTACGTTCTTTATCGCCAACAGTACGTTCTGTACTGGGCTCATAAATAACATTTACTCTTTTAGTACTTTTTTAAAATATAAAGAGCCCTTTTTTTCTGGCACATGAATACCATCCTCCCGCAACTGTATGTTGTACATATATTTATGTGAAATCAGTATTTAATATATATACCGAAAGAAGTAAATATTGAGTGTGTGTGTTCCTGCAGAGTACTGAGTGTTCCTGCAGTACTGAGTGTGTTGGTGTGTGCAGGAACAGATCCAGGAGGTGATCGACGCCATGTTCCTGAAAGAAGTCGAGGACGGGGACGTTATTATCCGTCAGGGAGACGACGGAGACTACTTCTATGTCATTGAGGAGTAAGTGCAGCACACTGCACTCGATGATGCTAGTCTCGAATAACGACCACTTGAGATTGAATCCCATACATTGTCTTCTAAATATCGCATCAATACTCTGGACAAGTTCAAACTTACAAGTGGGTGCAATAATATAAAATATAGGGCTCTTTCAGGTTCAAGTACTTGTACTTTCCTTGTAAGTGTCGAACTGTGCTTTGTGTCTAGACATGTCTACACAAACCCATGTCGCACAATGTTTACCAGGGCTAATTAAAGAGATATTCTACGGTATATTGGGATTACCTCAACGTAACTTTTTTTAAATTTGAATTATCCACAAATTGATCCGCTCTAATGTTCTAACAATATACAGAGAATGTGTTTCTTAGATAGAACAAGGTAATTAGCTGTATGGGTTTAAGAAGGTTGTTGAGTATAACAAGATGGCGGTCCTATGCTGTCTGGGAGGTAGCACAAGCGTAGACAATGTTACATCGTAAATAGACTCTTGAAATTGTGATATTAATTTGGTAAGTTGTGCAAATTAAATCAACACTAGGTATATCTGAAGATTTATTTTGGATTCTCCCAAAAGCACAATGTCAACAAACACTAGGTATATGTAAATATGATGGTGTTGAGAAGTTTATAGTGGATTGAAGAAAGAACACACCGAGAAGCTGGAATTGAGAATTTCACAAGTGTGGAGAGAGAGGGGAGTCCTGTATTCCGCGAGTGACGTTACGTCTGGTCCAACTGTCTGTTCAGTTTGTCCTGGAGTGGAAGGACATTTTCAACCTGCTGTCTGATGGCGCCAGTAACGTGATATGCTGAGTTCTAAACAGATTGTTCAGCCTAGCTCTTTCTCTAGCATCGTTTGGAGTCTTATTTGGTACTATACACAATAAATACTCCATAATTTACTAAGCCAGTAGGAGAGCAGACTTTTCTCGAGAAAAAACTCTCTTGTTTTCACATATATGTATCCAAATATCAGGGAACAGGCTTAAAACGTTTAGTTGATTTTTGTTCCACTAGATGGCGTTCTGCCATCTAAAAAGCTCATGTGCTTGTAGTCAGGATATGCCTATTTTTTATTTTAATATATATTTTTATTTTATTTATTTGATAGTTTTTTATTTTATTTTATACTAGCCGAATGACCCTGGCAACGCCCGGGTTTTACCCGATTAAATGTTTTTATTCAAATACTATTCGTTACAATTATAAATTGGCGCCGTGGATGTCACTCTTGTGAAACATCCCGCTCCAAACTTTGTGTCTGAGAAGCGATATTTTTATAGAAAGATGATCTGGCTTTTGTTTTCTGCTCGAATGAATGTTTTTCTGTTAGAATTTTGTTCCTGCGTACAAAATAATGAACTGGTTTCACCCGTGGTCTCTGCTTTTTGAAAATTTTTCCGATATAATTTTGTATCTGATAATCAAACATGATACAGCAATATCGTCATCATCATTTTCTGACTAAAAATATATAGTTTTAATAATTGATTTATATATATTTTTAAATAGCCTATCGTCTTCCCCGTATTTTTTTACCTATGTATGGAAATTTTGGTTTGAATTAGTGAACTACTGCGAATTTCTATACCGGACATACAAACAAACATACAAACATTCATTTTTCTATACGTATATAGATATATAAACACTTTTTTTAAACACTAAAAATATACCATTGAGTGGCAAGTGAGAATATATAAGAGAGTATAATATCAGTGTTAGATTTATAAAGTCACAAAGATGAATCACACAATTTTAGCTGAATTAGCGGTGTGAAAGAAAGCTAGCCATTTCCCTCTCCGTCTTCTGCAGAGATGTCCGACATCACCGTCCAGCTGTGTAGCCTGATCCAGTCAGGCCGGCCGGCTGGTATGGGCAGTAAATCAAGTGGACATTGCGGAATGGTCCCATCCATTGCACTTACCACACGATATTAGGTTTGCTTAACTCCACTCCCTAGCGTCCTATAAATAAATTAGTTCTTTGATGGTACCTAAACTTGGCCCCAACTTTCTTTTCCCGAGAGACTTGTAAGCTAGCCGACTCTTCCACGCCGTATCTACCGGTGTTACGATAGTAAGGTGAGTCGCCTCATATCGAAATGTACGTTTAAAAATCGATTTGCCAAACATCTGTACCTTAAAACTGGTATTATTTCGTAAAATTGTTCTCAGATAAGACCAATTCTTATATATATCTTCCCACATTAAAAAAATATTTATTTATGATTAAAAATATATACACATTGGATCAAGAAAAAAAAAACGTATTTACCAATATTCCAGTTGGCTGAATGCCAATATTTGTCCAGACATAAAACATATATATATTGTGTAAATAAACTTAGCGCCACATTACTTGTTTATACACTAAATAAATAAATTGTTGTTGTACCTTCACGTTGAGCCAACTGCAATAGTGGTAAATACACTCTTTTTTGATATATAGTCACTATATAGCTTTTAATTGAATAAATAAATACAATTTATAGATAGCTCTATTTTCAAAACTTATACGTGCGCCACCAAAAGTGGGTCATCCAACAATTCTTAAACGTATGTCACCAAAAAAAAAAAACGTCTCCCGCCAAAATTCATAGCGCCATCTATCGCTGAAAATTAGAAGTACATTTTAACGCTACTTATACCCGTAGAGCTGAGAAGAGAGAAACGCTTGTATCCTGACACATTTAAAAAGAGGGGGCTTACTTTCTAAGATATTTTAAAGGAGAATTAGACCAACCTTGAGAATATTCTGTGAAAGAGGACATATATTCGAGGGTGTACTGGATATAAAAGGACACGGGATCGAAAGGGCCTTATTGGAGTGTAGGATGGCTCAACCAAGCCTAGACCCATGCTGGTCAACTTAACTGAAGTCTAAGGGCAAACAGGGATGCTCGGAGCACGAGTTGTCACAGTGTCTCGGCTACAGGCCCTCGACGATGTGTAACGCGACCTCAAACAGATCAAACTTCGAATTGAGAAACATTTGAACGTCATCAATCTCTGGTGACAATGAAAAAGAAAAGCAGAAAATAAAGATTGCTATGTGATGACACGATTCTAGAACGCTTCTTGTGCAGTAGTTTATTTCCAGGAGTAACACATTCCATATTTTCTTTGACTAGGCAGGTATTCTTTAGTTACAGAATCGGATAGAATTGGCTATCTCAATGCTAACATCATTCTATCTCTTTAATATCAATTTGGAGAATACCCCTAGTAACTTCTATTTACATACGGCGTTTGAAAGTGCATGGTACCCGCTCTTTCTCTGCTCAACCTGGACCTCGTGGTTATTTATTGTCGTCCATTTGTAGTCAACTTATATAGCCATAACTTCTTATTTAATAAATATATGCTAATGTTATTATTTTAATTAATTCTCGTGATTTTCAACAATTAACGCGTTAACAGAAGAGAATATCTCAAGTTCGAATCCAGGCAAGGTCGTTTTTTAAACAGTAGGCCCGGCTTCCGTAACCCATTTTCGTGGCATAATGCGCGTTGCCTGTTTTCAAGAGCATTTACCGTCTTACTTAGTAAGACTTTCAGTTGGTATTTATTCTGATAGATGGCACTCTGCCATCAGTAACGTTCAGTTACACTAATAAACAAAACTTGAGGAAGCTGTACTTTTTAATATGTATATGGGGATTCAGATAATAACTCTGTAAAATATTTGATGCACAATGACCTTTATCAAAGATACACGAGATAACCAAGTGTGAACAAAATTTCTTCTGTCTCCTTAAAAAAAAAAAAAAAAAGACGACTGGCGACATCAAATACTTTAAATTTCCTTTAATTTTTTTCATGAGAGTACATGATCAGGAGGTGCTCTACCATTATGTTTTTCCTCTGATATTCTTCTAAGCCCATAATACCCTCGTTGTAGTTTAGAAATTGCTTATTTTTGTCAGTTTCAAATGTAAAACACACACACCGAAGTTAAATTTGACTCTGTATGTGAACTAACTCTCTAAATAAATATTTGTCACAAATTATTATCCCATTGATTAATTAAACAAGAAAGTCAGGTTGTATAACACGGTCGATATTGTCCACGTGTTTACTTAAAAAACGAACGAAGAACGGGGGGGGATATAAAAATAACAGTATGTGTGTGTGTGTGTGTGTGTGTGTGTGTGTGTTGTGTGTGTGTGGACTCTATAATCTCCAAAGTCAACATTGGAGCGATCAAATAGAAATTCCATTAGAGTTTTCCCCACGGGTTATCCCTCGTGTATTCTCCAGATATATATCTGCGGAGTTCTTTCTCTTCTAGAATGTTCGACATCTACTCGCCATACACAAGGTTTAGACGCTTCCTTCTTGATATAGCAACAGTGGGGTTATCTAGATCATCTACAGAAAAGGTATGTCACCCGACACACACACACACACCCGGAGGCTGACCTCCGAGAACGCCGTGGGCTTCGGGGCGGAGTCTACGCCCTCATCTAGCTCCTTAGCTGCGGCCGTGGTGCTGCGGGGGACGGCTACGCCGTTCCTCAACGGCCTCACGACCCGCTCGGCCCGACGGGCCCTGGATCGCCCGCGCCTCGCCGCCACGCCCATCTCCAGATTCCTGGCGAGATGGACGCCCACCATCAATCCACCATCCAGGATCGACTGGGCCTCATTGCGGCGTTGCGCCTACTCGGGCCACGAGGCTGACGCGGCCCTCAAGTTGGCCCTCCACGCCCTCCCCCATCCGGCCCATCCTGCCTCGGTCGGCCCCTCCTGTCCTGCCTGCGGGTCCATCGACCGCTCCCTCAGCCACCGTTACTGGTGCTGTCCCTCCATCAGGCCTCTAATTAGAGAGGCCTTCAACATCATGGGGCGGCCCCCTGACCTGCAGGCTTGGATCTTCGGCGGGTCCGGCCTTGAGGACGACGCCCTTTCCATCCTGGCCTCGGCAAAGTTGCGAATCTATCGCTGCTTTGTCCAGGTTGGGCTCGGAGAAGCGGTGGAGGACCCGCTCATCGCCTGGTCCAGGACCCTCCAGCGCCGCGGACTCCTACCTTTGTCCCTCTTGTAAATTTGTTTCATTTATGTATATATTTAATAATTTTCTTCTCTTCCTCTCTCTCTCATGTGAGATGTAATATTGTCTAAGATGACAATAAATATTGTTTAATTGTCAAATTGTCACACACACACACCTACCTAAAATAAAGTGTTTATTACAAAATTATGACAGAAAGGCCACTTTTCATTCTGTGCCAAGCACACTTAGGGCATTATTTCATATTGTAAACTAGATGAATTCTTCTCCTGCCGAATTTATGTTTTACCAACCCATAATTGTAAAGATTTAGTTAGCTATGTCACCCACCTTCCTAAAGTGTTTATTACAAAATTATGACAGAAAAACCACTTTTCATTCTGTGCCATGCACACTTAGGGCATTATTTCATATTGTAAACTAGATTAATGCTTCTCCTGCCGAACTTATGTTTTACCAACCCATATTGTAAAGATATGTAGTTTGATGCACTAGCGCGCCATCTGTTATCAAAATTCGAAACTATTTTAAAGGCGTAAGATTCTTTTTGATATTAAACAATTTCTACTGCCCTTACTGCAATGGAAAAATTAATGAGAGGGCCTGGCTCATCAGTGGTGAACCCTCTGAGAAGTTGAATGAAAAGTGGCCTTTCTGTCATAATTTTGTAATAAACACTTTATTGTAGGTAGGTGGGGTGACATACCTTTTGTGTAGATGATCTAGACGGCCCCACTGTTAATATATAAAGAAGGAAGCGTCTACACCTTGTGTATGGCGAGTAGCTGTCGGACATTCTAGAAGAGAAAGAAACCGCTGAGAGGGTTCACCACTGATGAGCCAGGCCCTCTCATTAATTTTTCCATTGCAGTAAGGGCAGTAGAAATTGTTTAATATCAAAAAGAATCTTACGCCTTTAAAATAGTTTCGAATAAAGATATGTAGTATTGGTAGTAGTGTAGTAGAGCCTACCACGGGAGGCCGCGGTCTAAACCAAGTCTTATCAGGGACATATCTCCTATCAGAGACTCTGTCATGTCTGGCCAAGCCATGAAGAGTCTTTCAATCCAAACAGAGTCTCTGATAAAAGGCCACCAGGCATGATTTTAGGCTACGGTGTTTCACGGGAGACTCTACTGCAGTAGTTAAGAGATTACCAAAGTGGGATTATCGGACTGATTGGTGCACGGGAATGGAAACTATGGCGGTGATTCCTTTCTGAACTAACTCTCTATGGCGCCTTAGTTTCTCCAGTCACCGACGAGGTTTGCAGAACAAACACACATATATGTGAATTGATCACAATGTCATGAATACCTTTTGAAGCCTGGTTATATTATAAACTGGGTGAAAGAATTCCCTGTCCTCCAATACTGGAGTCCACATGGATGTACCGACATGTCTAACGTATTACGTGTGTGTGTGACAGCGGCGTGTACGATATCTACGTGAAGAACGATGGCGAGCCGGAGAAACGTGTGGGCTCCTACATGAACACGGGTAGCTTCGGGGAGCTGGCGCTGATGTACAACATGCCGCGGGCCGCTACCATCAAGGCCGCCTCTCACGGCTCGCTCTGGGTCATGGTGGGTGTACACTTCCCGGCTTGAAATAGATTTACAGGATTTTTTTTTCTTTTTGCATCTTTTCAGATGGTTCCGTGTCGATCATCTTTCTCGGAGCGTTTATATTTCACTTTGGCCAACTTTCTTTCTAGAAGAGCTCTACTTCCTTATGTACAGTTCCAAGCAACTTCTTCCAATGACTTCCTTTAGACGTGACGCCTGGCTTGAGTCATCTTCCCGCCACCTTGTCCTCCACATGTTTCAGAACGTCCCAATACTAACACCGTTTCAATGGCGCACCTTCATGTTTCAACCTCCCTAACAATCGGAACATAAAGATAGAACCTTAAAAAAAAAACTATCATATATATCTATCTAGACTAAAAAATAGATATATTAAATAAAAAGGTTTTAATGGGTTTTTATACAAACTTCTAAGTTTTATTCTAAGGCTATATAATAATATATAAAATATTTTACGAAGTTTATTATTCGATAAAATAATCCCCATTATCAGTATTTAAGGTCTCAACCCCGAAAACACATCATTGACTGTATTGACTCAGCCATTAATGAGATCTACTCATCCCCAGCAGACACCATCAAAAGTCTCAAACTCTACAAGCTTGATACCATGATAAGTGGATATGTGTTTCTTTTTAAAAAGAAACATCCCAGGAAGCCTGATTGATTTCACCTTAGTGAAACACCTATTATATTCTTCAATTCACAGAATGCACCTTTTCGGCCCAACGACATCTAATATAAGACTGCTAGATTGTGTGTGGTTCATACAGTTTATTAGGCGCGATAAATGAATAGTATTTTGAGAGTGCACTGAAATTATGCATCTCCTCGATCTGTGCGCAAATGAGCCTCCACAACACCGGCAAATTCTAACACCAGCTATGGCTCTCGTCAGTACAGGGGACCTCCCACGAGAGGAGTTAGGACATCGGCCGAATCTGCCGGTTAAATGTATTTTAACTTGGAAAGTAGTGCGGCAGATTTCTAGCTCAAATTTGGGTGAGTATGGCATTCGTGAGTAAAAATGTGACACCTCTCCCTTTAAAATGCGTTAAAAACAATACATGAAAACCATGCTCTAACAAAGGTAGCCTTTCACCTTGATGGTGTCTCAACACCAAACCCTGGTACTCAACTAAGAGCTGCAATGGTACCTATGTGTGTAGGACCGCCAAACCTTCCGGAAAATAGTCCTCAAGAGTGCCTTCAAGAAGAGGAAAGAATACGAGAAGCTCTTAGAAAATGTCCCCATGCTAAAGCATCTAAAGGTAAGTGAGGATTTTGTGCCATCTCGATAGAAGAATAGAAAGTATTTAGACGGATTTATCGTTTCCCAAATAGAACAAACCCTTTACAGTCCTTACTACGGTGATAACATAGCCTGGCTAATTAGCCATTGGGAGTCTCACCATTGATGAGACAGGCCCTTCCAAATTTTTGGAATTACGGTAAGAACAGTAGTTTTTAAAGAACTTTATTAACATCAGTGATAAACTATTGTAGAGGTTATGAAGAGTAAAGGGGCAAAAACCATGTACAATTAAGGAAGTTTTGTCACCGCCCTCCTTCTTCGTTAACTCCCTACCTTACCTCAAGACTAGGTCGACGGTATCATCCCGGACAGTAGATAGCTGTTGGGGTGAACCACCCGTTAGTAAAGGTAAACATATTGTGTTTTTTTATTTATTTGCGAACCACTGCGCTCCTCAACTGGCAACAAAGGTTTTTCCAGCCAGTTGTAGAGCTGTGTTCCGGAAAGTTTTTGTTCGCAACCTCTCACTATCATTACTCAAGATTTATTTTGAAAACTCATTTTAAAACAGCGCTAGTGTTTCTACTCTCCGAAAAAGGGGGGAAATTTCCAGAAGTATATTTGTTATCCCCTATTTTATGCATGCCCCAATCCAATCGTACCTATGATATCCACGGTATTTATACCCGAGGTTCCATTCAAGTGTGTGGCAGCACTACGAGCGGATGAACCTGTGCGACGCCCTGATGCCCATGTCCTTCGAACCCAACCAGATCATCATAAGACAGGTAACTGACTGACCACATAGCCCAGTGGGTGGTATGGTACTCATTCACAATGGCTGAAATCTAATGTGATTTTTTAAAATGTGTCTAAATATATTACACACATTTCTAACATCATTACTTGTACCATTGCTGCCCGCTTCATTACATCAGCTTATATAACCTCCATCTACCTAACCCAGGGGTCGGCAAACTTTTGAGTCGGAAGAGTCAAAAATTACAATCTACAAAATTTCAAAGTTTTTAAAGAGCCACACAATTTTTTCTTGCCAACAATAAATAGTACTAGCATAAATAATATTTACGTATGAAACTATATAAAGAGCCACAGCTTCACACATCCAAAGAGCCGCATGTGGCTCGCGAGCCGCAGTTTGCCGGCCACTGACCTAACCCAACACATTCATTATGCCGCCCTCTAGCCAACCTTCGATTATAGAGCCAGTGTGATACATGGGTCAACTTAAGTTGTTTGAAAGATTTAGCGGGGTGTGTATATTTTGTAAAGGTGATATTTTATTATTTCAAAATGGGACTATTCCAAGAACGCGCAACAACTAGACAGGACGGGCTGTAGATCATAGAAGAGGATGTATTCCACCAACTTTATGTCCTCCACACAATGACACCAGTTCTTTATGACAAGGATGTGTTATTGTTCTCCATTGGCGTTGCTCAACCCCTGGACTGACTGACTACTCGAGACAGAGAGAGTGCAATGTCTAAATTGAAGACATACTTCTATTTCAAATATTGTGTCAACTTAGCTCCATCTCTCGATGAAATGTGGTACCACTTTACCCCTACTCTTTTGAAAATACATTTTGATTAAAATTTATTTTATACATCTAATACGGCGATGAATAATTTAAAAATAAAAAAGGGAGAGAAGCCTTGATTCATCTGTGGTGAACTCTCCCAGCGGTTTCGCCAGTTTAATCGCAAGACCGCTCTATTCTAGTATATTAGATTCTGCCTTTGTAATATAATAAAGTAAATGGGTGTTTAAGAGAACGATAGAAATATATTTCTAGGACACACACACTACACAATATATATACCTAAAGATTTAATGCATCCAGCAATTCTCTTCCGCAACATTACAAACAAGCCTGTATACAGAATTCAGTCCAATACACTAGTAAAGCGGTCTGGAGATTAACTGGCGAAACCGTTGTGAGAGTTCACCACTGATGAGTCATGCCCTCCGTCATTCAAATTTTATTCATCGCAAATACAAGCAAGAGGTCTGTAGAATCGAGTTTTAATATAATAATTGTAACTATATATAATAAATATATTGTGACCCCTGGCTTTCACTAAAGGTCCATCCACTCCCAATAGTTGGTAGCTTTACACGAATTCCTAATGCACGGAACCAACCAACCCGAGGGTGAATTAACTCTTGATTGTCTTCAAGAGAGCCTCCACTACATATTGGGTCATCTTACCGCAACCAACAACTGGGGAAGTAGTGCCAAAACTCAATCACAAGTTTAACAAAGAGACGACAATACATGCGCTTTATAACAATCTTTTTAACAAAATCCCCAACAACCAGAGGCCGAACCAAAAGATGTTACTGTCGATAGGCTCTATAGCAAAACTATTAAAGATCTATTAGATTTACGGGAGGTCTCGGGACTGGTTCCCATGCTTACTAACTTCACAAACAACCTGAATATATCTAACCTAACTTAACCGTACCTAACCACCAAAAAAGATATAACTATTTCAAGGTTTTGGTTACTCTTATCCTCGTTATGACTTGTAAACACCTTACGCTAGATAAGGGTTAGTAAACATGTGGGAATCAGGACGGGGGGACCTCCCTAGCTTTACTAATACACCCTGTGGGGCCTTTAAATATTAAAACAAGAACCACACGTGTTATATTGAAGGAAAACAGCTTTAAAACGTGGAGTGTTGGTTTCTAAATCCTCCTGGTGGATGCCGGGTTCTGAGCAGTAATTTGGCGCAGGGAGATGAGGCGGAAGGCATGTACTTCGTGGAGGAAGGCACAGTCCGGGTCACCATGCACTCCGAGGTAGGTGGTGATCTACAGAGGACGTCACGGGCTGTTGTCTAACCTACCTGCTGTTGCCAGACCGACTCCAACGAGGTCGAGATGTCCCGACTGACCAAAGGAGAATACTTTGGAGGTATGCAACCTTTGTTAAGACACTAGAGTCTCCAGAGGGCACCTCTCCACAAAGGACAGTTTTCATTACCACTTTTATCAATTACCTGCTCTCCAGTTAGAGGACACCTATCTCTAAAGGACACTTTGGCTCTACAACTAAGTGTCCTTTTTCCTTCATTTAAAAAAAAAAAGGTCTTTGGAATATATATTAAAAAAAAAAAAAAGGAATATCCTGACCTCTCACATGAACACTTTATATGGCAAAGCGCCATCTAGTGGAACAAAAATCAACTAAACGTTTAGGCTTGTTCCATGATATTTGGCCTAAAATGTTAGTGTAAGCAGTCAGGATATGCCTTTTTATTTTTAACTAGCCGAATGACCCGGGCAACGCCCGGGTTTTACCCGATTAAATGTTTTTATTCAAATAATATTCGTTACAATTATAAATTGGCACCATGGATGTCACTTGTGCAACGTCCCGCTCCAAACTTTGTGTCTGAGAAGCGATATTTTTATAGAAAGATGATCTGGCTTTTGTTTTCTGCTCGAATGAATGTTTTTCTGTTAGAATTTTGTTCCTGCGTACAAAATAATGAACTGGTTTCACCCGTGGTCTCTGCTTTTTGGAATTTTTCCCGATATAATTATGTATCTAATAATCAAACATGATACAGCAATATCGTCATCATCATTTTCTGACTAAAAATATATAGTTTTAATAATTGATTTATATATTTTTTAAAATAGCCTATCGTCTTCCCCGTATTTTTTTACCTATGTATGGAAATTTTGGTTTGAATTAGTGAACTACTGCGAATTTGTATACCGGACATACAAACCAACAAACAAACAGACAAACATACAAACATTCATTTTTATATATATAGAGATATCAACACCTGACTTTTTTCTTCTTATTTTTCACATGATCAGCGTAACTACGCAAATTGTGGCCTTAAATATCCATTTCTTGATTTCTTAGCCCAAATTTTGGTCATTGAGGTACAGCCAGCACCACAATGATGAGGGCCAACAGCCTGAAACGTGTTTGTGGTTGGCTTTTCTTGATTTATCAAGAAATGGGTTGGTTATTTAATATCTTGGACTTTGTAATTGTAAATAAAACCAAAAAGATTTGGTGTATCTGGGTGGTTAGAAACATATATTAAATGCTCCAGGAACCTAAGTTATATATTCTAATGCCAGAATGTGTGAATATTTATATATTCCTAATACTGGGTTCAATATTAATATGCATATTTTATTAGATTTCGTATATACATATATATTGTAAATTTTAAATATGTGTGATTGTAAATTAAAAAAATATATATGACTAAAAATTAAATAGATAATTAATAAAAATACATTTTAAAAAAGCTTTTATTAGAATGCACTAAAATAGAAAAATAAATATTTTAGCTCCTGCCATTGAACAATTAGATATATATGATTAGAAATAAAAGCGGCGGGGGACGATCATCTTGAATTTCGAACTTACGTCTTTACTCAATATAGGATTGTCCCTCGCCGCTTTTATTTTTACTCATATAAATCTAAATTGTTAAATGGCAGGTGCCAAAATATTTATTTTTTTCTTTTTATTGCATTTTAATAAAAGCTTTTTTAAAAAGGTATTTCTTTTTTACTATTTATTTTTTTATTATACAGTAGAACCTCCATGAGAGGACACTCACGCTAAAGGACACCTCTTTATAAAGGACAGTTTTCATTTACAAATTTACCATTTACCAAAAAAGGACACTTTAGCTCTGCAATTAGGTCTTGTCCTTTACAGGGAGTTTCTACTGCATATATATTTCTTCTTATATGTATGTATATATATTAAAAATAATGAAAGCATATACTGATCAGAAGCACATGTGCTTTTTACACCTGACCCTTTTATATTTTATATATATTTTTTCATGTGTTAAGCGTATTTACACAAATTTGGCCCTAAATACTCATTTCTTGGTTTCTTAAGAAGCCTCTGGGACCAAAAATCTTTTTGGTCACAGTAGTGCAGCCTGCTCCACGCTGATGAGCGCCAACAGCGCAAAACACGTTCGTGGCTGGCTTTTCTAGATTTATTAATAAATTGGGTTAGCCAAATATCAGGGAACAGGCTAAATCAATGTTTAGTTGATTTCTGTTCCACTAGATGTCGCTCTGCCATCTAAAAAGCACATATGCTCCTGGTCAGGATATGCTTTCATTATTTTTAATATCAACACCTGACCCTTTTATTTATTTATTTTTTCTATTATTTATATATATATATATATAAATAGACAAGGGTCGCCTATCCCGTCAAAATAGACGTCTAAAACCAGACGCCATCTATTGACCGTCGCCGCAACTAGCAGCCTCGGGTCGGTGACAAACCCACAACACCAGCTTTGGCAAACTGAAAATCATCCACCTAGAGGTCATGGTTTCGGGCTAATAGCCTCTAGGTGGACGATTTTCAGTTTGCCAAAGCTGGTGTTGTGGCTTTGTCACCGACCCGAGGCCGCTAGTTGCGGCGACGGTCAATAGATGGCGTCTGGTTTTAGACGGGAGAGGCGACCCTTGTCTCTTTAGATCAATTTCCATATATATATATATTTTTTTTTTAAGGCATCTCTTTTATACATCTAACTGAATGTTGTTGGTGACTGGCACCATCTATTGGAATAAATATAAACAAAATGTTGATTTAAAAATATATATTCCAGAATACTGGGCTAACACTTTTACTTGATAAATCAAGAAGCCTGCCCTACACCTGAGTGGTTGTTGGCTGTCATTAGTGTGGTGCAGTACTTCAACACACAACCTGGTCCTAAAGGTGTCTTAAAAAATCAAGGAACGAGTATTTATGGCTAGAATTTGTATGAATATGGTTAGAGTCCTCTCAAGATATTTATTTGAGGGAAATCAGTTCTGAGACACAGGTGTGCCTCCCTAATCAGGTTCCTCTCTCAGAGGATTGATCCATAGTTTTCAACTGGCTGTAAGACATTGCTGTGGGTATGAGAGCTACTATATAAGTAGGATGTATGGTGCACACCATAGGCAATGTTGCAACCATAGGCTAAGAATTTCTGGGTTAAGTAGATAAAAGAAACATAAGTTTGTTTTTTGATAGTGTAGATGATTTTCAGAGTCTGTAGTGAAAGACATTAACTAGAGTTCACTTAGTTTTGTTAGCCTATACAACTAGGGCAAGGTTGTGTTGAGAGGTATGACACAGAGATATGGGATTGTCCATGATAAGCTTTAGATCATCCACACTGTCTTATCTGGGAATCTTATCTTCCTGACAGTTCGAGGAATGAACTCTCCAGACAAGTTTACATAACCTTTGATTGCCATCCTGTGTGAAAGTTGGCGTTAGGGTATAAGTCAGTAATTGGATGATAACATTTCTTAGAATCTAAACAGGCCTCAGAATATTGGAAGTTGTGTTTAGAGGTGAGGTATAGAGCATGGTTGTGCAATGTCAGGAAACTATGTCATAGCATGATAAAGAGCTTGTCAAGAATTTGAACCTGGAAGCTTCACCTCCTCCCCACCAGCGAGTGCAAGTAACCAAATGGGGATCTGGTACATTTGTAAGTGCAAAGTCGAACCGCTTTTCACATGTGGTGCACTTACAGTAAAAGCAGTCCTCTACTTCTACCCACCATGAGTAGTGCTTTCCCCATAGTATGAGTTTACTGAGAACTCCGCAGAGTAACAACAAGGCCAATATACATATACTCTATCTAGTCTGAAGATGTTGTTACCAAATGAAGAGATTCCTTTATTCAGATTTAGCTGGTGAATTCTATCACTTATTAAAACATTTGTATCTTATATTATCTTACAATATAAAATCACATATAGTACAATTCCTGATAATGGCCATAAAGGTTGCAATTACTTCTTGTATTGTAAGTTTTATATTGTGGAGAAAACTTCACCTTTGCATATTTCCAAGTAGACGCCATTTATTGGTAAGACTGAACCTATGTCACACATTATTTATTTATTTGGTCTTATTACCTTGTCTTTCTAATATATAATCTAAATGGTATTTTATCACTTTCTCTCTCTCTCACCAGTCCAGTAATAACATTGAGCACTCCTAAGGTTGTAAGACCAAATAATGTGTCTTATCATTGAGCACTCCTAGTGTTGGATATGATGTCCCTACTCAGGAAGACCATAACTTTCCTAGGACATCATGTGTTGCTATCTACACAGCAATATCATTAAAAAAACTATATGAGCTGGCTGGATGGAGTCAAGAAAGTTACCAGAAGGTATTTCATGTAATTCAGTACACAGTAATTTGTCTAATCTTTACACAAGGGGATAAGAAACAACCACAGAAAGTCACTAGATGAGAAACATGTAATGGCCACCAACAGATCAAATTGGAGAATATTTGTCTATATAGTCATCAAAAGTCAACTTGATAGATGGTAACATCACAACAAACTCTATGTGAGGTTTGCTACAGTTTTGAAATTAGTATTCAGAAAGCATGGATTCTCTTGTCTATAGTTATAATGTTATACAAGTATTAGGTAGAGTTATCATTGCCTTTAGTGCAGTCAATAAGGTTATAATATTCTGAAGTTCCTTAACTCTGGTTAGAACATAGAATCTTTGTCCTGTGTGATGTTATAATGGGGCTTAACAATCCCAGATTGTGACAACAATGTAAGGGAAAAGTAAGAGGCATTTACATCAACATTTGGGTGAATACCATCCCCCCATCTCAGGTTGTAACCATGCAGTTATATTCATCACTGAAACATTGATCTAAGCAAGGTCCACTAAGTTCAAGTTGGGTGTGACAGAGCTGGCACTTGTGACCCACCGTCCCCGGGCTGCCTCAGTCTATGCAGTGGACCACGTCAAACTAGCCTGTAAGTCCAGGGAACACAGTTTATTGGAGGAGAACTAAGGAATGTGTACACAGCCTTGGATGTACAAGCCTTCGAGAGGCTGCTGGGCCCGTGCATGGACATCATGAAGAGGAACATAGATGACTACGAGAAACAAGTTGCTGAGATGTTCGGGGCGCGTATTGACATGGATGAGCTTCGATGATGGAGTCAGAAGGCTTCACTCTCCTCTTCCTCCGCCGCAGAGATCCTTTCCTCCTCCTCCTCTTCTACTTCTTCTATCTCCTCCTCCTCCTCCTCACTTCCCTACAAACACGCCCTCCGCTCCACGCACCATATCACCCTCTTTTTGTATGTACATAGAAGAACTGTTGTGTTGCTGCCCCACTCACACACATATATATAACAACAATATATATTCCCCCTTACTCTATAAACTCTCTATATATAAATATATATATATTAAAAAAATATAAAAAAAAAATAACCAAAAAAAAAAAATTGTTTTTTGATGGCGAAACTAAATATTGTGTTTTTTGGATAAACCCAATCCATCTCTCTCTCTCTCTCGCCTACCCCTCCCTCTTGTTACCCCACTGTTATATAACCAAAGATGTTTAAAAAAATTTTGTTTTTTACCTTCGGGTCTTCTGTGACGTTGTCTTCGTCTTCATCGTCGTCCTCCCTTGTTGCTTGGGAGAGAATTTCTTCCCCCTGGCAGACATCATATCTTGTCAAACCTTAATCCCTACTTTTCTCTTCAATCTTTCTTTCCCTGTCAAATCTAACTAATTGTTATATTAAATAAATATCTCTATTTAATAAGAAGATTAAACAAATGAATATATTTAATTGATATCTCTACTATATGAACAATCTCCCTCCCCTCTCTCTATATAATAATATATAAATATTTAAATGATTAAAATTCTTTGTTGTTGTTTTTGTTCCTCTCAGTGTTTTCTGTTCCCCCTCTCACCCTGTTTGTTTTGTATTTAAAAAAAAACAAATATTATATAACAAAAGTGGCCCATCCCCAACAAGATGCCTTGCCCGTGGTAAGCCTGCCATCTCCTAGACGACCAAAGAGATGTTGATTGGCAGCAATAAAGTGAATTAATGCCCGTGTTGTAAGTCTCAGACTCTTTTTCTTGTCTTACACATTCACCCACTCGGTTTACTCCTTTGTTTTGGAGGATATATAACACTGTGTTTCCCCATTAAAACATGTTAGGAAACTAGGAGAGGAGTGGTATAAAAAGAAAAAATTGCTCCAAAGGCCCCCTGATTCTAGCAAAAGTCCAACCCCACTAGTGAAAGCAAGTAACTAAACGGAACTCTAGCACATTTGTAAGTTGGACTTCTCTTACTACATGTGTAGACATGTAGTGCACTTGCAGGAAAAAGCAGGTGCTTACTACCCACCATGATTATCATGGCTTGTACTGTGTGAATTTAGAATAGGTTAAAAAAGAAACTAGAACTTTAGTCTGTCATAAAACCTGATACAGAAATTTTGAAGACAAAGTAAACTTTACAATGTGACTCATATATATATTTAAAAAAATAAAATATTTTAACATTAAGCAGTGCAAACTAAGTGTGTAATAAAACTGGTCTATTCACATGCCAATAAAATGTATCATTAAAGACACTCCTATATACTACAAAGAATACTAGAAAATAATAAAACCCATGTGATACAAACTTGACACATTATTTATAACCCATAGAAATTGATTGAGATAAGATCATATTTCCTCTCAAACATTTACAGGTGTTGAGTCTTGAGCTTCAGGATGGAGAGGACTGGAAGCCCTCTCTTCTAAGTAGTACTTAGCTCCAATGTTGCCTCTGACATAAGGAACTGCCTGGTGCAGTGACTCCTAACTTGGGAGGACAGAGTCTGCTCATTCTGAATCAGAAGCTCTTACAGTCTACAATAAACTGACCTAGGTTTTTTAGCAAGCTTGGATCCTCTTTTTATTTCTGGGCCTGCAATGGTGGAATGAAAGTACTCACATGAAGGTCCCGGTTCTTGAGGTTACCGACCCAGAAGGCTTCCTGGCATTGGTTTAAAGCCAACATGGCCTTGACCCGGTACACAAAGGTCTCCAGGGTTTTCTTGAGCAGCGGGATGTGGTTGACCAGACTCACATCCCTGGTGACCTGGGACACATACAGCTCACCTACAGTATGGCGTTACAACCTCTTACAGCAACCATGATAAGGTACAGCTTGGATTATAGATTAGAAGCATAAGGTAACAAGACCAAATCAATTGTTACCAGTTTCAAACAAAATTATTATTTTAATACTGCTATTCAGTATTTAAAAAAATTAATTCATCAAAAGGACAAACACACCTTTGTCAATGTGGTGCATGCTATACAATGTTAAGCCTCCAAGGAAAGTCTAAATAGTTGAGCAGTCAAGATATGTCTTTGACCCATAAGCATAAGCTGAGAGAGGAGATATCCAGGTTTCTGACAGGATCCACCGAGCTAATAAATTTAAACGAAGGGCGTAGGAACACAGGTGTACCACACAGCTTTGATGGGGCAGTTGGACACATCTTTTTGACATTCAGGGCCATGGGTTGCAGAAACTATATGGCCCGCTCCACAATTGTGATGTTTTCCTTTTGAAAAACTCCTGCCTCTTGGTGACCTTGTTACAACAGCCTCCTTTATAAACGGCAACTTGGTTATATCATCCTAATTCTAAAGTCCTAAGCCCCAAATGCTGCATCTGAGACAACATGGTTATAAGTCCTTTACCTCAGTGATGAAACTTCTTGACACTATTGTTCTTCCTACTTTACTATATGCGGCACCAATGTGGGCAATTAACCAGCTGAAGACAGTCAATAATACCCAAGATGCATTTCTTCGTCGTCTCTTAGACTTACCAAACTTCACACCAGGATATGTCCTCAGAAGAGAATGTGGAAGAATATCAACTGAACTTAATGCTGTAAAACTCACATTAAAGTTTTGGATCAGGATTTTAAAAATGGAGACGAGCAGATTACCACATGCTTGCTTAAACTATCTCTGGAAAGTCACCGCGAAAAAGGAAATAGAAGACAGTTTTACTCAAAATTTAATAAAAATTCTAGACTCTAAGGGATATTCCTTTCTTAAGGGCTGCGAAGACTACTTAGCCATACAGAAAGAATTGCCAGGCATAATTAGAACTACCATAAACTAACTAATTCAAAACGATCAGATGAAAATCACTGATTCAACCCACTTTGCTCACTACAAATTTTTGAGCGAATCATTCATGACAGAGGAGTACCTACGATTAAATATCTCGCTTCCCAACAAAAGACTAGTTGCACAACATAGAGTTTTATGGCAATTTTTCAGGGAAGAAAGAAAAGACTTCTGGAAAGAAAATGGCCGGAACTGTTTACTTTGTAAGGATCTCATGGATGATAATTTGGTTCACTATTTCTTCAAATGCCCTCTCTTAACAGAAAAACGTACTGAAATTTTCCCAAGCCCTACCTCTGGTCAATTTAGATACCATCGCATATGTCAACTTCTCTCTTCAGCTCTGAATGATGAATTACTGATTGTTAGATACTTTAAGTTCTGCACAGAAGCTGGGCGCATGAGAAAGAATGCAGGGCAAAGGATACTGGAGGATGAACTATCTGTAAATAGGTAACTGAATGTGAGACAAACCTTATTTTGTTGTAAATGTTTCCCCTTCCCTCTCCTCTTGTTGACGTGTAAATACGGCGAATCCTGTATGGGGCGGAATGCCCTAAATAAAGGCTTTTGTTGTTGTTGACAACATGGTTATAACGACTTGAAAATATTGATCTCAAGTGACTGCACTTGAATTTGCTCTTGTTACTTTGAAAAATATCAATTTGCCCTATTTTTTACGTTGCCAAAACTGACATAAGGGTTTGCCACTAATAAGCCAGGCCCTCCTGGGGAAATTTGTTTCTAATTGAAATGAAAAGTTGTGTCAAAAAATGGATGAGCGATTTACTACCATGTATGGTAGAACCTTTCTCTAAAGGACAAGTTGCAGGGCCAAAGTGTCCTCTTACTGGAGAGTTGTTAGATGGCAATTTTGTTGATATAAGTCCTCTAGGGGCCCTTCATGGAGAGCAGCCTACTGAATATAGACCCCATCATCCTGAGTATTATAAAAAATTGTAAATGGGGGAAGCTTTGTGTTGAATTATTATAATTGTTAAGAAAGAAAAAAGGCATCTCCTTATTGTGCAGCTGAAAGTTGCTGATGGCTTGCAGCCTCTATCGGAATAAATATCAACTATTCATTGATTTTTAATTGTTCCAAAATTGGCCAAATACCCATTCTTGATTAATCAAGAAAAGTTAACCATGTATGCATTTCGGGCTGTTGGCTCTCGTCAGCGTGGTGCAAGCTGTACTTCAGCGACCAAAAAACTGGTCATTCAGGCATCCTGAAAAATCATGAAATGGGAAGTTAAGGCCAGAATTGCGTGAGAACGCAAAAGAATGTGAAAAAATAGTACAAATGTGAAATTGTAATTGTAGTTGATGAGATTGGTAATAATTATGATAATGATATATAATGGGGTGTGGACAGGGGAGGAAATATTGAATTGTAAAATTTAGAAAGGGTAAAATTTCACTATAGTTAACCATAATGGGGCTGTTGCTGCTGTTTGTGTCCATAAAGTCAAGTTCTGGTGGCTATATGGCAAAAAATATTCTCCAATTTTAATAAAAAGCAATAACTCGCCATCTATATATAACGAATCAAGACATTTAGACACAAATTTAATGTCTTCATTCGTTATATATGGATGCCATGTTATTGCTTTGTATTAATTTATGCCTAACTTGTCCTTATTGTTTACGGAAGTGCATTGCTCGATGCAAATATTTAAATGTAATTCTACTGTCCTAAAAGCTTATGTCTATAGTTTACTTAAATACCATATCTAAGATTCCACCCTTCAGTGTAGTATATAAAAGCAGAATGATCTAATACAGTATTAAAACTATAAAGAAGTGGTCTGGTAGATTGAATTGGCAAAACCACTGGGAGGGTTCACCACTGATGAGCCAAGCTCTCCCAATATTATTTCATCGCAGTAAGGACAGTAGAAGTTTGATTTATTTGTGAAAAGAAACATTTGCGTCTAAATGTCTTCATTCGTTATATTCTCAGATTTTATCTGTTAGTGACCAACACTCACAGCTCATCTAGTGACCCTCTGGTAGCTTCTTTGAGCCCTTCTAGCCAGCTCATTGCAAGTCTTCCTTTAATTTTCCCCAACAGCAACATATTTTCATATCCATTTGCTGCAAGTAGGTCAGTCTTTGTTTAATTATTTTGGATTCTAGAGATCTACAATGTGGGGCTATATATGGTTAACTATATTATATCATAAATATATATATATTTTTTTTATAAGGGAAGTTTTTTTGAATTTCTCTCTTTGTAAGCTTTTACCCGAGTTACACTGAAAGATGTTTAAACACATGTATCAATATGAAAAATAATCGTGTAATCTTTACACAAGGGGATAAGAAACAACAACAACATAATATAAACAAAAAATATAATAATAAAAAAAGGCATATCCTGACCACTAGCACATGAGCTTTTTTTTTAGATGGCAGAGAGCCATCTAGGGGAACAGAAATCAACTAAACGTTGATTTAACCTGTTCCCTGATATTTGGCAAACACATTTTCTTGATAAATCAAGAAAAGCCATCAAAGAACATGTTGGCCCTTGTCAGCGTGGAGCAGGCTGTATCACTGCGACCAAAAATTAGTGCAATCCATTACAAAAAATATGCATCTATTTTCAGTGAAGACGGAGCTAAGTTGCTGATATTTAACATGTTGCCATTTGTGATTTCTTCAAGTAAATTTAGTATTATATAATATATATGATAAAAATGTTCTCAAATACTCTTTTATTAGATAATTAATAAAGCTTTGCTTAGGATTTGTCTTAAGTTTTAAAGTATAGATAGAGGTACATGTATGCTATTGATAAGAAGAACCTATTATCAAATGACTTCTTTGATATGCAGCATTAATGTAGGGAAATAGGTCAATTTAGGGAATAAAAACAAAGTGACCATTATTAAGTGGCTGCCTTTTCCTGTGTGTATGGCTGTCCTTTAATTATACGGCCCAAATATTTTGAAAAGTAAAAAAAAAAGCCAGACCATGGCTATAGTGAACCAAAAGCTCTGTCCCATTGGGGTTCACTAAAAAGGGGTTTTACTGTACTTCTACAGTCCATAGTTTCCTCAAACCCCCTGTATTCCTTAACAAATACAGACCACAGTAAAACCTGCCTTGGGAGTTTCCATTTGGTTCCAAGCAAAAATGTAATCTAGAGGCAGGTTAACTCCTAAGGAAGGTTGAATAATTTTGGTTACAATAAACTATTCTTTCTTAGGTATAAATTCAATGATGTGTTCTTAATATAGGATATTCAACACATTTAACCTTTAAGGGGGGGGGGGGGGGTCGGTGGAAGGCTGGTTAAACCGTTTGGTTTACGACCACTACGACCCGGGTTCGATCCCCGCATTGGACACTTTTTTCTGTTTAAAAAAAAATGCTCCAATGGCCCCCCGATTCTTGCAAAAGTCCAACCCCACCAGCGAGTGCAAGTAACCAAACGGGGCTCTGGCACATTTGTAAGTGCAAAGTCGAACTGCTTTCACATGTGGTGCGCTTACAGTAAAAAGCAGTCGCTAACTACCCACCATGATTATCATGGCCTGTACCACGTGTACTAGGGATAAGCAAAAAAAAAAAACTTTAAGGGATTGAAACATTTAAACATGAATGCATTAAAACAGGGTCAGATGCCTTAGAAAACTAAATTAATTACTTCAAAGACAGTTGATGTCTAAGACAGGCTTTACTGTATACTGTTTATAAAAAAATCATTCTAATACTGTAGTGGAGATTACAATTAATGATCCATACCCTCCCCTTCAATACTGTAGAAAATATTCCATGAGAGGACACTCCTGCTAGAGGACACATTTCTACAAAGGACAATTTCCTTTGCCAAAATTACCATTTTTAACTAATTAGCAACTCTTCAGTAAGAGGACACCTCTCTCTAAAAGGTGCTTTGGCTAGATGTTGTCTTTCAAGGAAGGACTGTATTTTTATTATAACAGTAGATGGTTTGAAGAGATAGTTTTTAATTATACGGTAGAACCTTCCTATAAAGGACACCGTTTTTGCAGAGACAAAGTTTCCTTTAGGGAGAGGTGTCTTCTTACCGGAGAGTTGCTAAATTGTAAAAATGGTAATTTTGCAAATGAAAACTGTCCTTTGTAGAGAGGTGTCCTCTAGCGCGAATGTCCTCTCATGGAGGTTCTACTGTATTTTAAAAAGTGGCATTCAAAGTTTGTAACCGGCATGTGTCAAATAGTTGTTGTGGAAAGTTACCTTGGAGTGTGAGCAGACATGTTGTAGGAAACGGGTGCTCAGCTGCAAGCTGCGTATGACCTCCTGGATCCTGTTGTAGCTGGTGGCAAAGATGCGGTCCATGAGTGGCATGCAATGGCGCAGGAAGGCTTCCACAAACTGGGTTCCGTTCTGGAACAGAATGTCTCAGCACAGAGTTGGAAGCGACACAGGATTTCTAAAAGTGATGAAGTTACCTTGAGACAAGTGGCCAGGTTAGGCTTGCTGTTGAAGTTCTGGGAACACAGAGCTGTAGTGACAACCTTGGTGACCAAGTGGAACTAACTGTTGTAATATAATATATATGGAAAAAAATAGCACAAATGTGATATTGAACTGGGATAAGGTGCATAAATTAAGAAAGAAAAAAAGAGCATCTCCTTATCGTGCAACTGAAAGTTGCTGACGGTTTGCACCATCTATCGGAATAAATATCAATTATTCGTTGATTTTTAATTATTCCAGAATTGGCCAAATACATATTCTTGATTATTAAAGAAAAGTGGTAAAGTATTTGGCCAATTCTGGAAAAATTAAAAATCAATGAATAGCTGATATTTATTCTGATAGATGGCGCAAACCGTCAGCAACTTTCAGTTGCATAAGGATATGCCCTTTTATTATTTCTTAGGATATGTTTGGATACTCTGCCTATCATCATACTCTTAGTTAGAAACCATATTTATGGCAACAACAAACTCAGCGCCACATAATGTCAATAGAATTAAGTTCTAAATATATGTGGTGACGTATCCAGTCGACTTAATCTATGGTGTGAGATCCTGTCGACTCTCGCTATACTGTGTTAACAGAGAGGAACAGTCAGGATGTGGAGAGTTTTCCAGTACCTCTCTGCACCTTGGAAGACCTTTAACAGTTCTCACAGTACAGTGAGTCATGGTCGAGGCAGAGTGGAAAGCTTGGGAATGTCCATCACAAAAAACGAAGGGACACAGTTGTACTAGGAAAGTTCCGTGAACAGATAAAAGTCGATTGAGGAGCGAAAGATGGAGATTGAAGAGTTCTTACTGTTCTACATGGTCGATGAGGTGGACCTTAGACACAGTCGACGAGGGCTCCCGCTGATAGTGAAGTGACTGTCTATTTCTAGCCCTGTTGGAGGCTTATATATCTTTGCGAGAGGAAGTATTGGATTTCAGCGGATGCTATAAGGGCGTGGATCGGAAACGATATTGTACACTCTGGCAACGCCCTGTCATCTTCTAGGCCTCTTTGGACTTCTATCTCAATCTCTTGCTTTAGCTCAACTCTATTACAGAGTTTTATTTATTTATTCTCAGTTTGTACAAGGTACATTACATATGATGATGTAATGACACATGTCAATCATGCATATAATTATTAAAAGAGGTGTTTCTATTATACAACATGAGAATCTTGTTATATTATATACAATATGAGGTTGTTGGTTTAAATTACCATATATATATGTCGTCTCCTGTTAAGTTGTGTAAGATCCTATCGACTCACTGAAGGATTGGTGTTTACCTTGTCGGATTGCTGTTGACTCTCTGAAACAATCCTGTTGAGTCCTGGTGAATTGTTGAATCTTATGTCGGATTATGTTGAATTGGTGATTGATGGCGCAGTCTTGGTCGAATGGTGGGTTTCCACAGGGGAATAACGAGCACACCTGGATGGGATAGAAAATAGACCTTGCGAAAGGGAGAGAGTGATGAGACTGGAGGAGGTACTTTGCCTTTCACATGATGGAGCGGACACTACCTTGGTTGGAGCCTAAGTTGAGCACACCTTGCTTCTAGCACGGTCACCTACCTTTCTTTTTTAACTTCTTGTCCAAGATCATCGTCATTAACTCTCTCGACTTCTCATTGGTGAAGATCCTTCCACGTGCTCTCTGATGTGTCGCTATCAGTTGGTCATGCTTAAAGGTGATTGGTTGTTGATTTGTCATGCTCAACTGTGATTGGCTTAGTACCTCCATTGTTGCCATGATTACAATCTTCCAGGAAGAAGGTCTTTGAACTTAAGTTTCATGGGGGTGGGGGGTCCTGGGCAGTGAACTTTACTTCCTGGATGATGCAATCCTGTTAATTGTTATTCCCTTTTCGCGAAGCCTAACTTTTATTAAATCTTTTGACGACACATTGCATAGATTGTGGTGGGGTTACATATTGCTATATACAGATTATTACATATATATATACACAGTTAAACCTGTCTATTGCGCCCCCTCTAAATAGCGCCTTCCTCTCTATAGCACCCGATTTTAAATACATAGTATGATGCGATTTACATTAAAAGTGACCTGTCTATAGCACCCCCTCTCCATAGCACCCTATTTTGGTGAGTCCCAAGAGGGGGCATTATAGACAGGTTTAACTATATATATATTGAGACGTTACAAAAACAATTTTTAATTGTACATAATTTCCTTTAAAATGTTATTTTAATTTTTCATGTGTTTATTTTCATTTTTATTTTCCATTCATTAAAAGTCAATGATGTACATACTAAATTAGTAAAAACTCAATAAAAACGATATGTAAAAATATACATAAACAAATGGCTTGTAAAAGAAAGCGGCAATAAATGAGTTTAGGCAAAATGTCTATTTCATTAACAAACATTTCACTTTTAAAATAATAAACTTTAAAATTAAAGTTTTACAAAACAGGAAATTAGCGTTTTAAAATAAAAACGTGGCATTTGGCGCAGTCGAAAAGGATACGGAAAAAGAAAATGGCGGAAAATCCAAACAACCGGTTGCAAAAATTCAACGGCTCAAAGTCGGCAATTAGGCCTGAGTCATGGATCAAATTATATGATTTTGAAAATAATTCTTTAAAAGAAGATGAAAAAATCAAAAATCTTATGTACTACTTGACAGATTCAGCACTTGAATGGTATGCAGACGAGATTATTTCAAATCCTGCAATAAAAAGATGGGAAGTTGTAAAGGAAAAGTTGATTCAAAGATTTGGTTCATACAACGCAAATCCAATTGTCTCAGCATCACATCGAAGATTAAAACGAGAAGAATCAATAGAAAATTATTTTCAAGATAAAATTTGCCTGTTAAATCAAACCCATCTAACGAAGGAGGAAAAAATTCATTTATTAACAGACGGACTTCCAAATGATTGGAAAGATTTAATTGTGGCTGCACAGCCAACTGACACCACGAAATGGTTCCATATCGCAGCTTCAATTGAACAAAATAGGGCTTCAATTCAGTTTAAGCCTAAAAACAAAATACATCTCGCGACAAAAAATAATGATAATAGAAAAAATGTTTGCCCATTCTGGTGTCCAATATGTTCGAAAATGGGAATAAAAATTAAACATTGGGTCACAGATTGTGAGGATTATGATCCTAATTATAAAAAGGATAGGCCTAATCAAAACACTTCAGTGAAACAAGTATGCGGAGCCCCGGAATTGTTGAATGTAAGTACTTTGACAAATACCCCTACACAAGGAGCTTTCAAGCTTATCAACATAAGTGTTGAAGTAAATGGAATTCCTGCGCAAGCATTTGTGGATACTGGAGCAACAGTATCAATAATCAATTGGCGATTGTTCAAGCGAACCCGTCTTCAACTTCAACCAAATTCAGACATTCACATCAGCCAAGCGGATGGTGTTACCAGGACATGTGGAAGCCTTCAGACCAAGGTAAGAATGGATAAACTAATTAAACCTGTAACTCTCCATGTAATGAAGAACTTTAAATATCCACTCTTGATCGGATTAGATGTTGCATCTCTTTTTAATCTTTTAATAGATGTCAGAGACAAAACAATTTACACCAAATTTGATGGATTACAAAATCCAATTCTTGTAAATCATCTAGAAGAGATAAGAGAACATGAATTAAAAAAAATACTTGAACACAATAGGAATGTATTTTCTCAGCATGCTATTGATTTGGGAAAAGTAGCTATACAACATAAGATCATCACGAAAAGTGAACAACCAATTTCTCTTAGACCCTATCGTCGTCCTCTAAAAGAGTATGAAGAGATAGCTGAACAAGTTAAAGAACTTCTCGAACACAAGTTAATAAGAATTTCAGATTCTCCTTGGGCATTTCCTGTTGTTATGGTTCCCAAGAAGGATGGAAATAAAAGGATGTGCATTGATTACAGACGTCTTAATGAGATCACGCTGGATGACAGGCAACCCCTACCTCACATACAGGACATGTTTGATCGATTGCATGGATCCAGATTCTTCTCTACCCTTGATGTTGCATGGGGTTATTGGCAGATCGAAATGGACCCGCAATCTATTCAAAAAACTGCATTCGTCACAAACGATGGTCATTATGAGTTTTTAGTGATGCCCTTTGGTTTAAAAAATGCTGCTTCAACGTTTCAAAGGATAATCCAACATATTCTAGGTGAATTATTATGGAAAGGAACTTGCTCTTTCCAAGATGACATATTGGTGTACACGAAAACATGGCAAGAGCACATAGAGCTTCTTAGTAAAGTTTTTGACAAATTAAGACAGTACAACATGAAATTAAAATTGTCGAAATGTATTTTTGGAAGAACTGAAGTAAAATACCTCGGACATATCATCAGTCACAATCAATTAAAACCTGATCCAGGAAAAGTAAAATCTATTCAAGACTTTCCAAGACCTGATACTGTGAAGAAAGTTCGTCAGTTCATGGGATTGGCAAATTATTACAGAAAATTTGTGAAGGACTTTTCTAAAATTTCATTCCCCTTGGTTCGACTCACTCGGAAGAATCAGCCCTTCATCTGGAATGAGGAAGTAGAGGAGTCATTCGCTAAACTTAAAATGGCACTATCTACAAAACCTGTCCTTGCTATTTACAACCCGGACTACCCCTCTAAAGTTTATACAGATGCCTCCAAATATGGAATTGGAGCAATCCTAACACAAATTGGTCCAGACAATGAGGAACATGTAATTGCTTATTACTCCAAAACACTGCAACCACACCAAGAGAATTATTCTGCTTATGAGATGGAATGCCTAGCCGTGATACAAGCAACTGATCACTTTAATGTATACATAGAAAACCAACCATTTGAAATCATCACTGATCATGCGGCGCTCCAATGGCTTTTCACCATGAAGAAACCGAAACCTAAGTATTTTAGATGGATTCTTAGTTTATCCTCGAAATCATGTAACATCGTTCATCGTTCTGGAAAGCAACAAACTCATGTTGACGCCTTATCAAGACTCCCAGTTGTTAACATTGCAACTCAAGAACTTCAAGAACACCAACAAAATTCAGATTTGAGTTTCTTGAAAAATTCCCACGCTCACGACGGTGTGGTAATGATCAAACAAAAAGGAGTTTTTAAAGCAGTTGTCCCAAACTCGCTTACCAAAAAAATATTGGAAGAATATCACGATTCATTGAGTCACCCATCAATAACCAAAACATGCAAACTTATAACTAAATGTTATTGGTGGAAAGGAATAACAACTGATATCAAGAATTATGTTCGATCTTGTAAATCTTGTCAACTAGTGAAGGTCAGACATGAACCAACTTTAGGAGAGATGATCACTCCAACGTCAAATATCCAACCATTACAAATGATCGGTTGTGACACTATTGTACTGGGAACAGCAGCAGCTAACACAAAGCATAAATTCATTCAAGTTTTTGTTGATCACGCAACTCGTTATCTATGGGCATATCCCACAATAACAAACACTGCTCAAGCTGTCACTCAATGTCTTGATAAGATAATCAAATCTGTTAATTCGATCAATACTATCTTAACAGATAATGGCAAAAACTTTATATCAAAAGAGTTCAACAAATTTCTTTCTTTACAAGGAATTAAACACACATATACTTCGCCTTATCATCCTCAGTGCAATGGCATTTGTGAGAAATTAAATGATACGATAATGACAAAACTGAGAATAGCTGTTCTAGAGAAACCTAGATGTAAATGGAGCACATTGTTACCGCAAGTTGTCAAAAATTATAATTCCACACCACATGACGTGACTGGTTTTTCACCGCTTTTCTTAATGTATGGAATCGGTAATGTACCCGAATTTGCCGACCAAACTCCAATTACAATTGAAGAAGCCAGGAAGAAAGCTAGCCTGCGGACAGAACAAAGTAGAAGTAAGTGGAAGATTAAACACGATAGCCATCACCCCAAGTATGTCTTTAAAGAAGGAGACTTAGTCATAAGAAAAATTGCCTTCAACGACCCTCGTCTCATCAAGACATCACCAAAATATGAAGGACCATTTGTCATTCAAAAAAAGATATCTGATGTAACCTACGATATCTCTCTGAAAGACCAAAAGCAAGCAAGACGCGTTCACATATCTCAACTTCGACCATTTATTACCCGAGAATAAATGCTTCAAGAAGGGGAATATGAGACGTTACAAAAACAATTTTTAATTGTACATAATTTCCTTTAAAATGTTATTTTAATTTTTCATGTGTTTATTTTCATTTTTATTTTCCATTCATTAAAAGTCAATGATGTACATACTAAATTAGTAAAAACTCAATAAAAACGATATGTAAAAATATACATAAACAAATGGCTTGTAAAAGAAAGCGGCAATAAATGAGTTTAGGCAAAATGTCTATTTCATTAACAAACATTTCACTTTTAAAATAATAAACTTTAAAATTAAAGTTTTACAAAACAGGAAATTAGCGTTTTAAAATAAAAACGTGGCAATATATATATATATATATATATATATTTTTTTTTTTTTTTAAACATTTTTTCCCCTCCTCATTGAATATAGGTAAGACTATATACATATATATATATATTTTACTTAATTCTATTGATATAAAAGAAAACAAGACCTAATCCAAATAATTTATTAGTGTGTGACGTTTCGGCAACAACATTGTCACCATCATCAGATGTCTGATTGTCTGATGATGGTGACAATGTTGTTGCCGAAACGTCACACACTAATAAATTATTTGAATTGGGTCTTGTTTTCTTTTATTATAATCTATAATCCAAATTGTGCTTTATCAATTAATTATATTGATGTTATGTGGCATTGAGTTTGTTGTTGCCATAAATGTGTTATAATACCTTGAAAAAGGTTGGCGTTCAGCCAACTGAAATATTGGTAAAAAATTATTTTTTGATCCAATATATGCCGCCTTTTTAATTAAAGATCTATTTATGGAGTGTTCTATTTTCAAAATGAAATACTCAAGGTAATAAGACCAAATTCAAATAAATAAATAGTGTGTGACGTTTCGGTAACAGCGTTGTTACCATTTTCAGACAAAAGTACTGAATGCGTATGTATATGTATGTATATATGTATCATTCAATACTTTTGTCTGAAAATGGTAACAACGCTGTTACCGAAACGTCACACACTATTTATTTATTTAGATTTGGTCTTATTACCTTGTGTTTATAATCTATAATCCAAATTGTGCCTTATCAAAAATGAAATACTATGAAGAGCAACTATTCATTATTTATATCAACTCACAACAAGGACATTTCTCATGTAGAGATGACAACCTTAGGTACCCAACTGACCTTTTGTGAATTACTTGCAGAACATTACCCAATGTAAATATTTGTATGTAATTCTACTGTCTTCAAAGCTTCTGTCCATATATGGTATGGCTGCCGATTGAACTGCCGAAACTGCTGGAAGGATCCACCACTGATAAGCCAGGCACTCCCAATATTTTCCCAAAATTTTACCTTTACAATAACTTGTAATATCAATATATACTCCAGCATCACACACTTGACTGGAAATACAATTATTGTCATCATTTTTTATATAATCAGTAAAACCCCGCTAATACGAACCCTGGATATAGCGAACCTTCCCTTATAACGAATCCACGGTGATTCCCAATTCCATTCCATTGAAAATACCATCATTATAATGAACTTTTGAGATTTTTAAAATAACGAACTACCCCTATAACGAATCTATTTTCGGTCCCAAAATGATAAAATCTATTAAAATACTAGGCTTATAATGAACTTAAAATTGTGATTAAAAAAAAATTTTAAAGAACAAAATTTTGATCATGTTTCAGTTCACGAATCGCGATTTCAAAACAAAAAATTAGCGGCATTGTTTGTTTTGATTTACATTCTATTTTTGCTGTATGTTGTATAAATTTTTAAACATTATACTTTTATTTAATAGAATATCTTTGCATTCTACAATTTTTAAATAGAAAAAATATATATATGTAGTATATTTTGAGTTATATGGTTCACAACCTTCTTCTGATATTCATTATATAACCCCATATCTATATATTAAAATATGTATCGAACAATGGAAGCAAATAAAACAAAGAAAGAGGTAGACCAGAGATGACAAAGGCCAGACGAAAAACAACCTGGCGCCATAAAGTAACGTGATTACAGTAGCCAATGAGGAATCGCCACATATGCGAGCGTCCCAGAGTATATAAAGAGGCCAGCAATGGGACAAAGAGAGATTCAGTTAGTTTTTTCAGAGCCACGCCGTCATACGGTCGGATTTCTCACCCCTATCCGCGATGTAGGCGTCCGCGACACCCGTGGTTCGACTACCTTCGTCCGTGGTCTACCTCTTCCTCTTGAAGTTACCATCTAGACCTGCCTCTGTCTCTTGCTGTCCCAGTGCGGGAATCCCATCACGCACCCACAACCACGACTGCCCAGCACATTCCACATCGGGTTTACTACAGACCCCGTTAAAGTCGACAGGATGACTGAGGACAAGCAGAGGATGACGAAGGTCGAAGACGAACACGTCGCGGATGCCCTCACCAACATGCAGCCCCACTGCGACGAACTAGTAAGCCGCCTAACAGACGCCATTCGGGGCCTAGCCATGCCTCGTGCGGAGGAAGCCCTCATTCCCCCTTTCGACGGATCCTACGCGGCAAACAACTTCATCCAACAGCTCGAGCGGACGAGCGAGGGACCGCAAGATGACGCCACGCTGCAAGCCCGGCTCCGCACACTGCTCAAAGGTGAGCCCCTCTCCCTCTATAACGAACTAAATCTGGCCTCTCTGCCATACAGTCAGGCAAAACAAACTCTGATAGACCTCTACCCCGGAAAATCCGAGGTCACCTTCACCAAATTCTTAACGTTTAAATTAAATAATCAAATCCAATTAGGAGAATATTATCGTCAAAAAATAGCAATGGGACTACAACTGGGCCTAACCAACCCCATCATAGTAGAGGCATTAACGGAAGGCCTCCAGGCCAATGATCAGCGTCTCATGAGGGCCATAGCCCCTAAAACCCTTACCGAATGGTACACTACCATGAATAGAATAAAAGGTACAAATTCACTCCCTACCTTATCCGAACAATTTCAAGGTGTTACCAACACCAGTGCTTTTCACCGTAATACCGGAACCCCTTCTAGAGGAAGGAACTACAATCATTTTTCAACAGACAGTACCCCAAGATACCCTTCTAGTGCCAGGAAACCACCCTCACCATGCAAATACTGCCAAGGTGACCACTGGAACAATGAATGTTCCATGAACAGGCGACCCTACAGGCAGCAGGCCTATCACAACCAACCTACGGCGCACTATTTCCCACCTGAACAAAATGGCGCCCACAACCTTCCCGTGCCGGCCCCCAGGTCTTCTCGCACCCCACAAAGTAACGAAAACTCCAGTTTTCGTCCCTAAACTATCCAATATTCTATGTAAACCTAAAATTTTTAATAATTGTTATTGCCCATTCCTCTTAGACACAGGAGCCTCTATTAACATAATTAATTTAAATATTTTTAACCATCTTAGTAAAAACTTATCTAATCCTTTAAAATTATATCCATGCCATATATTAATCAATTCCATATCTACTCAAATAAATTCGATAGGATATACATTTTTGACCACTACCATAGGAAAAATTACAAAATCAATTAAATTTTATATAATAGATAATTTATTACCTTTTGGTATACTGTCATTAAATTCCATTAGTCAATTTTGTTTGACCTTAAATTTATATAATCATTCTATTTATCAATGTGATGCTCCTTTGTCTAAGAAATGGTACCATATAACCTATGTAACCCCATGTAATAATGGAGAGAGTAACCACAATTCGCCCAATATGGGTCATTTTAAAAACATGCCTAATTCACATTCTCCATTATTGCAAGGGGAAAATATCCATCCTATACCATGTCCCATTACTTTGAACAAGACCTCTACCAATTGTGACAAAAATGCACCCAGCCAAACTTTAGTTCATCTTCCCCATTTATATTTATTACCCCCACTATATCCCTCTGAACATCAATGTAAAATTTTTAATGATTCTTGTAATTTATGTGTTAGGACTGATATCCCTTTAACTTTTATGAATATTATTAAGAATTACTCAAATATTTTTTCTACTAACAAATATAACATCCCAAAATTGAAAATCCCCCCTATCAATATTAGGACAAATTCAGACAAAATAATTGCACTCAGACCGTATCGTACATCTCTTTCAGATCAACGTGAAATACAAGAACAAGTAGGGAAAATGCTAGAATATGATATTATAGAACCTTCTTTCTCCCCCTATTCATCCCCCGTTACTTTAGTTACCAAAAGGGATAAGACAAAACGATTTTGCGTAGACTACCGCCGCCTGAATGAAATAATTTTCCCCGATGTTCACCCCCTTCCGCTCATAGAGAATATCTTAGATAAATTAGCCAACGCCAAAATTTACTCCCGCGCCGATTTTTCATCAGCATACTGGTCCATCGAAATAAGTCCCCCTGATAGGAATTTATTATCTTTTGTCACGTTAGAGGGTCAGTATAATTTCAAAAGATTACCATACGGGATTAAAATAGGACCCCAGGTGTATGAGCGAGCAGTCAGTCAGATATTGCAAAGAAATAGGTTAGGTTTTATAGCACATTATTTCGACGATTTCATTATCTTTTCAAATTCCATAGAAGAACATTTAGATCACTTACAGCAATTTTTTGAGATGTGTAATAGGGAAAATTTTAGATTAAATTATATTAAGTGTGACTTCTTTAAAACTACAATAGAATTTTTAGGCTATACCATATCATCAGGCACATACACTCCATTAGTAAAAAATTTAGATGTAATTAATGCCATTAAGGTCCCCACTAGCGTTAAATCCCTCCAATCATTCTTAGGCTCCATCAATGTATATAATAAATTTATAAAAGATCACGCCCGCATTAGGAACCCCCTCAATAATCTACTTAAGAAAGGTACATCATGGCACTGGGATGCAAAATGTCAACATTCATTTGACACTCTAAAGGAATGTCTCACCACAAAACCGGTACTACACCTCTTTAAAGAAGGATTACCCTGTCAGCTATTCTGTGATGCCTCACTTCAGGGAATAGCTGGCATCCTAAAACAACAACATCCCGACGGCACTCTACACCCCGTGCAATATTACAGCAGAACACTCCGACCCCACGAGAAAAATTATACCATCACAGAGTTGGAATGCCTTGCTGTGATAGATAGTGTGGAAAAATTCCGCATCTATCTCGCAGGTGTAAGGTTCACAATTTTTACGGACCACCATGCATTACAATGGTTAAAAACCATAAAAAACCCAACAGGTAGACTTTTTAGGTGGAGCTTAAAGATGTCCGCATACGAATACGATATAAAATATATAAAAGGTAAAACGCAGTACGAGGCAGACCTACTGTCCCGCAATCCTTTATGTGGTTTTCTCACGACCACCCAAATAATAGAAAAGCAACCCCAATTACCTCCATCTACACTTATAAAAACGAATATAGATGGCCTCCATACAATCAAACGTAAAGGTATTGTCAAGATTATAGTTCCCCCTTCTTTACAACATACGCTAATTAATAAAGTACATTTAGAATATAACCATCCTGGTGTATCCCAAATGATTAGGCTCATCTCCACACAGTATACCTGGTGTGGAATGACCAAATCTATAGTTAAGTATAATAGGTCCTGCCCCACATGCCAACTTATAAAGAAACCGAAGGGTCCATTATATGGTAGATTAGAACGCCCCCCTATAGCTTTACAACCCTACGATATGTTATCTATAGACACTATTTCAGGTTTTTCTAAGTACGGTAATTCTAAGTCATACTTACACGTAATTGTAGATCACCTAAGTCGGTATACATGGACCTTCCCCAGTAAGTCAACTAATATAATCACATACATTCAGTGTCTCAAAAAGGTATTGCAGTGTGGCCGCCCAAAACGCCTTCTTTCGGATCGAGCACCTGCTTTTACTTCCCCAAAGTTCAGGAGATTCTTAATAAAGAACGGGATACAGCCTCTACTAACCACTGCAAATAACCCTCAAGCTAACGGTTTATGCGAGCGTCTTAACGCGACACTCACCGGGAAGCTGAGGTTACTGAACTTAGAGAATCCAGGAACCTCCTGGACTAAGTTAATTAAGATAGTAACTAATAAATATAACGATACCCCCCATACGATAACTGGATTTCCCCCCGTATTTTTAATGTATAATATAATCCCCTCAGACTTAAATAACCACCTAAACCCCTATCCCAGTATAATAGAAAGTAGGAAACTTGCCATACAACGTACAAATGACAGACACGACAAAGAGAAACTTAAATATGATAACAAACATAAAAATCCACACTTTGATACAGGAGATTTGGTATTGGTAAAGGCGTATCATCATCCAAATAGCGGTAAGTTAGTACCTTACTTTACCGGCCCATATAAAATTATTGAAATAATTTCTGATAATGTCGTACGTATAAATAGACCCAATAGGATTACAGGTAACGATAGCGATACTGTACATGTAAATAAATTACAATATTATAATGAAGAGGTCCTTTATATTTCACCACCCAAATTAGAATCCGTAAAAATAAATAGAATATTAGATCCTTTCCGACATATAGACCCCAACTTGTTTAGTCCAATAGAAAAAAGTATAGCTCATCGGTTTTCCGAACCTTTTAATCATTTGTCCCCCCAACTATTCGCATAAAATTAGCGAAAATATAGGTCCTGAAAGTCTCACAAAACCTATTCTCTTTATATGCCTCTACACCAACACCTTGGTTCTGAATTACTTAAGCACCGACCCTCCCTCATATATCCTGATCTATTGATAAAAATATTCGCAATATTAACTCGATTAGAAGAACATTTGGTACACAGATGCCACAGACTGGCAAACAATCCATGTTACATAAATAGTTATCCTATTACCCTCCTATCAAAACAAAACACAACGCTCGCCACCGCGGTGTTCGGTTTTGCTTACACATGGCTGCACGAGCTCGACTTTCTCGCGCCAATTTGGCGCCTGCCTGCCTACCTATTAAAACATACATTTTTATCTCACACTTTTATAGATTGTTCACATCAATTTTAATTCCCATCGCCACGACAATATTCCAATCTTCAACACTCCTGCCTACCAATCCTTCAATTATAGGACTTTTAGGTACGCTTAATATGAACATGCATTACATTACCGGCTCCCTCGTTAGGAAAAAAAAAAAAAAAAAAAAAAAAGACTAACTTTTCTTTTTCTCACATCTCAGTTATCCATGTGTAACGCATTGGAGAAAAGATCTGTTAAATTAATATTAATTGTTTTTCCCCAAACGTAACAAGCCGGCGTTTGGGTAGGCTCACCTAAAAATTTTGCAGACTAACCGCATAAAACGCTCTGCAATCTTTTTAAGCGCCTAAAACATGCACTACATACTACATGTACCTAGAAAGTCCCATCTTCCATGACATCATTTTAGGGATCAAGATCGCTCCCCGTCTGGTCTCACATAATATAATCGGGAAGATCTGGCAAAGACCAACTTCTCAGACCGGACCAAAGCGACATAGGGCACATTGCCTCCCCGTAGGCCAAACTAAAGACGTCAATAATCTTGTACACCCTCATTTATTAATTTTTACTTTATTTTAAACAACTTTTAAATTTTAATTCATTAATTTCAATATTACAAAAAAAAAAAAAATCATATTATATTTTAATTACTCGAATCGTATTTTCTAAACTTATTTGTGTGTTTACTTTAAATTTATCCTTCCTATGTACTCCTCTTATATATTTTTTGTAGTTTTATAATATTATATCAGTGTGTCACCACTACTCCCCTTTATCTTTATTTTTATTCTAGTAACTAATTTGTGCCCCAAATTATTTACCATTTAATAGGTTTGCTAACTTTTCTCTCATTTATTGTAAATAGACTTACAGTTTACCTAGTTTTGTGGTGTTGGACTTTGTTTTTTTTTTTTTTACTTACAGATGTGGATAAAACATTTCACTATTAATCGATAATATCATTTTTATATTAATGCCTTCAACTACCAACCAACCCTTTATATATTATTACCTTTAATATTTTTATTTTTAGACTTAGCATATTACAACTTCAACTATTTAGGCACCATTTTAAAAAACCTACACCTAACAATATTTTTAATATTTCTTAACAGATAAAACATTTATCATTTTATCTTTGTTAATAGATTTTCAAAATGTTTTTTTTTTGACGCTTCCCTTACAGCCTCTAACTCTATCCCATGAACCTTTCCTCCAACCCTCCAAGGGATTCCAGTTCGCCAAACATTTTTGTTTTTTTTTTTTCATTGATTAATCCGACTGGAACAATCCTTCCTCGTTATACGAATTCCCCATAATGAGTTCAGGATATCCAGCGTGATTTTTTTAAATTTTTTTTTTTTTCTCATCGCCCGACTCATCATTTCAATTCACCATTTTTTCAAACTTTCACTTTTTTTTGTCATCATTCAAACGGGCATAATCATTATGGACAACAGGAATCCCTCTTACCTCTACCTCTCCCTCTTACCCCATCAAACTTCCCACTTCTTTTCACTATCTGAGCTAATGATGCAGACGGAGTATCTTGGGCCTTCTGTTAATGAAAACAATGCCTCACTTAGACAAGTTCGCATTGCATTGCAGAATGCTTGGGATACTACTTTACAGAAACATGCTCAGATACCCCCTTTCCCTTTTTCAATCTTAGCGTCACATTATATGTTCAACCAATAAACTAACTTTTTCTCCGCTCACATTTTATGCAATAAGATATTATTTTACTGGTACGAATCATTTTACCATGTTGTATTATATACTTTTTCTTAATCTTTTATCATTCATTTTGTGCGTTTTTATTTTTGTAACCTTGATTTTTTTTTCTCATTGATACACCCCCATTACAACATCTTTCTCTTTTTAACTTGTAACTTTATAATAATTTTAACTAATTTGTATACAAATTATTTCTTTTATTTTTATAATAGGTTTGTTAGGTCATCATTCATTACATGTCATTCCCCCAACCAAACCTTCATCACCGGGGGCACATTCTGTAGTATATTTTGAGTTATATGGTTCACAACCTTCTTCTGATATTCATTATATAACCCCATATCTATATATTAAAATATGTATCGAACAATGGAAGCAAATAAAACAAAGAAAGAGGTAGACCAGAGATGACAAAGGCCAGACGAAAAACAACCTGGCGCCATAAAGTAACGTGATTACAGTAGCCAATGAGGAATCGCCACATATGCGAGCGTCCCAGAGTATATAAAGAGGCCAGCAATGGGACAAAGAGAGATTCAGTTAGTTTTTTCAGAGCCACGCCGTCATACGGTCGGATTTCTCACCCCTATCCGCGATGTAGGCGTCCGCGACACCCGTGGTTCGACTACCTTCGTCCGTGGTCTACCTCTTCCTCTTGAAGTTACCATCTAGACCTGCCTCTGTCTCTTGCTGTCCCAGTGCGGGAATCCCATCACGCACCCACAACCACGACTGCCCAGCACATTCCACATCGGGTTTACTACATATATACAAATGGCTTCCAAAATAAAGAAAAGAAACAAAGAATGGCATTCTAAAAAAACAGTGGCAGCATGCACTTTTAGAAGCGTTCTATATCAAGTTTAACCTAGGCTAAAAAACAATTGCAAATAATTTTAAAGTCAGAAATGGTTTGAATAACAGGTTAAAAGCAAAACTTAATCTATACTTCAGAAGAATATGTGGAAACTGGAATTGGAAGAAAAAAAAACAGTGCCCGTGTCTCACGGGCCACAAACAAAAATCGACTTACAAATTCTCAAAAACTACCACTAGATTTCTATTTTTAGAAAGGAAGTCTTGTTAGGTATATGACTCATTCAGGGTTCGCAGATATTTCCCCAGGCTGGCCGTTTTACCACCGATTTTGTGTTTGTAAATTGGCATTTTTTATTGGCAATTTTACACCGATCGTGCTATCGTATCAACATGTTTCGTGTCCGATTTTTCTGAATTGGATACTTTTGATTCATCTTCAATTGATTCAGAATATATGGAGCTTTATTCCTTTGATGGAAATAACGATATTTTAAAACAATTCTGATTTTCAAATTTTACTTTTCACTTTCAAACAACAAGGTATTAGAGGCTTTTTTTTTTCAAATAAATTTAGTATGATATTATTTGAGAAAAATGTTCTAAAATACTCTTATACCTTTTAAATATATAATTAATAAAGTTTTGCCTAAGGAATTTGGCTTAATTTTTAAATTATACATCGAGGTTTATATACATAAACATGTATGCGAATGATAAGAAGAACCTATTATCAAATGACTTCTTTTGAAATTCAGCATTACTGTAAAGAAATAGGTCAATTTAGGGAATTAAAACAAAGTGACCATTATTAAGTGGCTGCCTTTTCCAGTGTGTATGGCTGTTTTTTAATCATACGGTATAAAAATTTAGAAAAGTAAAAAAAAAAGGCCAAACCGTGGCTATAGTGAACCAAAAGCTCTGTCCCATTGGGGTTCGCTATAGAAGGGTTTTACTGTAATAGCTTTAAATTCAGAATATTAGAAATATATCCATGTTTTCCTAGCGCACATGCTGTCTATGTACCAAAAATTAAACTATTTTAATTTTTTTTTGCTTATCCCTAGTAAACGTGGTACAGGCCACGATAATCATGGTGGGTAGAAGTAGGCGACTGCTTTTTACTGCAAGTGCACCACATATCTACACATATGAAAAGCAGTTTGACTTTGCACTTACAAATGTGCCAGAGCCCCGTTTGGTTACTTGCACTCGCTGGTAGGGTTGGACTTTTGCAAGAATCGGGGGTCATTGGAGCATTTTTTACTTCATTGTTATTATAAATATATTCATGTTTTCCTAGCGCACATGCTGTCTATGCACCAGAAATTAAACTATTATGATTTTAACAATATCAAAGTAAAACAGCCTCCAACTCTGCCCTAACTGTGGCTAAAACATTGGGAAGACCTATCTCAGTAGTGAGCAGTTTCTGCAGTTTAATCCACCTGTTGTAATGGGAGGGAGGCCATTCTGCTTATATACACCTCTTTAGAAGAATTTTTAGTGAAGGCATTTAAGAAAACTATGAACTTCGCCTTTGGCGGTCCCAAGCCCAGATAAAAAGGAGGGGGAGCAGTAACAAGCTCACTAAAAAACCTGGGTTCAGCTGGCCCTGCTGATAGTACCCTGTAAGAGCTCCTGATCCAGGGATACAGGATGAGCAGTGTTTGTACTCCATGTTAGGAGCGGCTGCACAAGGCGTCTGTTCCTCATGTCAGAGGCCCTATTTATTTTGGAGCTAAGTCGGCCTGCCACTGAGTAGTGCTCCCAGTCTTAATGACAAAGGTAATGCATTCTACTTCACCCTGTCATGATGGTTGTCAAAGCTTGATACCCTAATATGATTGAGTGGAGATAAGAAAGAAGAAGAAAACTGTGGATATTAAGGACAGTAGAAATATAAATAAACAGTTGCCTTGAGTAATGCTCTGCTATAAACATTTCACAAAAGGCCAGTTAAAGGCAGAAAACATGAAGCAATAACCCACCATCTAAGTAACAAGATATGGAACCATTTTAGTGAAATTTAAAAAAAAAGTGTTTTTAATCAAATGTAAGAGAACAGTAGGAAGTTATTTTATTTTTGTTAATTAAAGAATGGCTTCACCTGAAGGAAATGTTTGATCAACCAATTATGATCATCATTATTTTCTGTACTCTGGGGTTTGAACCGCACATAGATGGACTGACAAAACTTTAGTTATATCTATATATACATATTAAAATCAAAAAAGGCATATCTTGACCATGAGCTTTCTGAATGGCAGAGTGCCATCAAGTGGATAGTGTGATAAATCAAGAAAATGAGTCAGCCAAATATCGGGGAACAGGCTAAATCAATGTTTAGTTGATTTCTGTTTCACTAGATGGCGCTCTGCCATCTAAAAAGCACATGCGGTCAGAATATGCCTTTTTAAATTTTAATATCAACACCTGACCTTTTTTAATATTATAATTTTTTTCATATCTATTTTTTTTTTTGTCATTGTAAAGCCTGTAGAAGGACGTCCGAAAGCTTGCGAATAAAGTTTGTATAAGACACTCCTCTTCAATCATCGTTATATTTTGCTATATCTTTGGGTTGAGAAAGAGCTAGGCCCACAAAAGCTCCTAGTAAAAAAATGCTGAGGTATTTTCAACAAGTGTTACCAAAGGTGAGGCTGACCTACCCGGACAATGTGCACCAGGATGTGGAATGTTTTGATGGCTGAACTCCAGCGGTCCATGTCCTCATCTGTATCCTGCACGGGGGTCAGTGCGGCCAGGTAGAGCTATGTAAGTGACTTACCCGGTAGCTGCGCACAATGTCCACCAGCCGGCCAAACATCACGCGGTAGTAGGTGGCCAGCGTGGTCCTGGACACAGAACTCCCTTCTACAGCAGCACAGACTGGACATGTATCTATAGGACTACACCCAGTTGCAGAGCACACAAGACTGTCCTTCAGATTTTAAACAATGTTATCAACACCAGTCAAAATAAAAGCACATACATTAAGAGATAGTAAAGAGGAAACTATTAACAAATAGAAGTACATTTAGGTATATGCTCCCCAATGGCAGAGAGTTCTCTAGCTGTTATGAAATGTTATGGCAGTGGAGATGGTATGGCAGTGGAGATGTTATGGCAGTGGAGATGGTATGGCAGTGGAGATGACTCTACCTGCTCAAGGTAGGGAAGGAGGTGGAGGAGGTGAGAGATTCCTCCAGCTGTGGGACTCCCTCAGATGCCAACTCTTCCAGAGCCTGGAGGTCTGACTCCACATGGCACAGGTAGCATCTGCACAGCAGCACAGTGTAGTGATATTGCATGTATTTAGAGTTGTGAAATTTTGTGGAGAGCTTCAAATAATTCTGTGGAGCAATTGCCCTAGAACTGGTCCCACTATAGGTCTATACTGTCAACATCCCATGGTACTTCCTGTTGAATTAAAGTAGGTGTTGAATTATAGCCGGTTAAATTGAAGTTGGTAACTTGGTTGGGGAATTTCAAATTTAGTTCATCAGCAATATTAATAATCAGCAATCAAAATATACAAGGTATGTCCCATAAGTTCCCGGACTGGGTCCATAAAAAAATAAATAAATGAAAAATGTAAATGAATTTGACTGTTTATTATAGAAAAAATATCTGGCTACACGGTGGTACCAATATCGAGGCGGTACTTGTGCGCGCGCCAAGGTTATTCTAATTTATTTAAAGGTCACACCTAGCGCTGCGGCGATTTTACGATGGAACAAATATTGAAGCAGAGGATTTGCATAGAATTTTGTGTGAAACTTCAAATATCAGCAACCGAAACTTTTGAAATGCTTAATAAAGCATTCCCCAATGACCCCCCAAAGAGAACAACTGTTTTTGAATGGCATTCTAGATTTAAAGCTAGCAGAATTTCCATTGAAGATGATCCTCGTCAAGGACGCCCAAAATTTCAAAGGACTGATGAAAATGTGCAAAAAATCACCGATTTGATAAAAGAAAATCCTCGAACCACTTTGCTGGAGCTAGAGCGAGACACAGGCATCTCTAAAACAACGATTGGAAGGATCGTAACCGAAGATTTGAAGCTCAAAAAGACTCCTGCAAAATTCATCCCAAGATTCCTCACCAATGAGCAAAAACTGTGTCGGCTTGCAACCTGTGAGGACATGATGGAAATGACAAGAACGGATCCAGAATGGAAAGACAAGATAATCACAGGCGACGAGACATGGGTCTATGGCTATGACCCTGAAACCAAACCTCAATCTGCCGAGTGGAGAGGTTAGGGTGAGCCTAGACCCAAAAAATCCAGAAACAAGGTGTTGCTGGTCGCTTTTTTCGGATAACAAGGGCATTGTTCATCACGAGTATCTTCCTGCAGGCCAAACAGTTATTAAGGAAATGTATTTGGGCATTCTTCGCTGTCTAAGGGAAGCGATTCGAAAAAAACGGCCAGAAAAATGGACTAATGGTGGCTGGATCCTACACCATGACAATGCTCGCCCTCACACAGCGCACTTGATGACTAGCTTTTTGGCGAAAAACGGGACACAAATCCTACTTCAACCACCCTATTTCCCAGACATCACACCAAATGACTTTTTCCTGTTCCCCAAACTTAAAGCAGTTCTAAAAGGAAGACATTTTGACACCAGGGATGACATAATAGAAAAATCGCCGTTAGCATTGAAGAGCATTCCAAAAGAGGCTTATAAAAACTGTTTCGACAATTGGGAGAAACGATGGCGCTGGTGCGTTGAAGCAAGGGGGGATTACTTTGAAAAGTTTTAATAAAAAAATTTTAAAAAATCTTACCTTTTTTTTTTATGGACCCAGTCCGGGAACTTATGGGACATACCTTGTATACAGTAGAACTTGGATAATTCGAACGTCTTTAATTAGAATATTTATCTTGGTCCCTAGAATTTCCTATAAATAGAATTTCTATTTTTAATTTGAATTTTTGGATATTTCAAAGTTTTTTTGGTTCTTTGGGCTTTGAATTACCCAAGTGCGACTGTAAGGGCAACACCTAATTGCAGAGCCAAACTGTCCTTTAGGGAGAGGTGTCCTCTTACCAGAAAGTTTCTAAATTGTAAAAATGGTAATTTTGCAAATGAAAAATGTCCTTTGTAGGGAGGTATCTGCTAGTGGGGTGTCCACTAAAGGGAGATTCAACTGTATATGCCCTGAGGTTTTCAACCCACAAAAAAATAAGAGAATTCAACTTTTTATATACAGACGAGCCTCCTTATAAAAATACCACTTAGGATTGTTGTTAAAACCATATGGGGTTGTCATAAACATATTTTAAAAAAGTTTTAAAAAACTTAAAAGATGAGATACAGTAGAACCTCCATGAGAGGACACCTCTCTACTAAGACAGTTTTCATTTGCAAAATTACCATTTTTTTTTCTATTTTACAACTCTCTAGTAAGAGGACACCTCTCCCTCAAGGACATTTTGGCTCTGCAATTGGGTGTCCTTTACAGGGAGGTTCTACTGTATTATAATTAGATCTCCAATGGCCCCGATTCTTGCAAAAGTCCAACCCCACCAGCGAGTGCAAGTAACCAAACGGGGCTCTGGCACATTTGTAAGTGCAAAGTCGAACTGCTTTTCACATGTGTAGTCATGTGGTGCACTTACAGTAAAGCAGTCGCCAACTTCTACCCACCATGATTATCATGGCCTGTACCACGTGTACTACGGATATATATATATATATAAGCAAAAAAAAAATAATAATAATTAAATTGTTATAATCAAGTAGCTGTTTTAACAAGGTTCCACTGATCAAATTAAGCCTAAGGTAAAATATATTTTTTTCAAAAGTGGTGATCACTAGATTCAGGAGGATAGAACGCACCTGAGCAAGATGTGGATGTGGTCGTTGACTTGCTGCCGAGGCCCCAGGTCTGTCCAGTCCCGCTGCAGGAAGCCCAGAGCCAGTGTTGCCAGGCTGGAATGTCGACCTGGCTGCAAGGTTGCCAGGCTCTCCATAGCTTTCACCAGAGACACTGCCCCAGCCAGGCTCCGCACCCAGCTGCTGAACTTGCTCAGGTAGTCCATGCTCTGCCTGTGCCACAGTCATACTGGCTCAAGTAATCAGTCCCAATACATTGATTCAACAATCTATAAGGGGGTTGGTGGAAGGATGGTCTGAACCATTGGCTTTTGACTACTACGATCCGGGTTCGATTCCCGCATTGGGCACTTTTCTCTGATTTACAAAAAAATGCTCCAATGGCTCCCGATTCTTGCAAAAGTCCAACCTCACCAGTGAGTGCAAGTAACCAAACGGGGCTCTGGCACATTTGTAAATGTAAAGTCGAACTGCCTTTCATATGTGTAGACATGTGGTGCACTTACAGAAAAAGCAGTCGCCAACTTCTACCCACCATGTTTTTCATGGCCTGTACCATGTGTACTAGGGATAAGCAAAAAAAAAATCTATAAACCTCATCTCATAAATTGTACATCTTAATCCAAAAGGTTATGTCCTGCCTCATTGGGTCGGTTCAAATGCAACATTTCTCACGAAATGTTGTTGGCTCCAATTGTATATTAGTTCCTTTTGAGATGGATTTGAAGGGTTAGTGGAGGAATGGTAAACACAGCTGATTCTCAACAACCCCATGATCCAGGATCAAATCCTGCTTGGGTAACTATTTTCTGATTAAACAAGTTGCTTCAAATGGGTCTTCATTCTTGCAAAAGTCCAACCATACCAGTAAGTGTTAGTAATGAAAACGGGGCTATTGATCTTATAAGTGTAAAAGTCAAAACTGGCCTAACCACAAATAAGATACCCTAAGTGTTATATATTTGATCATAAAATTATATTATAAAGCTATAAACGGGCCATCTATATCTTTCCAGTTGGTCTAGAGGACCACGCCATCACCATCTCCTCAGCGGCGAAGTATGCGATCTACGTATTCTTTGTAGATCGTGAAATGAGTGGTGTCACTGGAGACCCACTGGCGATTCTCCACCAAACTCTGCAGCGCTGGCAGAGGCGCCATATTCATTGTACATAGTGTATATAATGCATATTATCTTTTTTTTAAATAGTGCAGCCTGTGCACTTTGCATGTATTGACAAGATGTCAATAAAATTATTTTAATTGTCAATTGTCTATATATGAGAACTGAAAACATTAAAGCATAAATGTTTCTTTTAAACATAAAACAAACTTCTACTGACTTTACTACGATGGAAAAATATTGGAAGGGCTTGGCTCATCAATGGTGAACTCTCCCAGCGCTTTCGCCAATTTAGTCTACCAGATGGCTTCCAGAGCTCTAATACTGTATTGGACGATTCTGCTTATATATGCTACACTGAAGGGTGGAATCTCAAAATGGTATTCAAGTAAACTATGGACATAAGCTTTTTGGACTTAAATACCATTTCTGAGATTCCACCCTTCAGTGTAGCATTTATCAGCAGAATCGTCCAATACAGTATTAGGGCTCTAAGATACGGTCTGGTAGATTAAATTGGTGAAACCGCTGGGAGGGTTTACTACTGATGAGCCAAGCCCTCCGAATATTTTTCATTGCAGTAAGGATAATAGAAGTTTGTTTTATCTATAATAGAAACATTTGTGCTGTAATGTTTTCAATCTTATAAAATTGGCTCCGATTTCATAACATCCTATGAAAAGAGTTATCAAATTGGTCAAACTATGCAAAAAAAGGCGTTTAAGTTAGTTTTTTTTTTTTGCTTATCCCTAGTACACGTGGTACAGGCCATGATAATCATGGTGGGTAGTTAGCGACTGCTTTTTACTGTAAGTGCACCACATATCTACACATGTGAAAAGCAGTTCGACTTTTGTACTTACAAATGTGCCAGAGCCCCGTTTGGTTACTTGCACTCGCTGGTGGGGTTGGACTTTTGCAAGAATCGGAGGGCCATTGGAGCATTTTTTTTTTAAACAGAAAAAAGTGTCCAATGTGGGGATCGAACCCGGGTTGTAGTGGTCGTAAACCAAAGGGTTTAACCAGCCTTCCACCGACCCCCTGTTTAAGTTAGTGAAGTTGCAAAACTGGTGTTGAGTCTTATTCTTTATCATCATATCACGTTGTTATTTTTTTACTAGGAATATTGCATTATTTTAAGGCATTTTTAAAGAGAGAGGTGCCAATTTTGGTAGAGAATATCTTAGTTTATAACAGCGTGAGGATTTCTCCAAAACCTATAAACAACAGAAGTTTGAACTATTGTTACTACTTGGCTTATATCCTTGTTGTTTATAGGCCACCTGGTAGAAGAGCTTGCACTGGAAAGCTAACCTACACAGTAGAAAACCCTTTCTATAAGGTCCAACACCTTGTTGCAGAGCCAAAGTGTCCTTTAAAGAAAGACATCCTCTTAACCGAGATTAGTAAAAATGTTAATTTTGAAATTGAAAACTGTCCTTTGTACAGAGGTGTCTTCTCAAGGAGGTTCTACTGTTACAAATAAATAAATAAATGTAATGCAGGAATTTTTACTTCATTAAATTTAACCAACCTTTTGTGAAATTGATATTTATTTTAATATAGCAGTTTAATTATTTCTCATTGTACATGAATTCTGTTTCAGCCTTCCTCTTCTTGGCCTTTTACTAGGACTGATAACAAAGACCTTAAAGGAGGTTGGTGGAGGATTGTATAAACTCTCGATTTTCAGAAGCCACAACTTGGAATCAAATCTCGCCTTGGGCACTTTTTTTTTTTCTGAAGAAAAAATAGCTTTAATGAACACCGTGGCACACGAGTGTAAAAGTCTTTCTACATGAGTAAATATGTAGTGAACTTGCTGTCACTAACTACCACCCATCATGATTATCATGACCTGTACCACGTGAACGTGATAAGTCTAATAATAATAAATACACAGCCTATTAGATACTGCTGGTTCAACCAAAGCATTGCTCCAACAGACGGACTTACTTAACAAGGGACTCCTGCGGGCTGTCTGCAGTGAGTGAGGGGTCGAGGCGAGAGGCAAGGGTTGCCAGGCTCTCCTGCAGCAATTGGGGATTGGAGGGGAGCAAGTGCCTTGACACAAAACAGGTTATTTTTTTCAATTCAAGAATGTAGTAATATCAAAGAGACCTCTAAGGGAGAAACAATACTTATTTATCCTACCTTTTCACTCTAACAAACTCACTCAGCCTGGTGCTGATCAATTTTTTTTTTGCTTATCCCTAGTACATGTGGTGCAGGCCATGATAATCAAAGTGGGTAAAAGAAGGTGACTGCTTTTACTGTAAGTGCACTACATGTCTACACACGTGAAAAACAGTTCGACTTTGGACTTACAAATAAATATGCCAGAGCCCCGTTTCTGATCAATTTTACCTAGAGCTTAGTGACTACAGGACAATGGTCTTTATATATGGCTTCACTACAGGACGTTGGTCTTATATGGCTTCATTTCAGAATAATGGTATTCATATATGGCTTCACTACAGGATGATGGTCTTATATGGCTTCACTACAGGATGATGATCTTATATGGCTTCATTTCAGAATAATGGTCTTTATATATGGCTTCACTACAGGACGATGGTCTTATATGGCTTCACTACAGGACGATGGTCTTATATGGCTTCATTTCAGAATAATGGTATTCATATATGGCTTCACTACAGGATGATGGTCTTATATGGCTTCACTACAGGATGATGACCTTATATGGCTTCATTTCAGAATAATGGTCTTTATATATGGCTTCACTACAGGATGATGGTCTTATATGGCTTCATTTCAGAATAATGGTCTTTATATATGGCTTCACTACAGGACGATGGTCTTATATGGCTTCATTTCAGAATAATGGTCTTTATATATGGCTTCACTACAGGACGATGGTCTTATATGGCTTCATTTCAGAATAATGGTCTTTATATATGGCTTCACTACAGGATGATGGTCTTATATGGCTTCATTTCAGAATAATGGTCTTTATATATGGCTTCACTACAGGACGATGGTCTTATATGGCTTCACTACAGGATGATGGTCTTATATGGCTTCATTTCAGAATAATGGTCTTTATATATGGCTTCACTACAGGATGATGGTCTTATATGGCTTCACTACAGGATGATGGTCTTTATATATGGCTTCACTACAGGATGATGGTCTTATATGGCTTCACTACAGGACGATGGTCTTATATGGCTTCATTTCAGAATAATGGTCTTTATATATGGCTTCACTACAGGACGATGGTCTTATATGGCTTCATTTCAGAATAATGGTCCTTATATATGGCTTCACTACAGGATGATGGTCTTATATGGTTTCACTACAGGATGATGGTCTTTATATATGGCTTCACTACAGGATGATGGTCTTATATGGCTTCATTTCAGAATAATGGTCTTTATATATGGCTTCACTACAGGACGATGGTCTTATATGGCTTCATTTCAGAATAATGGTCTTTATATATGGCTTCACTACAGGACGATGGTCTTATATGGCTTCATTTCAGAATAATGGTCTTTATATATGGCTTCACTACAGGACGATGGTCTTATATGGCTTCATTTCAGAATAATGGTCTTTATATATGGCTTCACTACAGGATGATGGTCTTATATGGCTTCACTACAGGATGATGGTCTTTATATATGGCTTCACTACAGGATGATGGTCTTATATGGCTTCATTTCAGAATAATGGTCTTTATATATGGCTTCACTACAGGACGATGGTCTTATATGGCTTCATTTCAGAATAATGGTCTTTATATATGGCTTCACTACAGGACGATGGTCTTATATGGCTTCATTTCAGAATAATGGTCTTTATATATGGCTTCACTACAGGACGATGGTCTTATATGGCTTCACTACAGGACGATAATCTTATATGGTTTCATTTCAGAATAATGGTCTTTATATATGGCTTCACTACAGGATGATGGTCTTATATGGCTTCACTACAGGACGATGGTCTTATATGGCTTCATTTCAGAATAATGGTCTTTATATATGGCTTCACTACAGGACGATGGTCTTATATGGCTTCATTTCAGAATAATGGTCTTTATATGTGGCTTCACTACAGGATGATGGTCTTATATGGCTTCACTACAGGACGATGGTCTTATATGGCTTCATTTCAGAATAATGGTCTTTATATATGGCTTCACTACAGGACGATGGTCTTATATGGCTTCATTTCAGAATAATGGTCCTTATATATGGCTTCACTACAGGATGATGGTCTTATATGGTTTCACTACAGGATGATGGTCTTTATATATGGCTTCACTACAGGATGATGGTCTTATATGGCTTCATTTCAGAATAATGGTCTTTATATATGGCTTCACTACAGGACGATGGTCTTATATGGCTTCATTTCAGAATAATGGTCTTTATATATGGCTTCACTACAGGACGATGGTCTTATATGGCTTCATTTCAGAATAATGGTCTTTATATATGGCTTCACTACAGGACGATGGTCTTATATGGCTTCATTTCAGAATAATGGTCTTTATATATGGCTTCACTACAGGATGATGGTCTTATATGGCTTCACTACAGGATGATGGTCTTTATATATGGCTTCACTACAGGATGATGGTCTTATATGGCTTCATTTCAGAATAATGGTCTTTATATATGGCTTCACTACAGGACGATGGTCTTATATGGCTTCATTTCAGAATAATGGTCTTTATATATGGCTTCACTACAGGACGATGGTCTTATATGGCTTCATTTCAGAATAATGGTCTTTATATATGGCTTCACTACAGGACGATGGTCTTATATGGCTTCACTACAGGACGATAATCTTATATGGTTTCATTTCAGAATAATGGTCTTTATATATGGCTTCACTACAGGATGATGGTCTTATATGGCTTCACTACAGGACGATGGTCTTATATGGCTTCATTTCAGAATAATGGTCTTTATATATGGCTTCACTACAGGACGATGGTCTTATATGGCTTCATTTCAGAATAATGGTCTTTATATATGGCTTCACTACAGGATGATGGTCTTATATGGCTTCACTACAGGACGATGGTCTTATATGGCTTCATTTCAGAATAATGGTCTTTATATATGGCTTCACTACAGGACGATGGTCTTATATGGCTTCATTTCAGAATAATGGTCCTTATATATGGCTTCACTACAGGATGATGGTCTTATATGGTTTCACTACAGGATGATGGTCTTTATATATGGCTTCACTACAGGATGATGGTCTTATATGGCTTCATTTCAGAATAATGGTCTTTATATATGGCTTCACTACAGGACGATGGTCTTATATGGCTTCATTTCAGAATAATGGTCTTTATATATGGCTTCACTACAGGACGATGGTCTTATATGGCTTCATTTCAGAATAATGGTCTTTATATATGGCTTCACTACAGGACGATGGTCTTATATGGCTTCATTTCAGAATAATGGTCTTTATATATGGCTTCACTACAGGATGATGGTCTTATATGGCTTCACTACAGGATGATGGTCTTTATATATGGCTTCACTACAGGATGATGGTCTTATATGGCTTCATTTCAGAATAATGGTCTTTATATATGGCTTCACTACAGGACGATGGTCTTATATGGCTTCATTTCAGAATAATGGTCTTTATATATGGCTTCACTACAGGACGATGGTCTTATATGGCTTCATTTCAGAATAATGGTCTTTATATATGGCTTCACTACAGGACGATGGTCTTATATGGCTTCACTACAGGACGATAATCTTATATGGTTTCATTTCAGAATAATGGTCTTTATATATGGCTTCACTACAGGATGATGGTCTTATATGGCTTCATTTGAGAATAATGGTATTCATGGCTTCACTACAGGACGATGGTCTTTATATATGGCTTCACTACAGGACGATGGTCTTTATATATGGCTTCACTACAGGATGATGGTCTTATATGGCATCACTACAGGATGATGATCTTATATGGCTTCATTTCAGAATAATGGTATTCATGGCTTCACTACAGGACGATGGTTTTCAAATATGGCTCCACTACAGGATAAAAGTATTCGTTTATTGCTCCACTACAGATGTAAACTTGTCTGAAGCCATATATAAGAGAGAGACCTTAGTCAATTACTCATGACGTATGCCTTAATCATTATTATAATTGACGGCATTTTCATTTCAAAGTCAAAAATATTGCTTCCTTGCTGCTAGCTGTTTTCCAACTGTTGTGGATGGCTCCAAGACATTATTACAACATAGTTTTGAAAAGGTAAAATAGAGCATTCCTATTGTAACAGTTGTTTGGCTAGACAGGAGCTGCCATGCTCTCTGAGCACCATGAGTGGACCTACCAGGAGAAGAAAGTCCCCACAATCTGCAGCTCCAGCAACATGGCGCTGTGGACTCGCTGGGACTCCTCAGTATCGGAGCCAGGTCCGTCTTCCAGTCCGTCATTCTCTTCACTGAGAGTCTGGAAACACAGATTTCAGATTTTGTACCACTTCACTTGGAATTCACTCAAGGAGAATTTACCTTGATTAACATTTTTCATACAAATGTGTTATACAATATACAAGTATATATACTTACAATATATATATATATATGTCATAATTTGTATAATTAATGCCCAAGAGATATAATTTATTTTCGTCAAAAGAAGTATGTAAATATGTTAAGCTTGTGTTAAAATGTAAATATGCAAATTCATCCATCTATAAAAACTGTACAAAAAATAAAGGTGGTAGACATCGCGGTGTGCGCTGTTCGCTTGGCATAACGGTTGCGCCTTTTTATTTGACCACGACATATATATATAATGCAATATACTTGTATTATAAAATTTGACCTTTATACAACTAGGATGCACATTAGGATCACAGTACATCAATATGTCCTAAAATGATCAATGAGAGATAGACCTTCAGGAAAGAATTGTGAGGTGGAGAACCAGCATGTTTGTGGATGTGCATTCAGTCACAGTATTCCTGGATGTGGAGGGAGGGAAGGCTGGAAAGATGGAGGTAGAGAATTCATGGACAATTTAAGGAGAAGACCCTTCCTGGAAAAGAAGTATCTCTAAGAGATTGGAATACTGACTGCCATATGGCTGGTTGAGGAGATATTTGTTAGACAACTGGCTGAGATGGAAAACCCAAAAGTGAATTGTAGAATAGACTTGGATTAAAATCTAAGCACATGTCACACACCAGATCCAGAGAGAGAAGAATCCAATTATCCCAATCAGTTTTATATAAAGACTGGTGAGAGGTTGAAGTAAAAATTAAGAATGAAAATTATTGTTATCACACACACACACACACAGTTTACAGAGTTTTAGTTTGCTGAGGAAGGGCGAAATCTACTTTATACAATTAATAAAAAGAGTTGCAGCGTCTTATACCTTTTTGGGAAAATTATCATGTTTACTCAGCATGCAAATCAGTTAAAAAATTAACAAAGAAAACAATTTTGGACGAATGAATATATCTGTGTTTTACTTAGGTTCTTAGGTTTTAAAATTTATTAAATCATTTTTGTATAATAAACCCTTTTCACACAGAGTGAATTGACATCATAGACAAAAGTGTCCAAGTGGCATTGGACGGGACAAATATGAAGGGAAATAGACAGAAGTTTCCGCATGTTCCAGGGTAGCTAAGAGCCATTACTCTGAGTGTCAGTGTCGGGTAGGTTCATCATGTGTTTGCCTTTCTACATCACATGTGTTATTTTAAATATATAATTGTAGTACAATAGAAACCTCTCTCTCTGTAAAGGAAACCTAGTTACACACACACAGAGCCAATGTACCTTTAAAGAGAGATGTTCTCTGGTAAGAATAAAGTTTTATTTAAATTTTATTTTTAAAATTTTCTTTTTATGTGATTTGGTGAACATTTTTATTGTGAAGTTAAATTTTAAGGATCTATGTTAAGTTCTAGGAGAACACACGAGTTTTTTTGGTCAAAAATTAAAGCACAATCCACCATAGCACAAGAGAAATGGTAGCATCATAACATAAATGTTTCTGATACTTCCATATGTACCATTGATTTTTGTTTTGTATTTTTCCAGAAGTGTGAGTTGAACACAAGAATACATGTGACAGCAGTCAGTGAGGTGACTTACCTCATGGCAATATTGCAGCCACAGTAATTCCCTCTAAACTGTGTAAGAAAGGGAAGCATTTAAGCACAAATGTTTCTTTTAAATATAAAACAAACTTATTTTTTTGCTTATCCCTAGTACACGTTGTACAGGCTATGATAATCGTGGTGGGTAGAAGAAGGCAACTGCTTTTTACTATAAGTGCATCACATGTCTAAACATGTGTAAAGCAGTTCGACTTTGCACTTACAAATGTGCCAGAGCCCCGTTTGGTTACTTGCACTCGCTGGTGGGGTTGGACTTTTGCAAGAATCAGGGGCCATTGGAGCATTTTTTTAAATCATAAAAAGTGTCCAATGTGGGAATCGAACCCGGGTCATAGTGGTTGAAAACCAACAGTTTAGACCATCCTTCCACCGACCCCCAAACAAATTATACTGTCCTTACTGTGATTAAAAAAAAATATTGGGAGGGCTTGGCTCATCAGTGGTGAACCCTCCCAGCGGTTTCACCAATTTAATCTACAAGACCGCTTCTTAGAGCTTTAATACTGTATTGAACAATTCTACTTATATAGGCTGCAATTAAGGATGGAAATTAGAAATAGTATTCAAGCAAACTATGGACATAAGCTTTTAGGAAAGCAGAATTACATTTAAATAAAGACTGTGTGTGGAACAAAACACTGGCCAGAGCACAATATGAAGATGGGTTTGATGCTCGGGGTTGGTGATTTCTATTGGCCATCCTCTGATATATCTTGCTTGCTTGGAGAAAATAGTCAGGAATAACCAGACAACAAGGATTTTGTAATTGATGGAAAGAATGTTCATCACAAATAAAAGTTCTTAAACTGCTATCAGAACTTAAATGTTTAAAATTGTTCTCAAACTGAGGGCCAAAGCTTCTAACATGAGAAATGATGCAAGATATTTGTTCAGATTTCTTTGAATCTTTCTCAGAAGCCCACAAAAATGTCTTTAAAGGCCTCCTAACATGTGATGAGACTTGAGTGTGTTGCTATGATCCTTCATCAAAGTGTTAAATTAAGGCAATGAGAACCCATCAAACATCACCTGTCAAGAAAAAAAGACAAGACTTTTCTTTTCCAAAGACCAAATTATGACATTATTTTGGAACCAACATGGACTCATTTTCACGGATACATTCAAGGAAAAAAAAAAAGATTCTTTCAACAATAAACAATGTTGCAAATCATTAGAAAAAGCCAAAGAAGAAATTTCAACAAAAAGATTGGGCCTAAAATACACTCCAAACACAATTCCACAGGATAATGCCAAACCTCACACTGGCACAGATTGCATGTTAGGGTGGAATCACTCAGCTTGATTTGGCACCATCCAATCTCTACCTTTTTTAGTAAAGTAAATAATTCTCTACGTGGGAGAACACTTGAGCATTTGTTATGACTTTTGTTCCTATGAAGCTGAACCCTCATTGAACAACCAGGTAAGTAAGTGAGACCTGGAAGAAGGCACTGGCGTCCTCCAACAGATGGCAGAGTGTAGGCAGTAGGGAGCTGATGTAACGGCCAACTTCCACTGGGGTGTAGAGGGCGCTGAAGCTAGAGTTGGATTCTGTCTTAGGTCCCTGTCACACAGTCAATACAAAGTCATACAGTGTCATTGATTTGAAGAAATACAGAACCATTCAGTCTAAGTCACATAGTGTCATTGGTTTCAAGAAACCCAGGATCATTCAGTCCAAATCACACAGTGTCAATGTGATTTCAAGATAAACAGGAACATTCAGTCCAAATCACACAGTGTCATTGTGATTTCAAGATAAACAGGAACATTCAGTCCCAGTCACACAGTGTCAATGTGATTTCAAGATAAACAGGAACATTCAGTCCAAATCACACAGTGTCATTGTGATTTCAAGATAAACAGGAACATTCAGTCTCAGTTCAGACAATGTCATTGTGATTTCAAGATAAACAGGAACATTCATTCCAAGTCACAGAGTGTCATTGGTTTCAAGACACACAGGATCATTCAGTCCAAGTCACACAGTGTCAATGTGATTTCAAGACACACAGGATCATTCAGTCTAAGTCACACAGTGTCATTGGTTTCAAGACACATAGGAACATTCAGTCCAAGTCACACAGTGTTATTGTGATTTCAAGACACACAGGATCATTCAGTCCAGTTCATAAAGTGTCATTTTGATTTCAAGGCAAACAGGACCATTCAGTCCAAGTCACACAGTGTCATTTATTTCAAGACACACAGGAACATTCAGTCTAAGCAACACAATGTCATTGGTGTCACGACACACAGGATCATTCAGTCCAAGTCACACAGTGTTATTGGTTTCAAGACACACAGGATCATAAAGTCCAAGTCACACAGTGTCATTGGTTTCAAGACACACAGGACCATTTAGTCCAAGTCACACAATGTCATTGGTTTAAGACACACAGGACCATTCAGTCTAAGTCACACAGTGTCATTGGTTTCAGGATAATTCAGTCAAAGTCACACAGTGTCATTGGTTTCAGGATAATTCAGTCAAAGTCACACAGTGTTATTATGATTTCAAGACACACAGGATCATTCAGTCCAAGTCACACAGTGTCATTGGTTTCAAGACACACAGGATCATAAAGTCCAAGTCACACAGTGTCATTGGTTTCAAGACACACAGGACCATTTAGTCCAAGTCACACAATGTCATTGGTTTAAGACACACAGGACAATTCAGTCTAAGTCACACAGTGTCATTGGTTTCAAGACACACAGGATCATTCAGTCCAAGTCACACAGTGTCATTGGTTTCAAGACACACAGGATCATAAAGTCCAAGTCACACAATGTCATTGGTTTAAGACACACAGGACCATTTAGTCAAAGTCACACAGTGTTATTGGTTTCAGGATCATTCAGTCAAAGTCACACAGTGTCATTGATTTCGAGTCCCACATCAGTTCCAGTCACAACAGACCTTGGCCAGGAAATGGGGCCGGACTGAGTGTAAAAGAGCTGAAGAAACTTTCTTTTGGAGGTCCGTCAGGAGGAAGAGCAACTCTGGAGTCTCCATAGCCGGGACTCCCTGTAACACCCAGCAGTAGGACCGCAGTCTGATGTCAACACCACCAGCTCACCTGGGAGGAAGTCATGCCAGTTTTGAGCAGGGAGAAGACATCCATGTCCAGCTCCCTGGACAAACAACACTGAACTGATTCTCAACATGAGATAAAGTAACTCTAATATATATCTACACGCTCTTTTATAGCAGTACAGTACACCCTCCCTGTAAAGGACACCTAATTGCAGAGCCAAAGTGTCCTTTAGGGAGAGATGTCTTCTTATAGGAGAGTTGCTAAATTGTAAAAATGGTAATTTTGCAAATGAAAACTGTCCTTTGTGGAGAGGTGTCCACTAGCGGGGTGTCCGCTAAAGGGAGGTTCTACTGTACTATCTTTAATTTAAGTACATATCTATTGGGAAAAAATTTGAAATCTCATTATTTACACCAACAATTTCTGGTTGATTAAATATGAATTCCAACAAAGTTTGTTGCTGACACACATATAAATATGTTATAATACCTTGAAAAAGGTTTGTGTTCAGCCAACTGAAATATTGATAAAATAAATTATTTTTTTATTCAATATATGCCTTTTTAATAATAACAAAATCTACCCCACTTGCCCAAAATGTAGCTTGTCACCTGCAGCGCCAGAACACATTTTGGCTTGCATTAGATGCACTAAACAGGACCTTTGGGAGAGGCCGCTGCTCATCATAAAACAGCTCGAGGAGCATGAACTCATGGAATTCGTGTAATCTTTACACAAGGGGATAAGAAACAACAACAACGACAACATGCCTTTTTAATTAACTAATATATGTGGACAATCAAATATAGACAAGGAAACCACACACTATATCTGTAAAAGATTAGAAAGTTCTTACAATATTTAACAATTATATTATGATGCATTAGCGCGCCATCTGTTATAAAATTTGAAACTATTATAGACATGTATTATTCTTTTAAAAAAAAAATGAAACAATTTCTACTGCCCTTACTGCAATGGAAAAATTAATGGTTCACCACAATGAGCCAGGCCCTCCCATTAATTTTTCCATTGCAGTAAGGGCAGTAGAAATTATTTTATTCTTAAAAGAATCATACGCGTCTATAATAGTTTCGAATTTTGTAACAATTATCTCTTAACAGAAATAAATAATTATATAAAGTTGTAATTAAAATAGAATCTTCATAAAGTTGTAATTTAAAAGGGGAATTAGAATATATTTTTAATTTTTAAATATATTTCTTTGTGTGTGTGAAAAGAGAGGGATATGTATCTATGTATAATTCCATCAAAGAGCGTTTGGCTGGAAATATTTCCATATTGTATGGCTTATTAATCAACAAAAACTTCTTGCTTTTAAAAAAAAAATTCATTTTAATCTATACTGTGCACAATTCAACATTTATAGAAAGGCTTACCTGAGGTACTCGGGCTTGAGTTCAATAACTTCTTTAGGCGGAGAGAGCAGAGGGGAAGTTTTGGTCTAGAAGTGAACAAAAAAATAATAATTAAAATTGTGTTAACATGTGATAAAGTCTAAGTCTTCAAAATTGTTACAATATTGATGCATCATGATGTATATACATTTTTGTCATCAAAATTATAATTTTTTATAAATTGATTTAAATAATATACATTAAGTTTTCAATGATTACATATAATATTTCGGCAGAGTATTTATTTTTTATTATTATGTATATTTGGCACCACTGGAACTTCACAGGCTTTAAAGATAGGAGCAAGGATAGAACCATTTAAACACGAGCTACGGACGTGAAGACTACAAGGAAGACAACTACGAGGACGACACAATAAATAAATGAACTTAGCAACTTCTGAAGGTAACTATTTTGTTATTTAACACAAAGCAATAACGCGCCATCTATACATATAAAATAAAAGGATTTAAAAGCGCGAATGTTTCTTTTATACATAAAACAAACTTCTACTGTCCTTACTGCAGAATGATCCAATACAGTATTAGAGCTCTGAGAAGCGGTCTGGTGGATTAAATTGGCGAAACCGCTGGGAGGGTTCACCACTGATGAGCCAAGCCCTCCCAATATATTTTTTCATCGCAGTAAAGACAGTAGAAGTTTATTTTATGTATAAAAGAAACATTCGCGCTTTTAAATCCTTTTATTTTATATTTCGTTGTTTACTTTTATAATTTACCTTTATTATGGAAACTCGATCAGGAAACACATACAATACCAATAAAGAGGAAATAAAGGTTGAACACCCTGCAAAGCTGCGACCTGGCGTAGCAATAAGGAGGTGAGAATACCATAACTAACTACAGGAGAACAACTATTGTGAAGATCAGTTATGGGCCTTAAATGAGGGAGAGCAATTGTCAAGGATAACAATTGTTTAATGAATGGAACAGGATTTTATATTCTGAATACAAAAATAAGCCTGGAATGCGAAAGAGCAGTTGCTATTTTAAGGGAAACAATGGGCTAAAGGAAGGAAGGAAAAGCAGTTGCTATTGTGAGAATAAAAATGGGCCTGAATTGAGGAAAAGCAATTGGTAAGGTAAAGGCAATATTGAAAAATGGAAGAAAGGAAAATCAGTTGCTATTGTGAGGACAAAAATGGGCCTGTAAGGAGAAGCTGCAATTGCTATGGTGAGGACACCAATGGGTTGGTGGAAGAAAGGAACAGCAGCTTCTATTGTGAGTAAAAAAAAAAGTGCTTTTAATGAGGTGGAGCAGTTTCTATATTGAGCTCAACAATGGGTTGATGGGAAAAATTGCTGTTGCTATTGTGAGCACAAAAATTGGCCTGGAATTAAAAACAGTAGTTGTTATGGTAAGGGTAACAATGGTCTAATAGAAGGAAAAAACAGCAGTTGCTATTGAGGGCAAAATGGGCCTGTAATAAGGTACAGCAGTTGCTATAATAAGGGCAACAAAGTGCAAATAGAAGAAACAGCAGTTACCTAGCAGTTATTATTGTAAAGATGAAAATGAGTATGTAATGAAGAACAGCAGTTGCTATGGTGAAAACAAAAGTGGATTGATGAAAGAAACAGATGTTGTGATTGAGTTGAGAATAATGTGGCTGAAATTATGAGGACGACAATAGTTTAATGAAAGGAACAGGATTTTATATTTTGAGGAAAAAATGGGCCTGGAATGAGGAACAACAGTTATTATGTAAATGGCAACAATGGGCAAATGTGGAAGGTAGGAACAGCAGTTGCTATGGTATGGGCAACAAAAGGTTAATAGAAGGAAGGAGCAGCAGTTGCTATGGTGAGATCATCAATGGGTTCAGGGAAGGAAGAAACAGTAGTTGCTATTGTGATGAAGAAAATGGCCCTGGAATGAGGAACAGCAGTTTCTATGGTGAGAATAACAATGGGTTGATAAAGGTAGGAAAGGTAGTTGTTATTGCGAGAGAGAAATGGACCTTGAATGGAACTTGAATCAAATTTAACCATACAAAACTTTATTAAGGATATAAACACAAGGTAGTAAGACCAAATCCAAATAAATAAATAGTGTGTGACGTTTCGGTAACAGCGTTCTTACCATCTTCAAACAAAAGAGATTCAGCACTTTTGTCTGAAGATGGTAACAATGCTGTTACCGAAACGTCATACACCATTTATTTATTTGGATTTGGTCTTATTACCTTGTGTTTATAATCTATAATCCAAATTGTGCCTTATCTTTATTAAGAATACAATGGGAATAGTTGAAAAACTTGCAGACCTCGGTGAAGAAATTAATCATATAGTTGCTACATTGCTCTGTGGATTACCAGATAATATAAATTGTTGATTACAGCTCTAGAAGCTAGGCCAGAAATTGAAATAACTTTAAACTATGTAAAAGGAAAATTAATAGATGAGTATGACCGCAGAAAAGAAAGAAGTACATTTAATCAAGGTTATTTTGAGCAAGCAATGAGAAGTGTGAATAACTTAATGTCATTATTGTTCAAAACTGGGTCAAATCAAAAAGGAATGTTTTAAATTTAAAGCTGATCAATGTGAAAATCAACGTAAAAATAGAGGGGAAAATATGTATTCATATTTTTCTGCAAATAAACTGCCATGTGAACAAGATCCTAATGATAAATCTCCCTTTTGTTTTAATGCTTCAATAGATTATACAAGTAATGGCTGGTGTATTGATTCTGTTGTTGTTTCTTATCCCCTTGTGTTTTTTTTTTTAATTCATCAGTAGATTGCTTAAACCAACAGACCTTGCTTTCCTAGAATATTGATGACTTGCTGTTGTAGATATCTTGCTTGTTTAAGTCACAGCACTGCAGAATGTGCTTCAGGGATGCCTCACAAGCCAGACATTTTGTGCAGTTTGGGAAGTGTTTCCCCTTGTGTAAAGATGTGAGAGAACAGAACTCTTGAAGAAAAACTACGATAAAGAGACATTGAGCCAACAAATATTACTTTCCATTAGGAAACAAGGTTATTCTAACATCATCAACATGTCAAATGCCAACCTTTCTAAGAAATCAACTTATTGTTAAAAGGCTATAAATATAAGAACCGGGTTAAATATTGGATTTATTCAACACAGTTAGTGAAATTGAAGCAACGATACAGAACAACCCTGGTAAATTAGGAATTTGTTCATAAGCAGACTTCAACAACCCCTGCAGGTCAACCAAAGACTCAGCAGAGAATTGGTCTTAAACAAATCATACAAAGGCTTATACACAGTGATCGTGAACTAAAGTGATTATTGTTTGAAGTTGGAAGACTTCTAAAGATTACTAAACCATTGAATGCCCTTAAGCATTTAATCTGTGAATTCATATTCCATTGTAAGTACACAAGAGTTTTCTCCAAGAATTAATGAAGACAGAATTCACAAAATGGGCTTTGCAGAAAGAGCATCTTGGAATTCAAACCTGGAGAGAAATGATATATAAAATAAAGAAATTCTTAGCTTAAAAAGGTTGTTGATATTTTGATCTTCATGTGTTTAATAGGATAAAGACAAGAATGATCATGTACAGAAGTTGCTAAGGTTAAGGCATCAATGGAATCAATTTCTGTTGATTCCCTTCTATATAAAGTTTATAATGCAAAAACAAATTTTAAGACTAAAATAATAGGAAAACCTTCTTAGCTGTTGCATGAGGAAATGTGGATTCTGGTTGAGAGTTTTCAATATCTTCATCTTTCTTGTTCTTCTTCTTGGGGCCTCTAAACACAAGACAGGGATGCTCACAACATTTGGGATAACTTTGGTGGTTGCAATAGGATAAATGCAATAACCTCTTTATACTACAAAACCGTCTAACTCCTCTGAAACTGAGATTAGTGGGAACATGATGTTAACACAGGTCTATTTAGGTGCCATATCTAAGCCAACTTTAGGAGGTTTTCTAAATTTATTTCTGAAATACAGTAGAACCCCCCTGTAAAGGACACCTAATTGCAAGCCCAAACTTTCCTTTATAGAGAGGTGTTCTCTAGTGTGAGTGTCCTGTCATGGAGTTTCTACTATATATAATAATGACAATCATTTTTAGTGTGTGGTAAACAGGCTTTTTTATTAAGACATGTGTTCCCCTTCACAATAATAAAGTTAATTTTAAAGCTAATTTTTCATATATTTTAATCTACAAGTACTGGAATCCCTTCAATAAAGTACGATGAAAATTCGAGAATCAAGGGACGAGTTTCTTTTATACAATGATTAATTGTAAAACGCTCAAGCTTTCGGGCCAGCCGGCCCTTCTACAGGAGACAAGTGAAAACATATGGAACATTGGACACTATGTAGGGATGAGACTATTTACATATTTAAAAACTATAGGGATTTTGCATATCTATATATTTTAATGCTTGATTAATTCACTCCAGTACCTATTAGCCAAAAAGCTTCGACCCTCCCTTTGAATGAATATAAATGAAGTGGGTGTCTGTTACTGAAAACTACTTAAAAAACACTAATATGGTTCACCATGTGGAAGGGTTCACCACTGATGAGGCCCTCCCAATATTGTTATAATTGCAGTAAGGGCAGCAGGAATGTATTTTCGTATTAAAAATGGTTTTAATCCTGGTTGTCTAAAACCACAGTTAATGGCATCTGGTCACCCACATTACACTGCCTTTATCATATATAGTCAGAGGGAAGAAATTTAACTTTAAGAGAAAAATAGAGAGAGAGGAAAAGTAGAATTGTCAGAAATACTTCTTTGTTCCCGAGGATTTCTTGGTGTTGGCTGAGGAGAGAGGTTGGAGAACTGTGTAGTCGAAGACAGCCGGAGGTGGGGTGAAGGTTCCCAGCTCTGTAACATACAGTACCATCTACCTACTGGTTCTTTCTAAATATCGTACAACTCTTTTTAACCTCACCCACAGGTTCTATTTAAAACTTGTTGTTGTTAGTGTCTACCAAATCAACTTTTGGTGATTGTATGGTCAAATATTCTCCATTTTGTCCTGGTGACCTTCACTCACTGCTCATCTAGTGACCTTCTGGTAGCTTCTTTGACCCCTTCCAGCCATCTTCTTTCTTCAATTTTCCCAAAATATTTATAATCTATTATTATTCATTTGGTTAACCCCCCCCCCGCCCCAAGTTCCTGGAGCGAATTCTAATCCATTTGATGTCATTATGTGTCCATAGTAGGTCAGTCATTTTTTAAATGTATTTGGGATTCTAGGAATCTACCATGATCAATTTCATTTAAGGTTAAACTATTTGACCTTTTATCCTTATATTAAATTTTAGCCACAGAGTTTGTTTTCTGTAAATATTTTATATACCGTCGTGTGAAGGCATTGTGGGGTTAATCAAAACATATAAAAATAAGGAGAGACCCCGACGATGATAGGCGTAGAGCCTAGCGAAATATTGGATTTTGTAATAAATAAAATAATTTTATTTTTGATCCAAAATAAGCCATTTTTTAAAAATTAATATATATATATAGATGGAAATCTTGCCGGGAGGATATTGATCTAAAGAGACAAAGGTCGCCTCTCCCGTCAAAATAGACGTCAAAACCTAGAGACCATGGTTTCGGGCCAATGGCCCTCATCAGCCTAGGGTGGACTTTATTCCATGAGATTCACACGGGATCTAATGGAATCTTGACAATCTGCCAAAGAGGTGTTTCTAGGGTCAGTCTTACCAGCAACCATGGCTATATTTCTAGGGTCAGTCTTACCAGCAACCATGGCTATATTTCTAAGGTGAGTCTTACCAGCAACCATGACTAGATTCCTAAGGCAGTCTTACCAGCAACCATGGCTATATTTCTAAGGTGAGTCTTACCAGCAACCATGACTAGATTCCTAAGGCAGTCTTACCAGCAACCATGGCTATATTTCTAAGGTGAGTCTTACCAGCAACCATGACTAGATTCCTAAGGCAGTCTTACCAGCAACCATGGCTATATTTCTAAGGTGAGTCTTACCAGCAATCATGACTAGATTCCTAAAGCAGTCTTACCAGCAACCATGACTAGATTCCTAGGGTCAGTCCTACCAGCAACCATGGCTATATTTCTAGGGTCAGTCTTACCAGCAACCATGGCTATATTTCTAAGGCAGTCTTACCAGCAACCATGACTAGATTCCTAAGGCAGTCTTACCAGCAACCATGACTAGATTCCTAAGGTGGGTCTTACCAGCAACCATGGAACGCAGGAGGTCCTCCAGTTCCACGATGGTCTTCAGCCTGGAAATCACCTTCTTCTGCATCTCGAGGCTGGGGATGTGACAGAAGCCATTCACCAACTATCACAGCACATGGCGTCACAGACAACCCACCTACAATGAGACCCTTTCAATACATGTTACAGTAGAACCTCCATGAGAGGACACCTCTCTAAAAAGGTCAATTTTTATTTGAAAAATTACCATTTTACTATTTGGTAACTCTCTGGTAAGAGGACACTTCTCCTAACCTAGTTGCAGAGCCAAAGTGTCCTTTGTTATTGTTGTTTCTTATCCCCTAAAGATTACAGAAATCACAAGAGTTCACGCTCCTCGAGCCTAAGTGCCCTTCCTTTAGAGAGCCTAGTAGAGCTTTAAACAAAAAATATGATGAGCTTTGTGGGTTAATTTCTTTGGGCCTTCTCTCCCCCCACTATGACTTGGTGAGCTCTTATTAGCAATCTTTTCTTCCATGAGGTAGATGTAGACCCTCTTCTGTGCTGAGTGTTTGGTGGAGCCCTAGGACTAGAATATTGCTGTCTTCAGCTTTTCCAATTTTAATATGGTTCATTTCTGGGGAAATATATACAGTTAAACCTGTCTATAGTGCCCCCTCTAAATAGCGCCTCCCTCTCTATAGAGCCCGCCCAGTCCTACGTATTTTAAATACGTAGTACGATGCGATTTACATTAAAGTGACCTGTCTATAGCACCCCCTCTCTATAGCATCCTATTTTGGTGAGTCCCAAGAGGGGGCACTATAGACAGGTTTAACTGTATATAAATTTTAAAACTTTGAAAACACACTATCACTGTTTCAAAGGTTAAACCAAACAGTCTGTCACAACAAACAGTCTGTCACAACATATATACTATTCCGAACAAGTACTTTAAAACATGGAGTTAGTGTGAAGGCTAGCCATACCTCCCTGAACCAGTTGAGGCAGTAGAAGAGGGAGGAACAGATGTCGTAGCAGGACTGGAGCTCCAAGTTGGCGAAGTCACTGTGGTACCGTGCAGCAGGCAGTAACACAGGTGCACCCAGCAAGGCATCGATGCCGTCTAACATCGGCCCGTGCTGGCATTGCTCACAGACCCGCAGCAGTCGGAAGTGAGGGGCCATTGTGACCAGAGAGCCAGTTCTACATCCCACACAATTCCTTCATTCCACACTGGGGAGGTAGAACCACACTCACCTGCCCGACTTTGATTCCTTCTTCAGCAGAGGATAGATGTTGAGACCAACTCCTTCTTCCAAGTTGTCCAGGCCATACTTGGGCTCGTACTCAAGCTGTTCAAATGGCCTGCCGCACCACCACCCCACCCAGTAGAGTCAGAATCTCTCACTAGAATATACTTAACCAGGGTAGATGGGACAATCTGTATGTTGGGGATGAATCAACCAATGCCCTTTCTTTTACTCTCTCTCATATATAGGAAATATTTCCACAGTTAGTGAGTTTTTGAGATTGATTATGGGAAGGCCAGGTTCATCAGTTGTGAACCTTCTCAGTAATGGAAAAATATAATCAAAACATCTTTTGATCATCTCCCGCAGCTACCTATCAGTGAAAAGCAACAACACAAATTGTGACAGAACCTGTATACTATGGGATTGGGTCCTAGTCAAAATAGACTCCTATTTTATAACATCTTACAAAGGGATTATTAATACAGTAGAACCTCCTTGTAAAGGACACCTAATTGCAGAGTCAAACTGTCCATTAGGGAGAGGTATCCTCCTACCAGAGAGTTGCTAAATTGTAAAAATGGTAATTTTGCAAATGAAAACTGTCCTTTGTAGAGGGGTGTCCACAAAAGGGAGGTTCTACTGTACTACTTCAACTTTTAAAGCTATTTGGAGTTTGGGCCAATTTCATAACTTCTCTCATAGGTTGAAACCATGGTATACAGGTTATTTTATTTATTCAAATTTACCAGAACTAGTGGTGTGGCTCATTCATTGATATAAATTTGTGTGATCTGTGCAAAAGATATTAATGTTTGTATTATTTTGAATGGAAATATTGAAACACATTTATTAAAAGGGAGAAAGAGAGAGGCCCCAACTCACCTCCTATTTTCTTTTCCATCCAAATCCACAACAAAATCCTCTTGGAACTTATTGGTGATGGTGTCCGTGACCCACCTCTGGAAAACCCATTGTGGAGGTTGGTAGAGTGAATGACAACATTTACCAGGGGATGAAAACACCATCAAATACATTCAACTCCCCCATGTGATATGGAGATATACAACAGTTTTGTGAGATCGTAATTCTGCTTCCTACAAAATACAACAACAAACAACAAAAAGCCTTTATTGAGGACCTCTCGTCCTATATAGGATTCGCCAGTTTACAGAGTAATTGAAGAGAAGAGAACTAAGAATACAGAGAGAAACATATATGTAGTGGGTATAGTGTAGTATTTTCTACACTGTGACTATATACAACAGCAGCAACAAGCCTTTTACTGGAATCAAAGTCCCATACAGGATTCGTCATTCTAATCCTGACATAGATTATTTGCATATAATTATTTACATCAATTAGATTATGTATATAGCCTCCTCTTCTCTTCAGCCGTCTTCCAGAATTTGAACAACGCAAAAGCTCCAGCTCTGTTTCTCACCACCTCATTCAACAGGAGCTCCAAAGAGAGTCCCTCAAGGCCTATTTCACTGAGGAGCACTTCTCGTGCTTCCTACAAAATACATCTAATGTATAATCTTAGGAGAGACATTCAAGATATGTGATGTAGTGCCAAGAAATAAAAAACTTCAATAACAGCATAGCTCCAAAAGTTCCATCAGGGATAGTTTTTTGTGCCAAATAGTTTTCTTTTCATATATAGAGTTGGCCGTGCACAAATACAGTAAACCTTCCTTTAGCAGACCCCCCGCTAGCGGACACCTCTCCACAAAGGACAGTTTTCATTTGCAAAATTACCATATTTACTATTTAGCAACTCTCCGGTAAGAGGACACCTCTCCCTAAAGAACAGTTTGGCTCTGCAATTAGGTGTCCTTTACAGGGAGGTAGTTCTACTGTATTTCTTTATTGCAACTGTCACTATAATATAGTAGAATCTCTTCTGGGAGAGGACAATCACGCTAGCAGACATTTATCTACAAAGGACAGTTTCATCGCCAAAATCCTCTTTTTTACTAATTAGCAACTCTCTGGTAAGAGGACACCTCTTCCTAAAGAACACTTTGGAACTGCAACTAGGTGTTGTCCTTTATAGAGAGCATCTAATATACAGTACTCACCATAATTCGACCATTTTTAAAATCCCAACCAAGTTACCTACTTTAATTGACTATAATTGAACATCTACATTAATCCAGTGGGGAGTCTCTTTTCCTTAGGGTGTCGAATTGAAGAGGTTTGACTATATTCAAATTATTTCAAACTGGCTTACTTGATGCAAGTATTTGTACAGTAGAGTCTCCCATGAGAGACCTTCCAAAAAACACGCCAAAACCGGTCTCTCATTGGAGACTCGGTCATGATAAGTCAGTGTTGTTGTTGTTGTTGTTGTTTCTTATCCCCTTGTGTAAATATTACACGAATTCCAAGAGTTCATTATCTCATGGAATGGGGTATAAGGGTGCAGCTTTCATTAATCATGGCACCATGATCCAGGCACACTTTGGTGAAAGTCTGACTTTGCCTGTAATTTGAGGTCGTTCCTAACATGGAAGCCTTTGCTGCTGACTCAACATGAGTACAGACACAGCTCTTCCATATCCCTGGAGTGGGACCATTTATGAGGTCCATCAACCAGGTCAGTTGAACTCAGTATCCCTCCTGGTTACAGCATCAAGTCTACCAGAACAAGACTTAATACGATCGTGTAGAGGGTTTACTGTACCTCCCAATAATGTCCACTGCACCACAGGCCAGTTACAGAGGGGTAATAAGTCAGTGTTGATAAGTTATGGTTGATTCTTTCAACACAAAAATTAGTGCTTTGCTTTATCATATAGTAGTAAAACGGGAAATTTGTTCGTGCCTTATAAGGTGGTCGCTCATGAGAGATGGTCGCTCACGAGAGACTCTACTGTATATATTCCTACTGTCCCCCTCACAAAGCTTAGATTCCTTCACCAAAGGAGAAAATTTAACTTAAAAATTCAACACATTTTCCTTCTCAGTAATAGCAGTTTAAACTTAAGGTAATAAGACCAAATCCAAATAAGTAAATAATGTGTGACATTTCGGTAACAGCGTTATTACCATCTTCAGACAAAAGTGCTGAATGAGGAAAAATATCGCAGCATGTGTGTAAACAAAATAGCAGATTAAAAAATATATAGTTTTCTGAGAAACCTAAAATAATATTCTTAGAAATAAAAGGTGGAAAAAAAAACTTATTTTTTTTTTAAAAATGATTGAAGGCATATCTGTAAATATCATTGATATTTCCTCTTTCTTCCATTCTGTATTTCTATTCTTATTTATTTGGATTTGGTTTTATTACCTTATGTTTATAATCTGTAATCCAAATTGTGCCCTATCAGTTGAAACTTGTCTATATTAATAAAATGGAAATTTCATAAGTGGTGTTCACTAAAAACTTTCGTTACAATGCATCAATTTCGACCAAATTTTCAACATTTATGTAAAACGAGATGGAGCAGGTTTTGCTTAACATCAAAATATTTTTCCTAACTTTAACATGCGTAACTTCGCTGTTATCGATTAAATACAAAAATAATCAACAGAGTTAATTTTATTTATATATAAATACAAAAAAAAATTCAGCAATTCATTCAACTCAATCTAAAAAAATATTCAAAACAAGCAATTTTAAGATAACACCATATGTAAAACAGTCGGCCAAGAAAACAACAACGATATTACATCTTTCTCACATATTCACACACAATCTTGATTAATAATTAAAACTAATCTTTAACATTGTTTATTATACTTCATAATATATAATATTCGTTAGGCAAACTTTCACTCGGATAAAACCCGGGCGAAGCCGGGTACACATCTGCTAGTTAATTAATAAAATGGAAATTTCATAAGTGGTGTTCGCTAAAAACTTTCGTTACAATGCATCAATTTCGACCAAATTTTCAACATTTATGTAAAACGAGATGGAGCAGATTTTGCTTAACCACAAAATATTTTTCCTAACTTTAACATGCGTAACTTCGCTGTTATCGATTAAATACAAAAAAAAATCAACAGAGTTAATTTTATTTATATATAAATACAAAATTAAATTTCAACAGAGTTAATTTTTTTACATACTAGCTAATAATCTCAATCTAAAAAATATTCATATTGTTTTATCATGTTTCTAATTTCGCCTAACAAATATACAAATTTATAGTGACCAACATATGCAAATTTTATCTTTGTTTTTATTTAACTTGATATCGTAAACATATACATCCATTGTAAGCATTTTTCTGTTCACCTTCCGTGGTTTCTCTTTTCTCTGATAGTTTTTAGGTGTAGTATATTTTCTTATTACTAGACTACAAACATTCCCTCAAGAAAAACCTGGGCGAAGCCGGGTACATCCGCTATATTATATAAATATATGACGTAACAAATATAATTATCATTATTATCATAATATTCTGTGTGTTCCCGAATATTATTATCAATAATATTCGTTAGGCAAACTTTCACTCGGATAAAACCCGGGCGAAGCCGGGTACACATCCGCTAGTTTATTTATAAAAATAAAAATTACACTAAAATATTCTCAATTTCCATACATGTCTTTTGTGTACCAGTTATAGATGGCAGTTGAATAAAACAATATATTTAAACACAATAGGTGGGCAAGAACAAACCTCCAAGCTTGTATCCAGATCCTTCTTGTGGACCATGAGAGCCAGTTCATCGTAGAAGAGGGCGAGAGAATAGGGGGAGCCACTGGTGGTCTGTATCACTAGATTTAGCAGGTTGATTGCTGCAGGGTTACCCTCCAGTCCTGCCGTGGAGCACCGGGGCTGTGAGGAAGACACCCTGAATAGGAAATAGCCGTTAACTACACTCCATTCATGGTGGTGGTCAGAGAGCATGAACAGCTGAATACATTTAAAACTCATGGTATAACTTTGTAATACACCTGGGCATTTAACAACCCTGGCCAAAGCAACTTTTGGCAAAATCAAATTGAAACTGTATGACAATTGAGTAGCATTGATGTAATAGTTAAATCTGCATGATAAGGTCAAATTGAGATTAAAGATTGAAAACATAACAAGACCAAATTCTAAATAAATCCCTAGTGCACGTGGTACAGGCCATGATAATCATGGTGGGTAGAAGTTGGCACTGCTTTTACTGTAAGTGCACCACATGTCTACCCATGTGAAAAGCAGTTTGACTTTGCACTTACAAATGTGCCAGAGCCCCATTTGGTTACTTGCACTTGCTGGTGGGGTTGGACTTTTGCAAGAATCGGGGTCCATTGGAGCATTTTTTTTTTTAAATAGAAAAAGTGTCCAATGCGGGAATCGAACCCAGGTCGTAGTGGTCGAAAACCAAACGGTTTAACCAGCCTACTACCGATCCCCATTAGCGACTGCTTTTACTGTAAGTACACCACATGTCTACACATTTGAAAAGCAGTTCGACTTCTGCACTTAAAAATGTGCTAGAGCCCCATTTGGTTACTTGCACTGGCTGGTGAGATGGAACTTTTGCAAGAATCAGGGGCTATTGAACTTTTTTTTTAATTAAAAAAGTGCCCAATGCTGGATTCAATCACAGGTTGTTGCAGTCGAAAACCAACGGTTTAGACCACCCTTCCACGACCCCCATTTAAATAAATAAACTGCACCTGGAATTTTGGTATCAGGAAGATGGTAACACTGTCAGGTAGAGTTTATGTCTTGCTAGCTGCTGTCTAATTGATCTGCAGTTCAAACATGATGTTATTCTCTACATTGACCTATTCCCAGATTCCATTAACAAACTCCCACAGACTTAGTGGAGGAGATAAACAAGAATCCTGCTGATGCAAGTATGAAAAGAGGTGTACCATATTTTCACACTAATTAATTTAGAATTATGACCAAAAATCACTAAGAGACAAATAAAAAATATATATCAAGGCTATGTACAATGATTATGTATAAATGACCATTTCAGAGTTTGCTGGAATAACACCAGAAAGAGTATTACAGTTGGAAGCTACTAGCATACGAGGATTTGAAGTGAGATCCTGGCTGCCCACTACTTCATGTTGCAAGAGTACCACAAGGGGGTCGGTGGAAGGATAGCTAAACCGTTAGTTTTCGACCGCTACGACCATGGTTTGATTCCCACATTGGGCACTTTTTTTCTGATTGAGAAAAAAATGCTCCAATGACCCCCAATTCTTACAAAAGTCCGACCTAACCAGCGAATGCAAGTTTGGTTAACGGGGCTCTGGCACATTTGTAAGTGAAAAGTCAAACTTCTTTTCACATGTGCAGACATGTAGCGCACTTACAGTAAAAGCAGTCACCTACTTCTTGGAAAAGTCCAACCCACCAGTGAGTGCAAGTTTGGTTAACAGGGCTCTGGTATATTTGTAAGTGCAAAAGTCGAACTGATTTTCACATTTGTAGACATGTGATGCACTTATAGTATAAGCAGTCGCCTACTTCTATCCACCATGATTATCATGGTCTGTACCACATGAACTAGGGATAAACAAAAAAAAAGAGAACCACATGTAGGAACTTACCGTGGAGCCGGATTATGTGACAAGACCTTGATAGCCATGAGTGCACCCAGTACTCCCATCCTCTGGAACCTTGCACACCAAACTCTATATAGCAAGCACTCTCTTTTTTAAACAAAGAAACATATTCAAGGTAATAAGACCAAATCCAAATAAATAAATAGTGTGTGACGTTTCGGTAACAGCATTGTTACCATCTTCAGACAAAAGTACTGATCACATTCAGTACTTTCAGTACATTTATCAGTACATTCAGTACTTTTGTGTTAGACCTTCACATGGTAACAGCATTGTCACCATCACCAGACAAAAGAATAAAAATGAATTTTTTCTATAAAATAATTTCTTATTTTTATATAAACATTAGGGTAGTTCCCCTCTTTAAAAACAGTCGTGAGGTCCATAACTTGCTCTAGTGTTAAGACACCAACACCAAACTTGTGGTGAGAAATAAAATCATTAATATACAAAGAAGAACAACTTCCTTACTTGAGGCTGGGATTGGTGAGTTGCTTGCGGATAAGCAGATGCAGATCATCCTGCACAACAACAGATTAACAACCTTCCCTTTCTTGCTCCTTTAGTGAATTGGGATGGAGCACAACAAGTAACATTTCACATCACCTATTCAAAAAATGGTGTTTCACCTCATGACAAGGAGGCAGTTCTATAGGTAACGACATGGTTTTATCCACATTTACCAAGTTTTTTATTTAAATCGATTTCTACTGGTTAGCAGGTATTTCCAAATTACGATATCTCATGGTTAATGGAACCATTCAAAGAATCCTGGGGTTAGTACAATGTCTTTAAACAATTGAATCTAGAAGGGGAGGAAGAAAGGTGAGGTAGGGATCAACAAACACCAGAGGGAACAGTGAAGAAAGTTGGGCAGGAAGGCCATACCTGGAGCATCCGGCGACTCTCCAAGGAATCCTGGAAGGCCATCTGAGTGAGGAGCTGGTAGAGCTTGCGGATGTGGGGGAGGTTGAGGAAGTGGAGGAAGTCCAGCATGGACTGGCCACCACAGCAGGTCAACTCTGTGGCTGGAGAAGGAATGCCCACCTTACCTTGAGGAAGACTCCAAAGGGTGCCATGGCTGTGGGATGGTTCTGAAGGAGTGACAGCAGAGTTTCTAGGCTCAGGTCAATCTCCTGGGTCCTCCCACTGCCAACATGGCTGACTAGATTCCCCACCACCTCCTGCATCCCGCACACAGCACAACCATAACACACAGCACTCGAGGAGCATGAACTCATGGAATTCGTGTAATCTTTACACAAGGGCATAAGAAACAACAACAACATAACACACAGCACAACCCCAACAAAAAACAAACTCTCTCCATGTCCTGATTCATAGTATAATTCTTTCTTCGCAGAACAATATCTAGCATTAGTTGTGTGCGAGTGCAGTAGAACTATCTCTCTAAAGGACAACACCTAGTTACAAAGCTAAATGTCCTTTAAAGAGAAGTGTCCTCTTACCAGAGAGCAGCTAATTATTAAAAATGGTAATTTTTATTTTGCTTGTCCCTAGTACACATGGTACAGGCCATGATAATCATGGTAGGTAGTTAGCAACTGCTTTTACTGTAAGTGCACCACATTTCAATGCATGTGAAAAGCAGTTCGACTTTGCACTTACGAATATGCCAGAGCCCCTTTTGGTCACTTGAACTTGCTGGTGGGTTTGGACTTTTCCAAGAATCAGGGGGCCATTGGAGCATTTTTTTTTTTATCAGAAAAAGGTGCCCAATGTGGGAATTTAACCCAGGTGGTAATGGTCAAAAACCAACGGTTTAGACCATCCTTCTACCGCCCCCCTAATAATAAGAGTTCATAAATGGAGTGAAAGCCATAACATGCCTTACACGTCTTCACTCATTTTGTTGTTGTTGTCGTTTCCAATGAAGAGCCTCAGATGTCCACATGCATCTCTATCACAGCATCATCAATGTTCACTATCTTGGGTGTTTAAAGCTCTGCTCTGGGTCCATGTCAATTTTCTGCAAGGCTGCGGCCATTGCTGGGCATGAGAATATGTGGGTAGGTGTTAGTTCCACACCAGGACAGTTGTTGCATGTCCTATATGTTAAGTCTTTGTGTTATTTCTAAGAATGACTACCAGTCATTAGAATCCTAGAGAAAGATCACTCTCAGCCTTTCTAATAATTTTGAACTTTATTTTCTAATTTGCAAATCCGAAATCTCAAAAGGCTCTATTTACATATGTACAGTTCACTTTGACTTCTCCAATTTCATCTTCGTTATCTCCAACTTCTTTGAGTTCTTGAACTTTATCTTTTTGACTTTAACTTCATTCTTCCTTAAACTTTAACTTCGCCGACCCTATCTTCCTCTCCGCGACTATATCCGTTCAAATACCTTCTTCTCCCTCGCGCGCGCCTTCGCCTTCTATCTACCTTCTTTTATATAGTTGAAAACTGTCACGTGGGCGCACTCTGTGGTGCTTTTGCGGCGCATCCCGTGGCTTGCGCCATCTAGAGCCGCTTTCCCCAACCATTCTTAACACTATAGATTCTTGTGCCATCTGGCGGCAAGTGTTGCCAACAGATTAAACACAAGCCACAGGAAACAAACTTGCCAGAAACACAACCTAAGAATTGCACCTATCTTCCAACCCATCCCTTCAAGAACATAAGCCAAAATTGGCTTTCATGTGGACATGTCTAATACAAATCGCCACTGTACACAAACAACACAATCTCTCACACCTCTGACAACCCTTTCTTTACGATTGCAGCAAAGTTAGGTGGGTGATTTCTAAAAGAGAAATAAGTATGTTTATTTTCTGAAAATTATTATCTACATAAAATCAACAATTTATGTAAATAAATCTTTGTATTTAAAGTGTACTGTCCATTAATAGCAGAAATTTATCATAATTACTAATTATAAGAAAGGAAAGTATTGAAGCACAAATGTCTCTTTTACACATAAAACACAAGTTCTTCTACTGTCCTTACCCTACGATGAAAAATATCTCTCTATTATGACTATCTATTGAAAATTGAGAGCACTCCTGCAGAGATTGAAGAAGGTCATTTTTAATTTAACCAAAAACTCATTAGAGAGGTTTGGAGGGTTTATTCATAAGACAATTTACTGTACCTGGCAGTGTAAGACATGGCTGTGGAGAAGGTGCACTGACCTGCTGGCAACATTTGTCGAAGCTACGGAAGCTACAACTGTAGAGCAGTGCCCCAAGTTGGGCTACAGGTGGGTCGGTGGAACGGAACGCCACTTCTGCTAGGGCTAGGATGGAAGGGAACAGTTCCCTTAGGATCTGTCACACACAGTGTCATCTTTGTGTGTACCTTTCTTTTTGTAGTAGTTGGATCACACACACACACAGAACAAGTATCACAGGAGCCATGCCAATCTTCTCTGTATCCTTCCTATTGTAGTAGTTGCACCACCAACCAGTATCACAGGGGCCATGCTAATCTTCTCTGTATCCTTCCTATTGTAGTAGTTGCACCACCAACCAGTATCACAGGGGCCATGCTAATCTTATCTGTATCCTTTCTATTGTAGTAGTTGCACCACCAACCAGTATCACAGGGGCCATGCTAATCTTCTCTGTATCCTTTCTATTGTAGTAGTTGCACCACCAACCAGTATCACAGGGGCCATGCTAATCTTCTCTGTATCCTTCCTATTATAGTAGTGGTACCACCAAACAAGTATCACAGGGGCCATGCTAATCTTCTCTGTATCCTTCCTATTATAGTAGTGGTACCACCAAACAAGTATTACAGGGACCATGCTAATCTTCTCTGTATCCTTTCTATTGTAGTAGTTGCATCACCAACCAGTATCACAGGGGCCATGCTAATCTTCTCTGTATCCTTCCTATTATAGTAGTGGTACCACCAAACAAGTATCACAGGGGCCATGCTAATCTTCTCTGTATCCTTCCTATTATAGTAGTGGTACCACCAAACAAGTATTACAGGGACCATGCTAATCTTCTCTGTATCCTTCTTATTATAGTAGTTGTACCACCAAACAAGTATTACAGGGACCATGCTAATCTTCTCTGTATCCTTCCTATTATAGTAGTTGTACCACCAAACAAGTATCACAGGGGCCATGCTAATCTTCTCTGTATCCTTCCTATTATAGTAGTGGTACCACCAAACAAGTATTACAGGGACCATGCTAATCTTCTCTGTATCCTTCCTATTGTAGCAGTTGTACTGCCAAATAAGTAACATTATTTATGTATCATTTAGAGGTCCAGAAAGTCACCATCCCCTGTCAGTAATCTCACCCACAAGACAAAACCAAGTTCTTACTAGTGAAGTATATCAGGGCTAATCATCCAATATGTGAATTCCACATATATGAAAGGACTTACCAACCTTGAACATGTGTTTTATCTTGTTACTTTGGGGTAACATACTAGAGTACATTAAATATTCTAGCCTATAAATGATTTTTATAAAATGGTTCTATTCAGAAGTAAGCACAAAATCAGTTCATGTTATCCCTTAGATTGTGGTCATATGTGATCCAAAAACTGTGCCAATTCTATTGAGAGAGTTGAAGGTGTATTCAGTAAGATGTAAGTTACCGTGAGATGGGTGGCAAAAGTCTGTTCAACCAGCGCAGGAGTGAAGTGAAGCTTCTTGGCCTTGTTGCGCAGAAGGGTCTCCAACTGTTTGTGGTTGATGTCCAGGGAGTGGAGGAGTAACACCAGCACCAGGTCCAAGGGCTGAGGACAAACCAATGTTGGAAACAATTGGCCTCAATCTTACCCAGCCTAATACCACTTTTTTTTATCCCTAGTACATGTGGTACAGACCCCGATATTCATGGTGGGTAGAAGTTGGCGACAGCTTTTACTGTAAGTGCGCAACATGTCTACACCTGTGAAAAGCAGTTTGACTTTTGCACTTACAAATGTGCCAGAGCCTCGTTTGGTTACTTGCGCTCACTGGTGGGGTTGGACTTTGCTAGAATCGGGGGACCATTGAGCTTTTTTTTTAATCATGAAAAAGTGCCCAATGTGGGATTCAATCCTGGGTCGTAGCAGTCAAAAACCAATGGTTTAGACCACCCTTCCACCGACCCCCTAATGTCACTGAAGAATACCAGTCCTAGCACTACATATACTGTAGAGGCTTCCATGAAAGAGATCATGACCTGAAATAAGGTTGAACTCTCATCAGAGACTTTTTTTATTTAAAAAAAACTCTTCGTGACATACTTGGCCTGACAAGACTTATTTTTAATAAGAAAAAATGCTCCAATGGCCCCCAATTCTTGCAAAAGTCCAACCCCACCAGCGAATGCAAGTAACTAAACGGGGCTCTGGCTCATTTGTAAGTGCAAAGTTGAACTGCTTTTCACATGTGTAGATATGTGATGCACTTAGAGTAAAAGCGGTCGCCTTTTTCTACCCACCATGAATATCATGGCCTGTACCACATGTACTAGGGATAAGAAAAAAAAAAAAAAGGCAATCGTACCTTATGTTCTTGTTGAGGAAGACCTTCAATCAACTGCACAGACAACGAATGTCAGCCCCACACAACATAGTAGGAGGTCTCAGTACTCAAAAGTAGCACAAACAAATATAAGTAAGCCATGATAAAAGCACAATTTGAATTATAGATTATAATACAAGAAAATAAGACCTAATCCAAATAATTTAATAGTGTGTGACGTTTTGGCAACAGCATTATCACCCTAATCGGACAAAAGAATTTAAAAAAAAAAAAATTAATCTATCTTTTTTTTTTTAATTCTTTTGTCTGATGATGGTGACAATGCTGTTGCTGAACGTCACACACTATTAAATTATTTGGATTAGGTCTTATTTTCTTGTATAATAAGTAAGCCATGTGTGACATTTAAGTAGAAGCAGTGCTAAACATTACAAAAATATTATAATGGCACACAGGAAATCTTCCATGAGAGGCCATCTATAAAATAGAGATAAGTATCTTATTAGATTCTATCCGTTCAAGACACATTTTGGATTGTGTCTTTACTCCCTCTACTCCATCATCTAAAAGTGAGGATCTTGAGTTATACAATGGTGTCTGCCGGGGATCCTTGGCATTGGATGAGCCAATGATGCACTTGGTACATAGTGGGAAAAGTTCAAGGAGCATAGACTCATGGAATTTGTTTAATCTTTGTACAAGGGGATAAGAAACAACATAGTGGGAAAGTCTTACAACCACTCTCCATGTATGTAGAAGATCAGATTAAAGTCTTGACTGCTGTCTTCTTGGAAGGAGAGATTTGTTACTTGTTCCTTTTGTTCTGTCTATCAGTTATGGGTTGCAGACAGTACCCACTCCACTGGCCAACCACTCCTGTATTAAGTATTTCTGAGTAAAAGATATGGACAAAATATCCACAGATCAAATTGGAGAGTATTTGTCCATAAGTTACAAAAAGTGGACTTTATCGACAACAACAAAGCACAAAGGTAGTCAGCGCTCAGAAGGGGAGGCTTTATTCAGAGGGGTCTCTCATGTGGTAATGTTATATAGTGAGACATTTGAAATAGAGAGTGAATGTAAAAATTTAAAACTTTCTAAAAAAAGAAGGAACAATAATTGATAAGGCACAATTTGGATTATAGATTATAAACACAAGGTAATAAGACCAAACCCAAATAAATAAATAGTGTGTGACGTTTCAGTAACAGCGTTGTTACCATCTTCAGACAAAAGTACTGAATGAGAGAATTTTACCACAGCATGCTTTTAAATGCTTTTAATTTAAAAGCATGCTGTGGTAAAATTCTCTCATTCAGTACTTTTGTCTGAAGATGGTAACAACGCTGTTACCGAAACGTCACACTATTTATTTATTTGGCCTTATTACCTTGAGGAACAATAATGTTGTTTTAACATCAGGTTAGTTTCTGTATTCGGGTTGCTGTCTGGGAAAGTATAATCTTCTGACCTGGGGAGTGTTCTACTGGAGTGGAGTAGATGGTAAGAAACAACTAGATAGCATGTGTGACTATGACACTATGTAAATATCCTCAGTTTATCTACTTTTCTGAAAATAAAATATGGCGAACGCATATTTTTCTCTATTTTTAACACCCTCTTTTAAGCAAACAATTTCAAAAAGTTATTTGTGCTGGTGTTAAATGAAGACATGTATACGGAGGGCTATAAGAAGCAGGCAAACAGAAGAAAAGCCAGGGAACTCTATCTGAAGACAAGAAGAGTTAAGTAAGATAAATGATTGAGCCATCAAGGAACCTACCTTGAACCATTCATTATAGATGGTTCTGTTGAAGCGGAGAGCACAACGGAGGGAATCTATGGTGAGAAGCTCTGCACCTTTCCCTGCAGCTACGGGAACACTGAGGTCCAGATGGAGTCGAATGTCTGCCAAGGTCTGTAGTGGAGGTGAGTCCGAGAAATACAAGAGGATTGTAGCACTCACCTGGGGCACAGAGCCGGACCCCAAGTTCTGCAGGACAAAGCGGACTACTGTGGGCAGACTCTCAAGATCCACAGAGTCCATACTCTTCAGAACTGTCTCGTGGATCTGAAACAGATGACAGAATTAGGAACAAGACCTTTGGGAGAGGATGCGACTTATCATAAAATAGTTCCATGAACTCATGGAATTCGTGTAATCTTTACATATGAGGATAAGAAACAACAACGACAACAACAGAATTAGGTTACAAATTGTGTAGGGAAAGAAAATTAAAAGATATCACTCTTCCTAACTTTACCACCAATGTCTATAAGGCATGGACAGTCATTATTCTGTAGTGATAGTTGGCATCGCTACTTCTAACCTCTCAGCCAACGATCAAATAACAACTTCCCCCTACAACTATGGAACTGGCTCCAGTGTATCAATGCTCCAGTGAAATAGAAAAATTCCCTTTTTGGTTTAACAGTCGGACTCTACACTACAAAATATATTCCTTTTAACTACTTCTAATACCTTGTGGGATTTTATACCAAGAGGAGAAAAAAAGAGCATTTTAAATAAAAACGTACCTTTAAAACATTCAGTATAAAACTAGGCTGAAAAGTAGCCATAAAAAATATAAGTATATTTAGCAATTAATTTTCAACATGAATTTTTAAAAAATACTACAAACGTAATAAAAAGTGACCATTATTTAGGTGTGGGTATTGTAAATATAGGTTTGTCAATGATAACAAGCCTAAATCAACATTTAGTTTATTTTTGTTCCACTAGATGTCGCTCTGCAATCTAAAATGTTCATCTGAGCAGCCAGGACACAGAACACAAGATGTGATTTGAACAATAAACTGGCGAGGCATGCTATTATTGTGCCCATCAGCACCACACGAGAGTAATTTGGCTGTGATAAGGCACAATTTGGATTATAAACACAAGATAATGAGGCCAAATCCAAATGAATAAATAATTTGTGACATTTCAGTAACTCATACCAAACATTCAGTACTTTTGTATGGTGGTTGTACCAATGCTGTTACTGAAATGTCACACCCTATTTATTTATTTATTTGGATTTGGTCTTATTACTTTATACAGTAGAACCTCTCTTTAGTGGGCACTCCTAGTGGACACCTCTCTACAAAAGACAGTTTGTATTTGTAAAATTACCCTTTTTACTATTTAGCAACTCTCTGGTAAGAGGACACCTCTCTCTTAACAACACTTTTGCTCTGCAATTAGGTGTCCTTTACAGGAAGGTAGTTCTACTGTATTTAGCAACTCTCCGGTAAGAGGATACCTCTCCCTAAAGGACACTTTTGCTCTGTAATTTGGTGTCCTTTATAGGGAGGTTCTACTGTATTTCTAATTTGTCTCTGATGGCATCATGGAATACTGTGGGGTCCTGGGGGACTACCTCAGTGAGGGTGTGGGGGTCCATGGCCAGGTTGGAGAGGGAGTCCAGGATGGGGACTGTTAGCTCCTGGTTCTCCTGGAAGAGCTCCCTGCACACACATCCAGTGCTCTCTCTCTCTACATATAAACCTTTACACACAATTTTTTTCTTTTCCAAATAAAAACAAACTTTCTACTGTTCTTACTGCAATGAATAAAAAATTGAGAGAGGATTGACTCATCAGTGGTACACCCTCCCAGCAGTTTCAACAATTTAATCCATCATAAAGATTTATTTTAAAAGTTCTAATGCTGTATTGGACTATTCTGCTTATATGTGTGACACTGAGAAGACTGGAATCTCTTGGTTACGGAATTTAAGCAGACTATGGACATGAGTAGAATTACATATAAATAGTTGCATTGAGTGATTCTCTCCCACAAACAATTCAGACAAGGCCCACCAGTTATGCATAAATTAATTATAGGTTAAAAACATGTCTAAAATTAAAAACATATATGTTGTGACACATTGAATAATACAAAGCAATAACGCGCTATCTATATATTACAAATGAAAACATTAAGACGCGAATGTTTCTTTTCACAAATAAATCAAACTTCTATTGTCCCTACTGTGATGTAAAAATATTGGGGGGCTTGGCTCATCAGTGGTGAATCCACCCAGCGGTTTCGCCAAGCCCTCCCAATATTTTTTCATCACAATAAGAATAGTAGAAGTTTGATTTATTTGCGAAACAAAACATTCGTATCTTAATTTTTTCATTTGTAATATATAGATGGGGCGTTATTGTTTTGTATTATTCAATGTGCTACAAAATATATAGATGACATGTTTTTATCCTATAATCAATTTATGCCTAACTGGTGGGGCCTTGTCTGAATTGTTTGTGGGAGAGAATCGCTCAATGCAACTTTTTTTATACGTCTATAGTTTGCTTAAATTTTGTTACCAAGAGATTCCAGTCTTCTGTTAAATGTGCTTCCCAGGAGCTGACTGAAGTAACATTATAAGACATTGAAACATAAGGTGTGCCATCTATGTTCAAGATATGAAACAATTGTAGCACAATTTTCATTTTTTACAAATAATGGCTTCCTACTATCCTTGCTGTTGGTGGCTTCCATCAAGTCAACTTTTTTTTTTTTTAAATTATCCCTAGTACACGTGGTACAAGCCATGATAATCATGGTGGGAAGAAGTTGGTGACTGCTTTTACTGTAAGTGCACCACATGTCTACACATGTGAAAAGCAGTTTGCCTTTCTCTTACAAATGTGCCAGAGCTCCATTTGGTTACTTGCACTTGTTGGTGGGGTTGGACTTTTGCAAGAATCGAAGACCATTGGAGCATTTTTTTTTTATTATTATAAAAAAGTGCCTAATGCGGGATTCGATCCCAGGTCGTAGCGGTTGAAAACCAACAGTTTAGACCATCCTTCCACCGAACCCCAGTCAACTTTTGAAGACTCTATGGACAAATATTCTCCAATATTTGATCTGTTAGTGACCATCATACACAGCTCATCTAGTGACCTTCAGGATAGCTTTCTTGCCCCCTTCCATCCAGCTCAATTGAGTTTTCCTCTCTTTCTTTCTTTTCCTTCAATTTTCCCAACATCTTTTCTAATACATTTTCCTTCATTATGTGTTCCAAAGTAGATCAGTCTTTGTTTACCAATTTAGGATTCTAGGGGATCTAACAGGATTAATTTCATTGATGAAGGGTCTGGTTCATCAGTGGTGAATAAGCAGAATAGTTCAAAACAATATTAGTTGTTAGGCTGGTTAAACCGTTTGGTTTTCGACCACTACGACCCGGGTTCGATTCCCGCATTGGACACTTTTTTTCTGTTAAAAAAAAAAAAAAAAAAGCTCCAATGGCCCCCCGATTCTTGCAAAAGTCTAACCCCACCAGCGAGTGCAAGTAACCAAACGGGGCTCTGGCACATTTGTAAGTGCAAAGTTGAACTGCTTTTCACATGTGTAGACATGTGGTGCGCTTACAGTAAAAAGCAGTCGCTAACTACCCACCATGATTATCATGGCCTGTACCACGTGTACTAGGGATAAGCAAAAAAAAAAAAAAGATAAGTGAAATACATTTGTGTTTACATATTAATTTTTTTTTTTTTTTTTTAAAGAAGAAAGAAAAAGAATTGAAGCTTTTGAAATGTGTACCTGAAGATAGCTACTCAGAGTGCTATGTATAGATAAAAAGTCAAATGCTTCAATCTTAAAAAATTAACCCTGGTAGTACATTAGAATACCCTGCCCAGAAGTCCTCCTCTACGTGGCGGGAGAAGGAAGCAGCACAAGTAAGGGATTGCCCTGTAGTGCGAAGTACGGTGTCGTGAGCCCCAAGCAGCTATGGTAACCGTGAACAGGGAACTCTGAAATGTGGCTAACTAATGAGGCAATGGTACCCCACTATCCATGAATGGACACGACACCACCACCACCCTAGAATCCCAAATATGTAAACACAAAGACTGATCTACTTTGGACAAATAATGAGAGTAGATGGTTGGAAAAAATTGAAGGAAGACCTGCAATGTGCTGGCTAGAAGGGGTCAAGAAAACCACCGGAAGGTCACTAGATGAGCAGTAACTGATAGTTACTAACAGAACAAATTGGAGAATATTTACCGATATAGTCACCAAGGGTCGACTTGATGGACACTAACTACAATAGGAATTCTCATTTTATTAGAAAGATAGGTGTGTGTATTATATTCTCTAATTTAAAAATAAATGTTAAGAACACAAAGTAATAATACCAAATCCAAATAAATAAATAGTGTGTGGGGTTTTGGTTTTTTTTTTGCTTATCCCTAGTACACAAGGTGCAGGCCATTGTATACACACTTAATACCAGTAACTATTTAAAACATGCTCTGGTATAATTTCTCATTCAGTACTTTTGTTTGAAGATTGTAACAACGCTGTTACCAAAATGTCACACACTATTTATTTATTCGGATTAGGTCGTATTACCTTGTGTTTATAATCTATAATTCAAATTGTGTCTTATCCAATGTTAAGAACATATTAAAATACAGTAGAACTTGGATAATTCGAACTTCTTTAATTCGAAAACCTCTTTAATTCGAATATTTATCTTGGTCCCCAGAACCTTGGTCCCTTTATTCAAAACATCTTTAATTCGAATTTTTGGATAATTCGAATTTTTTTATGGTCCCTTGGGGTTCGAATTATCCAAGTTCGACTGTAACACATTACAACAGTAGGCTACCAACTGAGGCAGCAGGACCTCAACGTGACAAAGGTATTCATGGTAAAGTCCATATGGACTACTAGAGTGAACCTACCCCAGTTGTTTGGCCAGGAATCCATGCTCAGAGTCCCCCACAATGTCTGGGAGAGCCAGGATCAAATCATGCTGGACTTCTGGACTCACCACTGTCAGGATCTCCAGCAGTTTCTCCAGAACCTCCTGAATCCATCATCACCACCTTATCTAACAGGTTATTGTGAGAGGGAAATCCTCTGGATAGATCACCTAAATATCAAAGTTTGATTCACCTTGTTAAATCATTAATATTTTTGCATATACAGTAGAACCTCTCTGTAAAGGACTCCTAATTGCAGAGCCAAAAGTGTCCTTTAAGGAGAGGTGTCCTCTTACCAGAGAGCTGTTAAATAGTAAAAATGATAATTTTGCAAATGAAAGCTGTCCTTTATAGAGAGGTTTTCTCTAGCGTGAATGTCCTCTCATGTATGTTGTGTGTGTGTGTGGAGGTTCTACTGTATATATAAATATATAATTTCCAGAAAAAATAAAGTCCAATAAGAGTGGATATTTCAGTCACCCAGATGAGAATTCAATTGCATCATATATATAACAAAACTGTGAGAAACTATTTTGCTTCCATTGGCCCCTTGCATGGAAGCCATTTCTAACAATGGGATAATTTATTTTACAGAGGACTGACTTGTCAATGCAGCAGTCCATTGTGTCAGTTTTTACAAAAGACATTCCACCTTTCCAGCTCTAAATCATTTCATCTACTTCACACAGGCTTGAATTATCATTAATTTTTATAAATCTAGCTTTGACATGTGATTTCCCTTTCTATATGTTTGTCTTTGAGTTTTTCCCCCAATATTCTCAGTTTTGTTCTTTTTTGCTTATCCCTAATACACGTGGTACAGGCCATGGTAATCATGGTGGGTAGAAGTAGGCAACTGCTTTTACTAGCCTTCCATCAAAGCACAATATTCTCAGTAGATTTGTAATGGTTATTGGTTGCCTGTCCAGCTAACACATTGAGCACCAGCTCTGTGTATTTCTTGGAAATTATAAAAAGGACTCACCCGACTATTGGCCACTTTGTTGAGCCAGCGGAGTTGAGATAGGATCAACCGAGGGAAGTTGATGTTGTCCTCCCCTTCAACTACCTCCGGCCTGTACAACACAACAAGGTATTCCAAACTTGTTTGGGTCCAGGATTTCCTATTTCCATACATTAGTCATTATAATTTATAAGATTGTCCCAAAAGTTCGTGTTTTTCTTATTACTTGGCGAATAACATTATTACGACGAATACATAATAATACATAATACAATTACTCTATTCATCATTTTCTTATAAAAATTGATCCTGTAGAAGGGCCACGCTGTGCCCGAAAGCTTGATGTCTTAATAAATCAATGAAGAAACTTATCTCCTGAGTATTTTATCCTTGCCACACAATTACTCTATACATAATACAAAGACATTATACAGAACGACGCATAATATTGGTATTTAAATTTTTTGCAAGTGTTTACAAACTTTTGGGACAACCTTGTATGATCACATAGATGTGTATAGAGGGCACTGTTTAAAAATCCACTAAAACAATGTTTATCTCACCTGTACATAGCGTAGAAGTGGTGATAGAAAATATATTTGCCATAACACCAGCTTTGAATACATTGTTTTGATACAATGAATATCTTCCTCCCACAAACTTCACAGAAATGTCGTGAAAATAAAGATTTTTCATCTAGCTGAGTTGTACCTTCAAATATAAGTACAATCCTTATATCTATAAAAATGAAATGCGAAATCGATGTTTGTTATCGCATCACGCAAAATCTACTGACTCAATCATTATGGAATTTCACATATAGGTAGCTGAAGATTTCGTTTAACATATAGGCTATTCAAAAAACGAAAAGGTTCAATGTGCTATTTTTAAAAAATGTTAAACCAAAATTCCTTAGTTCAAGCCTTTTACCGCTTGGCGGCGCACTGGTCGCGACGATAAATGAATTTGATTGGTTAATAATTTTACACGTTGTTTGTTTTTAATTTGTAATTTTGTTGTTTTGTAATTTTACCCGATTAATGTGTCTTTAAAAGGTAAGATTATTTTTATATATTTAAACTCTTTGAAAATAATTTTAATCGATCATTATCAAATAAATACGCCCCCGGAACCTGGGTTAATTAAAACTGTATTGTGAAATTTCGCACGTAGGGAGTTGAGGTTTTGGTTTAACATTTAGGCTAAAAGCACAAAAATTGCATTTCGAAAAACTTTCTTTTCCTTTTTAGAAGGTAGATTTTATTTAATCATTTAGTAATATTTTTTCAATTTAAATTAATTGGAATTATTAGTTATTTCGCAGCTTATTCATATATTTTGCTTCGTTTAATTTTAATTAGTGTACATATAACGATCTACATTTTTAAAGATAAGTGTACTTTTTTTATCTCATAAGGTATGGTACAACCATATTTTTATATGAATGCATTTAGATATATATATATATATATATATATATATATATATATATATGCAAATATACTCATTTATATAAATAAATATACAATCAGAGATCGATTGGTGCATAATTTTACGTTATGTTTGTTTCTAGACTAAATTTATTCAAATCGAGATAGCTTTTTTTATGCTTTTAAAAGTAAGTATAATATATTTAACGTTTCATAATACTTTTCAAATTAAAGTCTTTGGAAACAATATTGCTTTTTTTCTATCCTACAGGTCAACAGTACACTGCAACATGCTATCATAACTCTGGCTTTTTGCATTGATATTTATTTATTGTGAAAGTACTGTTTGCTACCTTAAGCTCTGGAGAAATTATAATGTAGATCCATCCTGTGGAAATCACACCATAGTAAAAAAGAACGCATGTAGCTGGTAGCAAATTTTGTGCCCTGTGTGAAGCTAGCGTTCAAATTTAATTTTTTAGAAAGATATTTCTATTGTTGGCCTTATTTTCACTTGTCCTGACCCATATAGGGTTAATTAATAACTCATTTGACATTTTACCTTTATTTATGGTCTTGGCAATATATATGTAAAGCTTTTTAGGTAAAAAAGAATTGAGGTATATTTTGAAATATAGATAAAAATCACAAGGAAACAAGACCAAATCCAAATAAATAAATTATGTGTGGTTTCAGTAACAGCATTGTTACCATCTTCGGACAAAAGTACTGAATACATTCAGTAATTTTGTCTTTATAAGGTAACAATGCTGTTATTGAAACATCACACATAATTCGTTTATTTTTTATTTGGTCTTGCTTTTTTGGTATTTTTATCATTGCCCTTGACTATTAGAAAATGATGCAAATTTCCTAATTATTTTATGCCATTTTAAAAAGTACATTCTTTTGTAAAAATATCTAATTTCCCACATTTTTCTAAAACTGCCAACAATAACCTAATAAAAAAATAATCCAAGTCTGGGTATTTCAGTATTGCAGATATATTACATTTTTAAAAGTTGCTTAACTATCGATGTACATGCCGGATTAGGTGCCCTTAAAAATGTTTAATCTGGCTGTTTCTTCTTGAACTGCCGAGAGTGAAGTGGAGAAAGTGAAATTTTCCGGTTGCGAGGACCATTTCCCTTTATTCACACTAATCATTAGATTTTTTTTTTTTTTCATTTTTTAGATACCAAAGCCCAGTTTGGTTACTTGCACTCACTGGAGGGGTTTGACTTTTTCAAGAATCAGGGGCCATTGGGGCAATTTTTTTTTTTTCAGAACAAATTCCCCAAAACTGGATTCGATGATCCCGGGTCGTGGTTTTTAAAAATCAACAGTTTAGACCACTCCTCCAAAAATGCACTCTGTTCATTAGATGTGTTTGTGAAATTGATCTTATATTTCAGATTAATTTTTACCAGAATTTTTAATTTTGATGTTTGCAGTTTATCTCCATTGTGCTGAAAGAAAATTCTTTACTTTAAGTTTTAAAACAGTTGGGGGCTCTATTCATTCAAGAGTCAACCCCCACTCGAACAATACCCGGGCGAAGCCGGGTCCATATATCTATATAGGCTCAATTTATTGAGCAGTTTTTTTCAACCAAATTAGACTTTTTTTTTAGGCCTTCTTCCATTGTCTTTTTTTTTGTTTTGCTGTCAATTGTTTAGGTAGTATTTAGATTTATCTGCTTCATAATATGTAGCTGCTCATATATATCTATGTATGTTCTACTCATATTTATTGTGCATATTTTTTCTGCGATTTATACTTTTTTTTTACGTCTTCTTCCATTTGCTTTTTTTTAATCAGTTGTTTTACGTTTTAACTGAGTTTTATGCATTTTTCCCCTCCTTTCAGATTATTTCTATGCTTTTTTTTTATTTTGGCCTTAGTCATGAGTCGCGCTTATTTTAATACACTATTTTTGAATTTTTTTCTTCAATCTCAGTCCTTGATGTTTTACATTTTTCGGTTATCCTTATTTTTATTTTTACTAATGCTTTGTGTTTGTAGGTATGCCAAGCCATAGGAGAAGCAATCTTTCTCAGCGTTCCAATAGCTCTAGGGTTCAGCATGCTTCAGGGTCAAACATTGCAAGTAGTTGGTGTGCATCTTGAGTCTCCCTGTTTCTCGCATGGGCAACTCTATGTAGCATGCTCCCGTGTTTCCAGCCCTAAAAATTTATTTGTCTTTAGTTCTACTTTTAGCAAGACACGCAATATTGTTTATCAGGGGGCTTTGATATAATATAGATTTTGACAATTTTGAAAGAGATTTCTTCGAATAATGATTTTGGGAAGCTTGACTTTTGTAACTACATAATTTGTGAATAATTTGTTATCATTATTGCTCTACTGTAGTTTCATCAATAAAGCTTTTTTTACTTTATTTTATTTTAATTTTTTCACATTTAATTCATTTACATAACTCTATTCTTGAAAATTGTTTTTTATTTTTTTTATGGTATCAACATTTCTGGTTCAATTAAGGTTTTTGTTAGCCTGCAACACACCTTATCATAGCTCATTGCATTTATCAGGATAACTTTGCTGTTTTGATTTTTACACCATTAGTATTTTCATGCCTCTATAATATTATATTTGTTTGCAGAATTTTATAGACAATTTGGTTTGGGTTATATACATTAAGAATTTGTAAAAATATAAAGTCAAAGTTTTACAACAAAAAAAAATTTTGGAGCACCATTTCTCTCCCATTTAATTTAATGATGCTTCATTTATGATTTTTAGAATTGCATTATTTTTATGCATATTATTTTTAAAATTTGTGTTAGCAAGACATGGAATATTGTTAAGTTAATGTAATATTAACATAAACTTTACCAACCCGTGAAGCGTTAGCTCCAGTCTTTTACCGCTGGGGGCAGCACTGTTAGAGCTAATAAATGCTTTCGATTGGTGCTTACTTTTACATGCTGTTTGTTTTTAGACTAAATTAATACACATCAAGTTAGCATTTTTTCATGCTTCAAAAGTTAAGATTATATTTTTAACGTTTCATAATACTTTTAAAATTAAAGCCGGAAATAATATTGCTTTTTCCCATCCTGCAGGTCTACATTACACTGCAACAGCTATCATAACTCTGGCTTTTGGCATTGATATTTATATAATGTGAAAGTACTGTTTGCTACCTTAAGCTCTGGAGAGATTATAATGTGTCTACAGATCCATCATGTGGAAATCACACCATAGTGAAAATGCATTTAGCTGGTAGCAATGTATCACATTTGTAGACATGTGGTGCGCTTACAGTAAAAGCAGTCGCTACCTACCCACCATGGTTATCATGGCCTGTACCACGCGTACTAGGGATAATTAAAAAAAAAAAGGAAGCAAGACCGAATACAAATAATTACATTATGTGTGGTTTCAGTTACATTTTGGCTATCTTCAGACAAAGGTACTGAATACATTCAGTAATTTTGTCTTTATATGGCAACAATGCTGTTACTGAAACATCACACATATATATATATTTTTTTATTTGGTCTTGCTTTTTTGGTATTTTTAAAATTGCCCTTGACTATTAGAAAATTATGCAAATTTCCCTTTTATTTTATATACCATTTTAAAAATTGTATTCTTTTGTTAAAATATCCAATTTCCCACACTTTACTAAAACTGCAACAATAAATAATACAAAATTCTTCCGAGTTAAGGTAATTCGATATTGCAGAAATATATTACATTTATAAAAGTTGCTTAACTATTTAGATATGTAAATGCCGGATTAGGTGCCCTTTAAAATGTTTGCTCTGGCTGTTTCTTCTTGGACAGCCGAGAGTGAAGTGGACAAAGTGAAATTTTCAGGTTGTGCCGACCATTTTCCTTTATTCAAACTAATCATTAGCTCTTTTTTTTTTTTTTTTTTAAATAAAAGCCCAGTTTGGTTACTTGCACTCACTGGAGGGGTTGGACTTTTTCAAGAATCAGGGGCCATTGGGGCAATTTTTTTTTTCAGAACAAAGTGTCTAAATCTGCATTCAATGATCCCGGGTCATGGTTTTTAAAAATTAACAGTTTAGACCACTCCTCCAAACAGCACTCTATTCATTAGATGTGTTTGTGAAATTGATCCTATATTTCAGATTTTTTCACACGCATTTTCGATATTGCTGTTTGCAATTTATCTCCATTTTGCTGAAAGAAAATTAATTACATTGAGTTTACAAACAGTTGGGGCCTCTATTCATTCATGAGTAAACCTCGCTCGAACACTACACAGGCGAAGCCGGGTCCAGTCGGGTAAAACCCGGGCGTTGCCCGGGCCACTCGGCTAGTATATATATATATATATATTGGGAGGCTGGAAAATTTTGTTCTTAAATCTATAAGGGCTTGAATCAAGAGTTGGTCATAATTCTTTCCAGAGAGGACATTATTGAATTTTGAGGAAGTGTACTATTTATCAATGTATTTTATGTATAAAGGCACCGAATGCTTAAACATGTAAAAAGCAGTTTGACTTTTTCACTTACAAATTGCCAGAGCCCTATTTTGTTACAAGCACTTAGTGAAGTTCATCTTTTTGGTCCCAGAGTGCTTGATTTATCTGTTCTAATGTAGTGAGGACTGGTTCTTCCTGACATTTGGTGCACAAGAAGCATTTTTCTTTTCATTGGTTGTGATAAATTTAATAGGTTCTGCTTTTAATAATTAAGGGGGTAGACAAGGGTTTTATATATATTTTCGTGCACTTGACCCCTCCGGTTCTTCACGACTACGCCGCTTCCTTTGTCGTAGATCACCTACCCTGGACTCCCATTGCTTCTCTGCAGCCCTACCCTGCAGAGCACCCAAAGACCTCCGAGAACCACCACTCAAGTGGATCTCCTTTCCTCTGGCAGTATCTCTCGACCTTACTACTGGTGGGGGGACACAAGAGACTTACCAGAAGAGTAGCGACTGTGGTGTCGGCGAGAGATTCATAACAGCAACCAGCACAAAGACTTATAACACTCCTCTCTTTTTATTGTCACTATTAAACCACATTACATAATAACTCGAATATTGATCAATGGGTATTTACACTATTGTACATCCCAGAGCCAACAGATATTTACATTCATTAGCCCCAGAAAACAGGGCCACAGCAGTTGGCGATTCCCACATTATTTCCAGACCGGAAATAGGCGAAAGCATCATCTATTGGCAGAAGTAGGTGTTTTCAGGCCCATATACATAACAATATATATTGGGAGGCTGTAAAATTGTGTTCTTATATCCATAAGGGCTTGAATCAAGTCAACCATATACAGTTTACTTCTTTGGTTTGGCTATCTTTTAACTCTTTCCAGTGAGGACATTTTTTATTGATCTCTGAGGAAGTGTATCATTTGACAATGTATTTTATGTGTATAAAGGCAGTACATTTTTAAATGTGTGAAACACCGTTTGACTTTTTCACTTAGAAATTGCCAGAGCCCAGATTTGTTACAGGCACTTAGTGGAGTTCTTTTTAATCCCAGAGTGCTTAAAAATGATGCAACTCCATGAAAGAGATGGGTGGTAGTTCTGTTACTGTGTAGAAGATCAGATTTATCTGTTCTAATGTAGTGAGGACTGGTTCTTCCTGACATTTGGTGCACAAGGAAAAGCATTTCATTAATTGTGATCAATTTAGTAGGTTCTGCTTTTAAACACTAAGGACAAGGTTTGTGTTGTGCCTATTCAGATCAAGTCTGATGGTTGTTCCGGGGTTTGTTGTACCAGTCCTTCTTTGAGAACTTCCATTTATTGGTGAGAGCAGATTTGGTGATGGCTGTGAGGTCCTCAGCATAACTCCAGTATTTTATTGACTGGACATATCAATGAAGCTGCTGGTTTACAAAGAAAGAGAGAGATAATCTACTTTTTTGTTTCCTGGAATTATTGGAATATGGCTTGGAACCCATTGAACTATTTTTAAGAATGATAAGGCACAATTTGTGTGGATTATAGATTATAACTATAAGAAAAAAGGACCAAATCCAAATAAATTAATAGTGTGTGACATTTCAGTAACAGTGCTGTTACCGAATAATAATTTATTTGGATTTTGTCTTGTTTTCTTAGGGAGTAAAGTTCTTTAGATGAGGACTTTCTTTACAAAATTTGATTTAAGTCATTAAGATTTTTTTTTAAATGTTAGATTAGTCAAGGTGAACAGTGGGTTTCAACTACTAGAACCTGACTTTGAAACCGGAGTTGAGGCATTTTTTATATTAATAAAGTTCTTCAATGCTATGAATCTGGCAGAAGTCCAACCCCACCAGCAAGTGCAAGTGAATAAACGGGGCTCCAGCATGTCTACGTGAATAAACATGTGGTGTACTTATAGTATTCCCTCGGCAGAGTTGACTGCTACAGGGCGCGTCCCCAGGTGGAAGATAGGGAAACGACCAGATATGAAGGCCAGCTGCGAAACAAGCAGAATAACTCTGATGAATAAGCAGTCACGGACCAACAGCAGCATTGTTAGAAGAGGAGAAAGACCTCTTTAAAGACCTCAGCAAGGGTCCCTCTCCAGGGATACGGAGGAGCTGCGTCTGTACTCATGTTAGAGTCGGCAGCAAATGGGCCACTTCCATGTTAGGAACAGCCTCAAATTACAGGCAAAGTCAGAATTTCACCAAAGTGTGCCTGGATCATGGTGCCATGATCAATGAAAGCTGCACCCCTACACCCTATTCTGCTCGAGGAGCATGAACTCATGGAATTTGTGTAATCTTTACACAGGGGGATAAGAAACAACAACAACACTTATAGTAGTCCCACAAACCTTCTACCCACCATGTGTACCCAGGATATGTATGTAACACCATAGACAGAATGAATGGTACTTACTGATCCAGGGATATCTCAGCTAATTTCTCCAGGAGGTGCATGATCAGCGGGGTCTGTCCAGAGTAGACAAGTGTAAGATGGTTAACACCAGGTGGCTCTACTCACCTGGAAGTCATCGACGTTGAGCAGAATTCTCAGGAGACTTTCTTGAGTGGTGGCCCTAGCCCTGTACATACACTTTGTGTTGGGCTGGATCTATCACTGCCCTATAACAGATGTATACTGCAACCTTATATATTATATAATATGTTTAAATATATTTATATTATATTACATACACCACACTTAATTCAACTATAGGGCACAGTTTGAATTATAGATTATAAACACAAGGTAATAAAACTAAATCTAAATAAATAAATTTATTTATTTGGTCTTCTTCTTTCTTATCTCCACTCAATCATATTAGGGTGTCAAGCTTGTGTTTTGGGGTTGCAGGTTGAGAATTGCACTTAGTACATAGTGGGAAAACCTTGCAACCATTCTGGAAAGTCATTGTTCATAGATGACCAGACTTAAGTCTGGAAATCAAAGACTGTTGTTCTCTTGGAAGGACAGAACTGGTGCTTGTCCCGCCTGCTCTGTACCAGTCATGTGCAGCATTTATTTGGTCTTATTACCTTGTGTTAAACTATAGGGATTATTGGGATCAGAAACTCTTGTAAATGGAGCTAAGCACATCACTTATGGAACACTGCTCTACCAATTTAAAAATGTGATAAGGCACAATTTGGATTATAAACCCAAGGTAATAAGACCAAATCCAAATAAATAAATAGTGTGTGATGTTTCGGTAACACACTATTTATTTGATTTGGCCTTATTACCTTGAATTTGAGCATGTGTGTGTGGAATAGAAACTATGAAAAATAGATTAAAAAAGCAATATACTGCAAAACCTGCCTTAGAAGTCACATGTCTTGGAAATTTTCCTGTCTAAAGAGTCCATTTTTAGTAGTAATCATTTATTTTTCCTTAGGCATCAGCCCATGTCTAATGAACTCATGTCTAAATTTTATAAGCTCCTAAAGGCTAAAAGTGTTGACTATCCTATATTAAGAGCATCATTGAATTTGGATAAGAAAGAATAGTTTTAATTTTACTGTAACTATAAATAGTGTGTGACGTTTAGGCAACAGCGTTGTTACCGAAATGTCACACTATTTATTTATTCGGATTTGGTCTTATTACCTTGAATTTAAGCATGTGTGCGCGGAATGGAAACTAAGAAAAATAGCTTTTAAAAAAGCAAAATACAGCAAAACCTGCTTAAGAAGTCACATGAACATAGTGGGAATCATTTATTTTTCCTTAGGTATCTGCCCGTCTAACAAACTCATGTCTAAATTGTATAAGCTCCTAAAGGTTAAAAGTGTTGACTATCCTATATTAAGAGCATCATTGAATTTGGATAAGAAAGAATAGTTTCAATTTTAATGAAACCACAAAGTAATAATACCAATGGCGCATTCTAACCAATAATCCAAATGTACCTTATCATTTACTGAACCAATTTTATTCCACATTGCATCATAAATTGGATAATACCTTGGAGCAGTAAATTATCAAAAGTACAAAATTGTAAGGTGAAGATTTTCTTGTAAGATTTCTATTTAGCTGAGCTTTCAAACATTTCTGCCCTTCTACAGGAGTAAAAATGAGAACTTTTACTCATTTTTACGCCTGTAGAAGGGCAGAAATACTCTAAAGCTTGGCCAAATAGAAACCTGACAAGAAACTCTTCAAAATTCAAAACTATTTTAAAGGCGTAAGATTCTTTTTGATATTAAACAATTTCTACTGCCCTTACTGCAATGGAAAAATTAATGAGAGGGCCTGGCTCATCAGTGGTGAACCCTCTCAGCGGTTTCGCCAGTTTAATCTACCATACCGCTGTTATATTGCATTTTTGGAACTTCCTTTTATAGTGATACTGTTGGTGGACTCTTTGAATGGGTATTTTAGAAGAACTATGGACATAAGCTTCGCGCGAGGACAGTAGAATTACATACATTTATAAATATATAAGAAACTCTTCGCCTCACAATTTTGAACTTTTAATAATTTACTAGTGAATTTTTGCTTGGAGCCAAATGGTAACTCCCAAGACAGGTTTTACTGTAGTGTTATGAGAAGGAATATATTATATAATACTTTTATTACATTAATATTCTACTTTTGTAACAAATAAATTTACTGGAAATGTGTTCCTCTTTTCAATAATATCATCAAAAATTATCTCTTCAGACCTTACTGCAATGATATAAGTTATTGAAATATTGAAACTTATATCATTGCAGTAAGGTCTGAAGAGATAATATTTGATGATATTATTGAAAAGAAACACATTGCCTGTAAATTTGATTGTTACAAATTTTATCGATAGATGACAATTGAATTTATATAAAAATAATATTTTACTTTTTCAACTTTTCCACTCTCTTTTGTAGGTCGTCTATCTTATGTTCTCTTCATAGCTCTCCATCCAGTCCATCAGTCCAATTCTTCTTCCTATCATTCTTTTTCTTCTCATTTTACCCTCCACAACTTTCTTTCTAAGTCCATTTCATCTTTATAACTCCTCTTTTTTTGCTGATGACCTTCAACAGGCCTATACAAATCTTCTACATTCTTGATCCTGTCAACTCATTCTTTCCATTCTCTATTTCCATATTGGGTACAAGTACGATCTGTCTCAAACAGCTAATTTACTTAGACAAAATGGATAGATAACATAACTGTTTAAAACAGGATCACCCAATACAGGTTTTACAGCATGTTAGCCTTGATAAACTTATTTAAAAAAAAACAGTTTTTCAAATCTTAATCAGCCTATAATTCAACATCAACTTAAATTTGTCTGAAAATTCTTATCTCGCCCTTGGGGTGTTTAATTAAAGAAATTGGACTATTTGATAAAAAAACTTAACAGCAAAAGGTTTTATCCCTTTTGTAACTTCTCTATCACACTTCTCTATCTCTATATAACTTTAACAATTTAAGACCCATACAATTTGAAGAGAGAGGGTTTGCAGGAAACTTACTCTTTACAGAGAGGGCTGGTCTCAGTCTGGAGCAGGCACCACTTACGGCTGGAGCCATCATTTAGACAATGTTGTTTAACTTGGAGGATGGTTCAACATACCGATGTGGCCGCTCCATGTGGGCCACCAAACCTTGGATACACTCCGACACCACCTGAAAACATCCAGGTTATAGTGGCAACTCAACACACACCACACACAGGCCATCTCAAGCCATTGGAGATAGAAAATAATAACAAAATCTACCCCACTTGCCCAAAATGTAGCTTGGCACCTGCAGCGCCAGAACACATTTTGGCTTGCATTAGATGCACTAAACAGGACCTTTGGGAGAGGCCGCTGCTCATCATAAAACAGCTCGAGGAGCATGAACTCATGGAATTCGTGTAATCTTTACACAAGGGGATAAGAAACAACAACAACAACTCTCTTTTTCTTCTGGTCGGCCTCCATCCCGAGGCTATCACAAGTGTGGCTACCATCTACAAGTACCATCTTGGTCTTGAGGTGGGTAACACCAGTTACTTCATCGACCTGCCTACTCTGTGGGAAAGAACTCTTGCAGTCCATCGGTGGTGGAGTCTTTCCCACAGTGGGTGCCACCAATGAAGACTATATATATCTTATTTACAGTTAAACCTCTCTATAGCGCCCCTTCTAAATAGCGCCTTCCTCTCTATAGCACCCTAATTTAAACATTAAAATGTAAACATTTTATATTAAAAGTGACCTGTCTATAGCACCCCCTCTCTATAGCACCCTATTTTGGTAAGTCCCAAGAGGAGGCGATATAGACAGGTTTAACTGTATGTATATTTTTATCAATTTTAAATTTTGCATTTATTTATCTAAATTTAAACTTATTTATTCAATTTTGTATTCAACTTTATATAATCTTATATGAACATTGAAATAAAGTAGTTTTAATCTAAATCTCTTCTTCTTTCCCCTCTCTACTCAATCATATTAAGGTATCAAGCTGGTAAAGCTTGTTGATGGTGTCTGCCGGGGATGAGTAGAGCTCATCAATGGATGAGTCAATACAGTTAATAATGTGTTTTGGGGTTGCAAGTTGAGAATTGCACTTAGTACATAGTGGGAAAACCTTGCAACCATTCTGGAAAGTCATTGTCCGTAGATGACCAGACTTAAGTCTGGAAATCAAAGATAAGCAAACCAAAGGTAAGCAACAGTGTGTCTTCAGCTTCTACTAGCTCATTCTGTTGTTAGGACCTCACCACTGGCTACAATATCCACCTCAGCAAAAACTAACATATCTTCCTTTTTTATACTTTCAATCAATTGTAATCACGTTTTGCTTTGTCCATAAATAATTTTTAAAAACTTTCTTCAACAAAATTATTGCAATTTTTTTTTTTTTGTTTCATTTTCCAATCTAACACATGTAGTAGAGTATGAATTATGTTAAGGAACATTTAAAAGTGATTACAAGTGCCAAAATCAAATTGTAGCTAATTCGAAGCGGGATCAAATCCGGCTTTGGGCACTTTTTTATAATAAAAAAAAAATTCTCCAATGGCCCCCGATTTTTGCAAAAGTCCAACCCCACCAACGAGTGCAAGTAACCAAACGGGTCTCTGGCACATTTGTAAGTTCAAAAGTCTAACTGATTTTCACATGAGTAGACATGTGGTGCACTTACAGTAAAAGCAGTTGCTAACTACCCACCATGATTATCATGGCCTGTACCACATGTATATATATATATACTAGGGATAAAAAACAAATCAACTATTACCTCAGGATACTGCGGGTGAGTTTTGAGAGCCCTGTTGAATGTCACCAAGAACTTGGACTTGTCCACATCTGTCACACATTTAGTAACTGTGAGACAAGTAGTAAATTTACAAACAAATAAAAAATTGGTTAGAAATATGTACAACTGGGTAAAAATAAGGTTATATTTCCAAATAGGTAAGTTTCAGATAAAATTTTATGATAGAACCTTTTAAAAGAAAAAAAAAAAAAAAGAAAGTTTTTACAGAACATGTGCTACAAGGATCATTGGGAGATCATCTATTGACCATACTGGAGGGAGGGATACATTTTGAAGAATGGAGAGGTAGAACAAGGAAGGATTGGTTCAATGATTTCAAAGAAGGTTCTGGAATTAGAAAATATGAAGAGATGAAAAGAATTTCTCAGAACAGGATGAAACATCTTCCATTTAGTGTGGTTGTAAAAAATAGAACAATTTTCATAATGGTGATAGCTTCACATTGAGGGAGGGCGCTATGTATTACATTAACATTATACTCCTGCTCATGTTATCCTCTCTTTTTTTTTTCTAATCCATATGGGGGGGGAGAAGTCCAACCACACCAGTCCCCCCTGGACCCTAGGAATATTTGACCCAATTCTGGTCCAAGGTGACTAATGTGACAACGGCACATTTTCCAATGAAGAACAAAACCGTTATCTCCAGCAATGTCCGGGGTAACCATCAGGAGCTGCAGCCCGGGTTCCTAATGAGAAATCTACTCTACGAGGACAATCAACTCAATATAAATGGCACTCAGAGGAAAACTGAAAAGCTGACTTGTCTTCTCCGTGACAATAATGTGCATATTGCTTGTCTTCAGGAGACAAAACTGATTCAGAATCTAAGATTCAATATCAAAGGTTATGGAGGCTCTTCAATGGACACGACAACAACATCAGTTGATTGCTTGAACCAACAGACCTCCTAGTATATTGATGACTTGCTGTTGTAGATATCTTGTTTGTTTAGGCCACAGCACTGTGCTCCGAAGATGTCTCACAAGCCAGACATTTTGTGCAGGCTATCCTCTCTTATCGCAGTAAGTTTTCGTGGTTCCATCCCCAAATTGTCCTGGCAATGTTCCAAGACAGAATAACACACTTCTGATATATGTCCCGCTCTAATTCTCCGAATAGATGGCTCTATTTCTATGGAGTGGTAAAGCTGACGGTACCTAGGCCTGGTTGACAATTGAAAATGGTTTATCAACATCTTGTCAATCACATAGATGCGCAGTAGGCACAATTAACATAGAAGAGAATATACAGTTAAACCTGCCTATAGAAGATGATGTGAGAAATCAACCTATAATGCTATTTTGACACAATCAATAAGGAATCAAGGGTTTAGTTTCTCATTTCTTTTATTTCTCGAGCTTTCGGGTCAACATGCCCTTCAACACGGAGATCCAGAAGTACAACTTCTAGCCAATTATAACATGCTGTTACCAAAATGTCATGCATAATTTATTCATTTGGATGTGGTCTTTTCACCTAATGTTTCTAATCTATAATCCGAATTGTATATTATCATGCAAAAAGTATAAATGCCATTATGCCACAATTTCCCAAGCTCTCTATGGTATTGGCTAGAAGTAGTATTTCTGGATCTCCCATGTTGAAGGGCATGTTGGCCCAAAAGCTCGAGAAGTAAAAGAAATAAGAAGGGGGGTCGGTGGAAGAATGGTTTAAACGGCTAGTTATCAACCGCTACATCCCGGGTTCGATTCCCACATTGAGCACTTTTTTCTGATTAAAAAAAAAAAAAAAATGCTCGATGGCCCCCGATTCTTGCAAAAGTCCAATCCCACCAGCAAGTGCAAGTAACCAAACGGGGCTCTGGCACATTTGTAGGTGTAAAGTTGAACTGCTTTTCACCTGTGTAGACATGTGATGCACTTACAGTAAAAAGCAGTCGCCTACTTCTATCCACCATGATTATTGTGGCCTGCACCACGTGTACTAGGGATAAGTAAAAAAAAAAAGAAATGAGAAACCAAACCCTAATTAATCGCGTCAAAATGTGAAAGCAGGGAAGAATCTTTATTATATAATGCTATGTATGTACAATAATTATTTACATAGTGACTCTGATACCGATGCAGAGTACGAGAGAATATCGCCAATGGGTCTCCCATTTCTTGGTTGATGAAGTAAACGCAAGTCACAAAATTAAATAAACTTTCGTAAACTTCAAGGTCCAGTTTGATCCCTTGTTCATTTCTCTGGCTAGAATTCTAGAGAACTGAGGCTTTTGAATATTTTAAACTTATACTTCAATATTTGAAAAAAGAAACTTACGGAGAATGTTGGCGTTGTTTCCAGAACTGAGTTCAAATCCATTTTCCTCTAGAAGTTTGGTGAGTAAAGTTTCTTCCGGTCGACAACCTAAATCATCAAAATAAAATTATTAAACAAACAAGACCAAATAATAGATTTTTTAGATGAACATGTTACAAGAAAATAATGCTTAATCCAAATAAATTAATAGTGGGTGATGTTTCGGTAACAGCATTGTTACCGAAACATTACACAATATATAATTTATCAGGATTAGGCGTTAATTTCTTGTAGCAATAATCTATAATCCAAATTTTACTTTATCATAGATGAACATGTGTAATTTGAATTTAGGATTAAGTTAAATAATGGTCAACACCTAATGGCTGAGCTAACATACCTTTAGAGAGAGAGAGAGAGAGAGAGATGGGTGTGAGGGGGCACTTCTCTACAAAGGTCAGTTTTCACCACCAAAATGATCAGTTTTACCAGTTAGCTGTCCTCTGGTTAAAGGACACCTCTCTCTAAAGGACACTCTGGCTCTGCGACTAAGTCTTGTCCTTTAAGAGAGCTGTCCTTATATCAGAGAGCAGCTAATTGGTTAAAATGGTAATTTTGGTAGAGAAAACTGTCCTTTGTAGATAAGTGTCTGCTGAGGGAGTGTTCTCTTATGTTCTTGTGTTCTACTGATGATCAACATTCTCTGATTTGCTGGAGTAAAGGAAGATTTGCCAACCACACTATTATAAAATTGTAAAATTTCTCAAATATAAAAATTTCTGTAATTCCTTTTGAGAATTCGAAACTATTATAGACGCGTATGAAGGTGCACTATGTATCATGTTATAATTCCTTTTGAATGACTCCTTTAGACCCCAGTTAAATCTGCAACTTGATCAATCCACTCCCACTAAATCAGTGTATCAGTCAACTCTACCCAGTTTACACTAACAACATTATGGTGCAATTTGGATTAGAATTTAGGAGCAAAAAACAACAAGATTGTTAAATATATCACAGAATTAAGGAGCATTTAGTGAGAAACCCTCCCAGCAGGTGATTCATATAGAGTTAGCCAAAGTAACAAAGTGACCAATAGCATTGATAAAAGAGATTCCAGTTCAGAACTAACTTTATTGGATACTGCTCACAGAGAGCAACAATATTTACAATGGTGAATATACGCCAGCTCATCTCATTTCCAGTGTTTTCACATATTTACAAGTTTAGTGTGAAGGATGCTTGGTACTGGATGTTTTTCTTATGACTTCAGCTGGTTTAATCTTCACTAGTTTATAGTTTTGAATATATATATACTAGCGGACGTACCCGGCTTCGCTCGAGGTTTTACCCGAGTAAAGGTTTGTCTAACGAACATTTGTTAAAACAATTCTCTATAAACTTATAAAAAAAAAGATATATTTTGATAATTTGAAACTCGTAAATTTGAATCTCTCGATAAAGTGAACATTTTTCCCCGGTCCCTGTGTGCCGTGTCATCCTGAATTTTGTCTTTCATAATTTTCTACATTACAAAATCATCGTTTTATCTAGTGAACATATTTTCCCGGTCCCTTGAAAAATACTCGATAAGTTGAATAAAATCATGGTCGTGAATCTCTCGATAAAGTGATTATTTTTTCCCGGTCCCTGTGTGCCGTGTCATCCTGAATTTTGTCTTTCCTAATTTTCTACATTACAAAATCATCGTTTTATCTACATATTTTCCCGGTCCCTTGAAAAATACTCGATAAGTTGAATAAAATCATGGTCGTTTATGGAAGATGGACGTAGTTCCCGGAGGTCACCCGCCCCCCGCTTGCGAGTTAAAGCTACAAATCTGCAAATAACTCTAAGGATATTTAAGATATTCAAGAAATTATTTTTCGTAAACCTTTCCGGGGATATGCCTAATAATATCCCAAATTTTCACGGCGATTGGATGTATGGTTTTTGAATCCATAGAGGACACACACACAGACACACAGACATTCAATTTTATATATATAGATATATATGCCCGGCCTCGCCCGGGTTTTACCCGAGTGAATGTTTGTCTAACGAACATTTGTTAAAACAATTCTCTATAAACTTATAAAACGTACTCGGCTTCGCCCGGGGTTTTGCCAGAGTAAAGGTTTGTCTAGCGAACATTTGTTAAAACAATTCTCTAAAAACTTATTTAAAAAAAAAAAAAAAGATATATTTTGATAATTTGAAACTCGTAAATTTGAATCTCTCGATAAAGTGAACATTTTTTCCCGGTCCCTGTGTGCCGTGTCATCCTGAATTTTGTCTTTCCTAATTTTCTACATAAGAAAATCATAGTTTTATCTAGTGAACATTTTTTCCTGGTCCCTTGAAAAATACTCGATAAGTTGAATAAAATCAATATTAATTGGTTCCCTCTGTAATTGGAAGTTAAAGGAATAGTATCTTCGCCTTGGAATTGTATCATTATTCTTGTCTCAAATAAATTGCCGTGTCATCCTGAGATAATCTTACTTTTGATAAATAATATTTAAGATAACAAACTTAGTGATAAGAAAACTTGTTATCATCGTCACAATGGGGGCGCTGCTTGCGAGTTAAATCTACAAATCTGCAAATAACTCTAAGGATATTCAAGATATTCATGAAATTATTTTTCAAAAACCTTCCCGGTGATATACCTAATAATATCCCAAAATTTCACGGTGATTGGATGTATGGTTTTTGAATCTATAGAGTACAGACAGACAGATATTCAATTTTATATATATAGATTTACTCTTCATTGTTGGCTTTTTATCTTACATTCATTCTTCATTGTTGGCTTTTTATATTACATTCACTCTTCATTGTTGGCTTTTTATATCATATTTACTCTTCATTGTTGGCTTTTTATCTTACATTCATTCTTCATTGTTGGCTTTTTATATTATATTTACTCTTCATTGTTGGCTTTTTATCTTACATTTATTCTTCATTGTTGGCTTTTTATATTATATTTACTCTTCATTGTTGGCTTTTTATCTTACATTTATTCTTCATTGTTGGCTTTTTATATCACATTTACTCTTCATTGTTGGCTTTTTATCTTACATTCATTCTTCATTGTTGGCTTTTTATATCATATTTACTCTTCATTGTTGGCTTTTTATCTTACATTCATTCTTCATTGTTGGCTTTTTATATTATATTTACTCTTCATTGTTGGCTTTTTATCTTACATTTATTCTTCATTGTTGGCTTTTTATATTATATTTACTCTTCATTGTTGGCTTTTTATCTTACATTTATTCTTCATTGTTGGCTTTTTATATTACATTTACTCTTTATTGTTGGCTTTTTATCTTACATTCATTCTTCATTGTTGGCTTTTTATATCATATTTACTCTTCATTGTTGACTTTTTATCTTACATTCATTCTTCATTGTTGGCTTTTTATCTTACATTCATTCTTCATTGTTGGCTTTTTATATTATATTCTGACCAAAATCTATCTGTGAACTTCACACAGACAGAATAAGGCAATTATATAAGTAGATTTACTCTTCTTTGTTGGCTTTTTATCTTACATTCATTCTTCATTGTTGGCTTTTTATATTACATTTACTATTCATTGTTGGCTTTTTATCTTACATTCACTCTTCATTGTTGGCTTTTTATCTTACATTCATTCTTCATTGTTGGCTTTTTATATTACATTCACTCTTCATTGTTGGCTTTTTATCTTACATTCATTCTTCATTGTTGGCTTTTTATATTACATTTACTCTTCATTGTTGGCTTTTTATCTTACATTCACTCTTCATTGTTGGCTTTTTATATTATACTAGACGAATGGCCCGGGCAACGCCTGGGTTTTACCCGAGTGCGTATATATTTTAAAAATGTTTTAATTAAAATACTATTCGTTACAATTATAAATTGGCGCCGTGGATGTCTCTCTTGTGAAACGTCCCGCCCCAAACTGTGTGTGTCTTGAAAATATAAAAATAAAAATGTAAACGGAAAAATATGTCCAGGGTAGCCTAGTGGTCATGGCATCTGCCCAGTAAGCGGAAGGTCGTGGGTTCGATTCTGTGCTGAGAACATGTAAGAAAACATCTACGTATGTTTTCCCACGTGACGCAGCGGGGCGTGACCTTGCCAGCACGGGTGAGTCAGTTGTTGTTTTGCTCTCTGTTTGAATGGACATTAAAACATGGTGGCAGCGATAACTGGATAAAATACGAACCCGTATATTGCAAAATATCGATTTTTGCGTACCTTGGAAGATAATTCAACATGGCTCAGATTCAACCTCCAGAAACTTTCGACTTCTCGACTCCCAACGAATGGCCCAAATGGAGGAAGAGATTCGAACGATACCTCGTGGTCAGTGGAATAAAGAAGAAAGAGGAGGCGGACAAGATCGATTTGTTCATGTACTTGATGGGTGACCGCGCGGATGATATATTCAGGACCTTCAAGTTCGAAAAGGAGGAAGAGGCAACGAAAATTGATTCCGTCCTCAAGGCGTTCGACAGCCACTTCTGTGTCAGGAAGAATATTATCTACGAACGTGCGAAATTTAATTCAAGAATCCAAGAGGATCGGGAGCCAGTGGACGAATTCATCACTTCATTGTACAAATTGGCTGATAGTTGCGAATTTGAGGGTCTTCATGAGCAGGTGATCCGTGACCGAATTGTGGTTGGAGTGAGGGACAAAGCTTTATCTGAAAGAATGCAGTTGGACAGCGAACTGACTTTGGAAAAGGCGGTGAAAATGGTTCGACAGCAGGAAGCCGTTCGACAGCAGCAAGTCGACCTGCAGCGTCCCTCAACAAGCCAAAAGGTCAATCAGGTGAAGTTCAACTCGAAGAAACAATCACCGAAACAACAACAGCAGCCTTCGAGGAAGAAGGAGAAGTCAGCCAAAACAAGATCACGATGTCCAAAATGCGGAGGTTTCAACCACAGGGAAGGACAGGCTTGCCGTGCTGAAGGACAAAGATGCAACCTATGTTCAAAAACTGGCCATTTTGCAAATTGCTGCCCAGATAAGCAGGCGAAGACTGCGGAAGTCAAAGCTGTTTCTGAACTTGATGAAGAAATTGGTTTTCTCCTGGAGGTCTCAGCTGTGGAGGATTCATCTAATCTCGATGATGATGAAGGCGAGTGCAGGAGGCGATGGACAGCAGAAATCCAAGTGAACGGGAAAAAGGTGAAGTTCAAGCTCGACTCCCAGGCGGATGTTACATGTGTTCCTCTGTGTCTCTTCAAGAAGATAATGGGACAGCAACGACTAGTGGAAAGTGATATCAACCTTAGAGCTGCTGAATTTTCCGAACTTCAGACTGTGGGTATGTTTATATCAACGCTGCGAAATGGCAATTATGAAATCAAGGAGAAGATTTATGTCATTCGTCGTTTGAGTGAACCTCTTCTGAGTCGCCGGGCATGTGAGCTCTTGAACCTGGCGAGGCGGATTGAAGTGGTTGCGACGAGAATTAACCCAATCAAGGAATTCCCTGAAGTATTTGAAGGACTGGGACAGATCGGAAACCCTTACGAAATCAAATTGAAACCTGGAGCAAAACCATATGCTGTGCATACTCCTCGACGGGTACCAATACCTTTGATGGAAAAGCTCAAAACAAGATTGGAAGAGCTCGACAAAGACGAGATGTTGACGAAGATTTTTGAAGCTCAACAAGAAGATACGACCCTGAAAGCAGTAGTCAACTACCTTGAGCAAGGCTGGCCAGATAAGAAGAAGATGTCACCGGCTCTGCTCTCTTATTGGCATGTCAAGGATGAACTCGGCGTTCAAAATGGACTACTGATGCGTAGCTGTCGTCTTGTTATTCCAGCAAGTATGAAACTGGAGATCCTAGATAAGTTGCACGCTGGGCACTTCGGGATTACAAAAACAAGACTTCACGCACGTGAGACGGTATGGTGGCCTGGAATTTCGGAGGAGATCGCGGAAACGGTCAGAAAGTGCAGTGTCTGTATCCAGGAAGCCGTCTCAAAACATGAACCTTTGATACCAACCAACTTTCCTACACGACCGTGGCAAAAGATTGGAATGGATTTGTTCAAGTTCGAGAATAAGTGGTATCTAGTCGTCATTGACTATTATTCTCGCTTTCCTGAAATGATTCAGCTGGATCGGCTCACAGCCAATGTGGTGGTGCGTAGTTGCAAATCCATATTTGCCCGACATGGAATACCAGAAACTGTTGTAAGCGATAATGGGTCGCAATTTGGAGCTGCTCGTGAATTTGCAAATTTCGCAAGGCAGTACGGATTCACACATGTCACTTCAAGTCCTCGATTCCCGCAGAGCAATGGGATGGCAGAAGCAGGTGTGAAAATTGCTAAGAAAAATCAAGACCCATCGCTTGGACTCCTGGAGTATCGATCGACCCCTTTGGAGAACGGTTACAGCCCTGCTGAGCTTCTCATGGGACGTAAACTCCGAACGACCTTGCCAATTGCACCAGAGAATCTTAATCCAAAGTTGGTGGACTCTCAGACCCTGAAAAGAAAGGAGGGGAGAAGGAGAAAGGATATGAAATCCAGATATGATCGACGCTGCGGAGCTACGGACATGGAGGAGCTATCCGAAGGTGACACGGTTTGGATTACAGATATGCGAACCTGGGGGATTGTAAAGCAGAAGGCATCGACACCAAGGTCATATATGGTTGATACTCCAGTTGGGACTTTACGTCGAAACAGGTTCCATCTACGAAAAGGAGTTACAGTGCAATATCCAGCCGACCCATCGACGCCGACCTTTTCGGGGGAGGAACTGGTTGAAAATTAAAAGACCCCAGTTGTGGATTATCCCTCTAACGACTCAGAAGACGGCCAGATAAGAACCCGGAGTGGACGAATTGTTAAACCTGTGGATCGCCTTCATTATTAATTATATTATGCATTTAAAGTTTGTAATGTATATATATATTTCAAGTCTTAAAAAGGGGGATGTGCTGAGAACATGTAAGAAAACATCTACGTATGTTTTCCCACGTGACGCAGCGGGGCGTGACCTTGCCAGCACGGGTGAGTCAGTTGTTGTTTTGCTCTCTGTTTGAATGGACATTAAAACAGATTCCCATCCCTTGACACTTTTTTTATTTTATCCATTCTGACCAAAATCTATCCGTGAACTTCACACAGAGAGAATAAGGCAATTATATAAGTAGATAATCCAAATTGTGCCTTATCACACACTATTTTTTTATTTGGCCTTATTACCTTGTGTTTATAATCTATGACGTAATGCCGGCGGCGCGCGCCCGTTGGCTGCCGGCGAGCACGTGACCTCCCTGTGCGCGCGCATCCGTGACAGAACCGGCCCATGACGGTCGTGACTATATATAGGGATAATAATAATAATAATAATATAATAATAATAATAATAATTATTATTATTATTATTATTATTAGATAATGATAATGATCATAATGATGATGCGCGCGCATCCGTGACAGAACCGGCCGGCCGGCCCATGACGGTCGTGACTATATATGTTGATTTTTAGATTGAGATTATTAGCTAGTATGTAAAAAAAATTAACTCTGTTGAAATTTAATTTTGTATTTATATATAAATAAAATTAACTCTGTTGATTTTTTTTGTATTTAATCGATAACAGCGAAGTTACGCATGTTAATGTTAGGAAATATATTTTGATGTTAAGCAAAACCTGCTCCATCTCGTTTTACATAAATGTTGAAAATTTGGTTGAAATTGATGCATTGTAACGAAAGTTTTTAGCGAACACCACTTATGAAATTTGCATTTTATTAATATAGATGTTATATAAAAATATTATTTTATTTTTTAAATTATAATTTCATAGATTCAAATACTCTGCTAAATCGACCGCCAGAGGTCACTCTTCCCCTATAAAAACTCGTTGTTGTTCTTTACCGATGGCCGGCTCAAAACTTTTGTACATTATGTAAATAAGCTTTTCATTTTTTTATACTCGCCTTAAGCCAGGCATTACTTTTTATCAAATTATGTTCTTTTATATATTCCTTTAGTTCAATTAAATTACTGATCAAAATTATTTTTATTATCATACTTTCAAGATTTAACCACGACTGCATCACCATCGCCATAATCCTCAACATGGTCTAAAATCAAGCAGAAAATCTCATTCATCTCTTTATTTATAACATATATATATATTAAAAATAAAAAAGGCATCTCCTGACCACGAGCACATGTGCTTTTTAGATGGCAGAGCGTCATCTAGTGGAGCAAAAATAAACTAAACGTTTATTTAGCTTGCTCCGTGATATTTGGCCAACCCAATTTCTTGATAAATCAAGAAAAGCCATCCACGAACGCGTTTCGCGCTGTTGGCGCTCGTCAGCGTGGAGTAGGCCGTAACCAAAACGTGTTCGTGGATGGCTTTTCTTGATTTATCAAGAAATTGGGCTGGCCAAATATCACAGAGCAAGCTAAATAAACGTTTAGTTTATTTTTGCTCCACCAGATGGCACTCTGCCATCTAAAAAGCACATGTGCTCGTGGTCAGGAGATGCCTTTTTTATTTTTAAAATCAACACCTGACCCAATTATCATTTATTTTTTAAACAGGTCAGGTGTTGATGCGAAAGAACTGAAAAGCACATGTGCTCCTGATCAGGATATGCCTTTTTTATTTTAAAAATATATATATATACAGTAGAACCTCTCCATACAAAGGACATCTAGTTGCAGCACCAAAGTGTCCTTTAATGATAGTTATTCTTTTACCAGAGAGTTGCTAAAATGTAAAAATGCCAATTTTGATTATGAAATATCCTTTGCAGAGAAGTGTTATCTAGCATAAGTGTCCTCTCGTGGAGGTTCTACTGAACATATTTTCACATTTTCCCATTATTTTTATTCCAACATCCAAATTGACCTAATCAAATGAGGACTATATCATCCAAATCATTGGCAGTGAACATACGATTGGACTGTTGTATATGTTGGACTGGATAGCAAGCCGAGGAATCCATCTTTTCCATGACATCAACAGCTGGTAAGATTAAATTCTTTCATTTTATTACCTTTCCCCCAAACAATTCCACAAAACAATTGCACAATTCTACCTTAAAAAAAGGGTAAATTAATTGAATGAAAGAACGACTCTGTGATCTCTTTTTAAAATATCATTGTCATCTAAGCTGAATATTGAGACAAATTTTTAATGCTACTCATTATATTTTGAAATATATTTCTAAACAAACTTTACACTGCAATGATAAAAATATTTAATGGGAGGACATGGCTTATATCAATGGTGGACTCCCTAAATGGCCTTCACCAGTTTTCTCTTTTCAACCAAGGAAGATAAAATTCACAGCAGAACATAAAACTTATTTAGCATCACATGGGTATTGGAGCTACCAATTATAAGGTAATAAGACCAAATCCAAAAAAATAAACAGTGTGTGACGTTTCAGTAACAGCATTGTTACTACCTTCAGACAAAAGTGCTGAATGTGGTAATAAGATTTTTAATAATTCTATTTATTTATTTGGATTTGGTCTTATTACCTCTATTTATTTGGATTTGTTCCTATTATTTTGTGTTTATAATCTAAAATCCAAATTGTGCCTTATCAGCTACCCATTACAAATGATTAAACAGACTTCAATCTTCCTGATTGGAGGCAAATTGACTCTAAATGTGTCATAGGGGGTCATGTGATTCATATAACCTACAACAGCTTTTCTTGTTTGATTTTCAATGAAATTTTCACAAATCTTGAGATAAAATCGACAGCTAAGTAACAAAGAAATGTGTGCAAGGACTTACTCCTTTTCTTGGACTGAGTGGATTGGGTGGAGAGCCTCCGTCTGGTGCCGGAAGAGGACATGATGCTGGAGCCTGGTCACACAACTATGTCTAATAGAGTGGTCAAACAAATGCTTTTATAAGATATTCTTATTGACCATTGACCACACAGGGTCTAAAAAGGAAAGGAGTGAAAAAGTAAAATTTATTTATATTTATGGATAAAAGTGCAGATGATGGTTCCCACTAAAAAGCTACTCCTAAGACAGGAAAACTCAGATTGCCCCTAAAATAAGTTTTACTCGATTTTATTTTTTTTTTTCTGGCTAAAGATTTTTTAAATTCATATTTTCTATTGATAATTTGAGTTAGGTTAGGTAAGGTTTAGGTTTATGTTCAAGTTGGATTCAGTTGTATAAAGCCTGTTTAATGAGGGTGTATGTCATACAATTCGCGAAATTAAAACTAGAATAACGTATAATTGCTATTGTTTTAGCGATGAACAATGAGGGGACCCTGAATATTCTTATCAACCGAAATGGGAATACAAGTAGAATAACAATGCACAAAGATTCAAAAATATTTTTAAAATATAAACGACAAAATATATTTGGAGAGAATTATTGCGAACGATTCATAAATATAACTGTCATCTGTGTGCAGTTATTATGGTATAATTTAATATTTTACCTTGTGCTAGAGGTAGTTTCCCACTTGTAAAAGAAAAATGAAAATAAATTCAGGCGCGCAAAAACAAAATAGATAGTAATTGGGTCAAATATAAATAAAATATCAACACCTGACCCTTTTTCTATTTAATTCTTACTTTTTTTCACATATATAATTAGAATTTTCAAATATTATGTCTTGATAAATTTAATTGAGAAGAAATGTTCTTGATTTAGAATGAATTTAAGAAAATAAATTCTATTAAATAACTTAAGAAATTGAATACAAAAAAGGGAGATTTGATTATTCTATTTGCACTCTCTATGAAGTTTTATATATTTTAGACAGGGAAATTTTTGCAGGAAGGGGATATTGATCTATAAAAATAAAGGTCACCTCTCCTGTCAAAATAGACGTCAAAACTAGACGCCATCTATTGACCATCGCCGCAAACTAGTGGTCTCTGGTGGATAACAAAACCTCTACACCAACTTATATATTTTACAGTTAAAAGGCCTTATTTAAATAGGTAGAAAACGTTTATGTTTTGAAAATGTACCCTGTATATGTTGGTTTATAAAATATTCTGGTGACCATAACTTTATTTATATTTCACTTTTTTATATATATATATCAAAAATAAAAAATGACATATCCTGACCAGGAGCACGCGTGCTTTACAGAAGGCAGAGCGCCATCTGGTGGAACAGAAATCAACTAAACATTGATTTAGCCTGTTCCCTGATATTTGGCCAACCCAATTTCTTGATATATCAAGAAAAGCCATCCACGAGGCGCTCGTCAGCGTGGAGTAGGCTGTACCTGTTGTTGATTTCTGTTCCACCAGATGGCGCTCTGCCTTCTGTAAAGCACATGTGCTCCTGGTCAGGATATGCCATTTTTATTTTTGATATCAACACCTGACCCACTTATCTTTTTTTTTTCTTTTTTTCATATATATATAGAATAAGGAAAATCCAAATTAATACACTCGACAAGAGAGAGAACTCTAGGACAAATATAATTCAATATTCAAGTGAGATAAAGATGGTATCGAATTTGTATGTGAGGAATAAATATTTAATGGAGATAAAGTCCTCTTTAAAAAAAATCAAAGAATAGCTGTCTAAGACGATTTTTTAGAAAGTAAGCCACATGTGCCTTTGTAAAGATGCTGGCCGAGAGCTAAAAGAAGCAGTCTTGTTTTGGATAAGAACTAAAGCAGCCTGTGAGGACGAGTTTTGTTGCTCCGCCCTGGTAACTTATCCAGAACATAATAGGTTGGAGAAAAGGACATTCTGATTTTTAAAACATGGAAAATATTTCAAATGACCTAACAGCTGACGGTGCTTGTGAGGAAATATAGCATCATCCTCAATGACTGCGTATTGTATATCTTCAAATATATTCCTAGGGCCTATTTAGATAGAGTACTTATTTATTTATTACCATTTGAAAATAAGACACGCTATATCCGATCTGGATAATTGCGCGTGAAACTATTTACAATAATTCATATTGTAGTAGAGTAGGTAACTTATTTTAAATTTAATAAAGGTTTTTAAAAAAATTATGTTTCAGAAATATATTCAAACGCATATAACAATACTTATTTACGTTTATAAATCTATATATAGGTGGATTATATGTTTTATAGAATGGTTTTAACAAATTTTCGTTAGTCAAACCTTAACTCGGGTAACTTATAAACTTATAACTTAACTGAACCGGGCTTCAGTTACATTCTTTAAATACAGTTTATTTACAAATGTTCGTTTGTGGCAAGATACTATTCCTTCAACTTCAAATTACCGAGTGGACCAATTAATATTGATTTTATTCAACTTATCGAGTATTTTTAAAGAGACGGGGAAATTTTTCAAATTATCGAGAGTATAGACAAGTGTGGAATTAGTAGGGATTGAATGTTTGCTAGAATCGTTTTAACAAATGTTCGTTAGGCAAACTTTTACTCGGGTAAAAATAGAAACATATATATATATATATGGAAGCAATGGTCGCCTCTCCCGTCAAAATAAACGTCAGAATCTGACGCCATCTATTGACCGTCGCCGCAACTAGCGGCATCGGGTCGGTGACAAAGCCACAACACCAACTTTGGCAAACTGATAAGCGTCCACCTAGAGACCATGGTTTCGGGCTAATGGGCCTCGTCAGTCTAGGGCGGACTTTATTCCATGAGATCCACACGGGATCTAATGGAATCCTCACAATCTACCAAAGAGGTGTTTTGCTGGCAATGTGGCTGGGCCAAATCTATTGGCAAAACATAGATGGAAAATTTGCCGGGGGGGGGGGGGGGGGGGGGAACCAATCCATGGAAGCAATGGTCGCCTCTATATTTCCATCTATGTTTTGCCAATAGAGTTGGCCCAGCCACATTTCCAGCAAAACACCTCTTTGGTAGATTGTGAGGATTCCATTAGATCCCGTGTGGATCTCATAGAATAAAGTCCGCCCTAGACTGACGAGGGCCATTAGCCCGAAACCATGGTCTCTAGGTGGACGCTTATCAGTTTGCCAAAGTTGGTGTTGTGCCTTTGTCACCGACCCGATGCCGCTAGTTGCGGCGACGGTCAATAGATGGCGTCAGATTCTGACGTTTATTTTGACGGGAGAGGCGACCATTGCTTCCATGGATTGGTTTCCTCTCGGCAAATTTTCCATCTATATATATATGTTGGTCGGATATGCACGCCCTCAATATGTAACTAATCTCGCTGAAATTTGAACAGGACAGAGAGTTAAATCTGGAAAGTTTTTTGTCGCGCTTTAACCAAGAAAAATTATAATTAACCATGTACTGAGAAACAATATTTTTTTAGTCAGAAATGATGATGACAATATTGCTGTAGCATGCTTGATTTACATTTAAAAAATGCTTTAGGGGTATATTCACTAAAGCATACCACGGGCGAATCCAGATAATAATTTTTAGTAGGCAAGAACAAAATTCTACCAGCGAAACATTAACTCGAGCAGAAGACACACGAAGCCAGGTCATCTCTATATATTGAATATCTTTTCTCGGCCTTTTGGCTAAGATCATGTAGTATATCTCTAGATATTTATATATATACTAGGCGAATGACCCTGGCAACGCCCGGGTTTACACGATTAAATGTATTTTACATATGGAAGATGGACAGTTCCCGGAGGTCACCCGCGAGGCTTTTTTGGCACTTGGCACAGCTGTGTCACCAACGCCAGGACCGCGCGCGGTGGGAACTCGAAATGGCCAACCGGCCGGCAGCCGGTCGATTCCATTTTCTCGGAGGGGGGGGGGTGCCCGGGGGGGCAGGGAAGTCACGTGCTCGCCGGCAGCCAATGGGCGCCCCCCGCCGTCAAACCGCCACGCGTTCTAGAGGGCGCTGCTCGTGAGCTAAGTAGAATAATTTGAATATATAGTTTTAATAATTGATTTATATATATTTTTAAAATAGCCTATCGTCATCCCCGTTATTTTTTACCTATGTATGGAAATTTTGGTTTGAATTAGTGAACTACTGCGAATTTGTATACCGGGCATACAAACCAACAGACCAACAGACAAACATAAAAACATTCATTTTTATATATATAGATATCTTTTTAGAAATCTATTCAGTAGAGAGAGTGGATATGTTTGCTCAAAAAATATATTTTATATATTATATAAATATATAATGTAATGAATATTATTATCATTATTATCATAATATTCTATGTTCCGGAAAATTATTTTCAATAATATTCGTTAGGCAAACTTTCACTCAGATAAACCCCGGCGAAGCCGGGTACACATCCACTAGTATTAAATATATTAGAACTCCTCGCCCCAGTTTAAAACATAATTCTCTGAGTTCTGATTAGTCCTTTTATTTCTTCTCTGCTACTCTATTCTTTTTTCTCTGTATTATCCAATACTTCCTTTTGCTCCATCTCACCTGTTGGTCCTAATTTATTTTTTCGGACAAGCCCGTTTTCTTGTTGTAACTTTATAGTTTCTGGGTCCAACTTTAATCTTTTTGGTTCCAGGTTTTCCGATTTTTTCCCATTATATTTATGCAAGGATATGTGTTCATAAGGTTTGCATTTTTTATAAATTTGCCTCTTTATTTTGATCTCTGTTACTTTTTTCTTGAGTGCACCCTGTCCATTCTAGTATTCAATCTCTGACCCATTATAATAACCTGAATGGTGTTAACCATATTGATCCATGGGGCATAGTCCGCATTTCAAATAGGGCTCCTGGCAACGTAATTGAAATATCCTCTATTCACTCTTTCTTAGCAGCTGTATCACTCTTTCTGCTTGGCCATTTTTCTGTGGGTGGTAATAAGTCGACATCATATGTCTTATTCCATTTTTTTTTGCGAATTCTTGGAATTCTTTACTTATAAAGATACGGCTTTTATATGGAAAAATTTGGTGAGGCAAGCCATGAACAACAAAGTGGTTTCTGACTTGCACCAGGCTGTTACAGTACAGTTGTCTAGAAAGATGGCTTCAAGCCACTTTGATAATTGCAGACAACTATTTGAAAGGTTTTTCATTGATTGGGCCAAAAAAATCTATGTGAATTAGTGACCAAGGCTTATTTGCTGTTAACAAAGGATGAATTGGTCTCTGCTTAGCGTTTCCCTCGATTGTGGATTGGTGAATTTCTGTATTTTCTTAGCTTTTCTTCTATAATTGTATTATGCTCTCTCTCTGTAGTTTACCCATTCAAATCTGATCCCAATCTAGTTTTTCCTATGGGCATTTCAATGGCTATCTTTCTTCCATTTATATCTGCCATTTATTTTGATAAATTTGGCAACACCATTCTGTTCCACTGCATCAATTTTGTAGTTTCCTTGTGTAAGTAAAACTATAAAAATTCCAAAATGAGTTTAATTTTATTTGAAACGCTCGCTTTCAAGCGAAATTCGCTGAGTACGCACGAGCGTGAGCATTTTTATAACCTAAATATTTGAAATTGTAAATCATTAAAAATATATGATAGCTATTTAATGTTGAGGTTTAAGGAAAGGGTCTATTTAGACTCTCTTTTAACAGGGCAACTAGAATTTTCTTTTCAAAAGCTTTATTTAACTTGCTCCACTCTTCTGTCTGTCCATAAATCTTGTAATATAATTTTAATATAGTTATAGGGCATTATAAATCTTTACACTTTTTAGAACCTGATGACAATGCAAGTGAACAAATTTAAGACTTCTCGGTTGTCAGGATGGCCAAGAATTGACAAATTTCTGAATTATCTTTAAAATTTTGTAATTAAATTTTAATATGCTTCCAGACCACATAAAATTTAAAAAAAATTGAACATTCGCTTAGTCCAATTAACAATGCAAGTGTAAACATTTTCAGACTTCTGGGTGGTCGGGGTGGCCGGGAATGAACCAATTTATATATTTCTTTTAAAATATTGTGTTGCACAACGTCAATTCAGGAAACTGTTTGAGCGGCGAATTGATTTTTTTAGCGATTGTTCAAGACCTCAAAGGAGTTAGAAATCCGAATATTTAGGTTCCTATCTGAAACCTCCTTGGAATTAAAAGCAAAACTTCCAAAGCGCAATAAATAAATTAATTTATCTGTAATAATTCACTAATCTCTCTCTATGTTTCCAATATCATCATGCATATTGTATTTATATTAATTACTAGCGGACCCGCCCGGCTTCGCTCGGGTTTTACCCGAGTAAAAGTTTGTCTAACGAATCTCTCGATAAAGTGAACATTTTTTTCCCGGTCCCTTGAAAATACTCGATAAGTTGAATAAAATCAATATTAATTGGTTCCCTCGGTAATTGGAAGTTAAAGGAATAGTATCTTGCCTTGGAATTGTATCATTATTCTTGTATCGATGTACCCGGCTTCGCCCGGGTTTTACCCGAGTAAAGGTTTGTTTAACGAATATCTCGATAAAGTGAACATTTTTTCCCTGTCCCTTGAAAAATACTCGATAAGTTGAATAAAATCAACATTAATTGGTTCCCTCGGTAATTGGAAGTTAAAGGAATAGTATCTTGCCTTGGAATTGTATCATTATTCTTGTATGGATGTACCCGGCTTCGCCCGGGTTTTACCCGAGTAAAGGTTTGTTTAACGAATCTCTCGATAAAGTGAACATTTTTTCCCGGTCCCTTGAAAAAATACTCGATAAGTTGAATAAAATCAATATTAATTGGTTCCCTCGGTAATTGGAAGTTAAAGGAATAGTATCTTGCCTTTGAATTGTATCATTATTCTTGTCTCAAATAAATTGCCGTGTCATCCTGAATTTTGTCTTTCCTAATTTTCTACATTACAAAATCATCGTATCATCATGATAATATTTAGAGCAGATTGTTGAATTATAACAGATAAATTAGAATATTTATCTTGATTATTTCTAGGCGAAAAGTTATTTCAAAAATTTTATTTGCTAGAAACCTTCCCAGTACTATACTAAATAACTTCCCAAAGTTTCATGGCGATCCAATGAGTGGTTTGGTCAGGCATAAAGGACAAACAAACAGACATACATTCATTTTTATATATATAGATATCAAAAGTAATTTTCAAAACAAAAGAGGTGACTTGACATATTTCTGAAAACACACACACAGACAGATTTATTTATATATAATATATATATATATATATTAACAGTAATTAAACGTAACAGTAAGAAAATGTTGATTTTAAAATATTTTAATTTTAAAATATTTTAATTTTTTCATATTTTAAATATGTAAATAGAGTCTCTTAAGAAAGACCACCTAAAAACATGAATCAACTTGTTTCTCCTGTTGGTGGTCTCTCATTGAAGATTCTAATTGCTATTAAAGAATCTCTAATAGACCTTTAATAAGAGACTGCCTTTTGGAGAGACGGTGTAGCTACGAAATGGATATTCCCGGCTTCGCCCGGATTTTACCCGAGTAAAGGTTTGTCTAACGAATCTCTCGATAAAGTGAACATTTTTCCCGGTCCCTTGAAAAATACTCGATAAGTTGAATAAAATCATTATTAATTGGTTCCCTCCGTAATTGGAAGTTAAAGGAATAGTATCTTGCCTTGGAATTGTATCATTATTCTTGTCTCAAATAAATTGCCGTGTCATCCTGAATTTTGTCTTTCCTAATTTTCTACATTACAAAATCATCGTATCATCATGATAATATTTAGAGCAGATTGTTGAATTATAACAGATAAATTAGAATATTTATCTTGATTATATCTAGGCGAAAAGTTATTTCAAAAATTTTATTTGCTAGAAACCTTCCCAGTACTATACTAAATAACTTCCCAAAGTTTCATGGCGATCCAATGAGTGGTTTGGTCAGGCATAAAGGACAAACAGACATACATTCATTTTTATATATATAGATTCACATAGATAATGAATACACTGACCGAGTTTTTAGTTGTAAAGTTTTAAGCAATCTCCTCCAAAGATACTGACCTATAAATAGCTATATATATGTCATAATTTGTATATAACTGTATGCACCCCTGACCCACTATGTATGTACAATGTATGTTTTAAAAAGATTTAATAAAAGAACAAAGGTAACTGGAGGATAGAACGCCTTAGAGAAAAACCTAGGAAGTAGGCTTAGAAGAGAACACAACTATTAATAAAGTTACAGTCAACCTTATGACCCCGGAAATCATAAAAGCTAAGTTTAACGACCAGTATTTCCTGGGCAGGGCCGGACGTGTCTTCCGACAAAGACATCAGTAAGGACCAATTAGAAAGTATCACCTAAATAGGTCAACCAATAGAAAACGGCCATGTGACACCTTCGACCAATGGGAAAGAAGATAGGTCTTGGTGTTAAATCGAGAACCTAGAATAGGCAGTCTTCGACTCGCCCTCACCAAGGTAACATCTGCTCTAGAGATCTCTCTCTCAACTCATCCCATAATCAAGTCGATCATCACCATGTGATCCGATAGTTAATAGTCAAAATCGCTCCGCTTTCTCAGCTTTCTTTCCTCCAAACCAGTTGCCTTTTATTTCAACCCATCAAGTGTTCTGGCTTATTTCCCTTGTGTGAAAACCTTTACCATTCAGACACCACGACTGCGCCACCACTTCAACAATCTTCAACCCCAAGAGTAAGGTTTCCCAGCATAGCATAATACCACATATATATAATATTCGGGTTTTGTTGTAGAACTTACTATAATATTTCGATTGAGTCCTGGCGAATTGTGGTGAATCCTATGTCGGATTATGTTGAATTGGTGATTGATGGCGCAGTCTTGGTCGAATGGTGGTTTTCCACAGGGGAAATACGAGAACACCTAGATGAGATAGAAAATAGACTTTGCGAAAGGAAGAGAATGATGAGACTGGAGGAGGTACTTTGCCTTTCACATGATCGAGCGGACACTACCTTGGTTGGAGCCTAAGTTGAGCACACCTTGCTTCTAGCCCGGTCACCTACCTTCTCTCTAACTTCTTGTCCGAGATCATCGTCATTAACTCTCTCGACTTCTCATTGGTGGGAACCTTTCCACGTGCTTGCTGCTGATTCGCTATTAGTTGGTCATGCTTAAAGGTGATTGGTTGTTGATTTGTCATGCTTAACTGTGATTGCTTAGTACCTCCATTGTCGCCATTATTGCAATCTTCCAGGAAGAAGAAGGTCTTCGAACTTTAGTTTTATGGGGGTCTTGGGCAGTGACCTTTACTTCCTGGATGATGCGATCCTGTTAATTGTTGTTTCCTTTTTCACGAAGCCTAACTTTTATTAAATCTTTTGACGATACATTGCATAGATTGTGGTGGGGTTACATATTGCTATATACAAATTATCACATATATGTTGTATATATACCTATATTTTCATTATTTTTTTACTTCATGTCACTTATTTTTAGTCTCCAATTTTTTTATCATCACAAAATTATCTTTTTTTTATGTGCGTTTTTATTGTTTAATTTTATTAATTTCTAATGGTATATTCTCATGTTTCTAATTAAATTGTTATTTACTTTTATTTTAATTGTAAGCATAGTTTTGTTACATATTTTCATATTTCGAGGCATCACACTCTCAAGTAATATAGAAAACTATTCACATCAATCCTCAAATCTCGTCTAAGCAGCTAGATCGAATGGAGATAGATTGTGTTAGAGCCATTGGCAAAATTGTCAATCCACCGGCCTCCACATGGCGGCCAGACTGTCTATTTAGGTTTAACCTGCCGATTCCTTTTATGAGGATTCCGTGGCTGCAAATCTCAGTCAATAGTTCTGAGGCTGAGATTTTTTAGAGATCATCCTTAATTATTTGGGAAGAGGCTCCTACAGCCCACTACAGAGCAATGGAAATTGTGGATCTCCCTCCTAAGGATCATAAATTGTGACCTTGCTTTTGGCGCGGAAAGGTTGTTGTTCTTGGAGGTGACTTTCGCCAAGTGCTCCCTATTGTGCATATAGATCCAAGAGCTGAGATTGTTGTTGCTTGCATTAAACAAACTAAGCTATGGCCATTGTTTGAGATTTTGCGCCTTACTCAGAATATTCGAGTAGGTATTGATGTGCAGAGCTTCTCTAAATGGTCGTTTAAAGTTGATGCCTAGTGTAACGGCAGCTGGCATGCCTATATAGTAAATTATCTGTGAACACATATTTATCACTGATGATACTCTGTGCAGTTGCCTTTTGACTGTTTATAATATTTACGACATGTAAACATATGTCTAAGAATTAATATGCTATATCTGATGTTAGCCTAAAAGAAATAAAGTATTTCTTTTTAAACTTCCAAGTACTTCTTGCTTATTAACGTCAACAAATTCAGGACGTTACATGGTGGCAGCGGCGCTTGTAAACAACACCACGTGGTAAGAACAATTTATTAATTTCTAATTTCTTAAAGTATTTCAGAACATCTCTAATTGCATGTTCAAATAAAATTCAAATTGCATAATAATATATACAAAATAATTTAATTTACAAGCAAGAAGAAATAAGAAAAATTACAATAACAACAACATGGCGGAAAATGCTATTCGACCTCCAAAACAAATAGGCCTAAATGAACTAAACAAAGAGGGCTGGGAATCTTGGCTTGAAAGCTTTGAATGGTATGAAATTGCTAACCAATTAAGTAGTAAAGCACCAGAGGTACAAGTTGCTATCTTTATGGCTGCAATGGGACGAGAGGCTCAAAATATTTTTAAATCTTTCAACTTAAATAATGCAGATAAAAATAATCTGAGCATTGTAAAAGACAAGTTCAACAACTATTTTTCTCCAAAGCTGAACACTACAATTGAAAGATTCAAATTCAATCAGATGAAACAGAAAGAAGATGAATCATTTAATGATTTTCTGACTAGGATCAAATTACAGATAGCAAACTGCAAATATGCTGTCATGTCTGATGAACTACTTAAAGATCGAATAGTTGTAGGAATTATTAACAATGAAATAAGAGAAAGACTTCTTAGTGAGGCTGACCTTAATCTGGAAAAAGCTACACAAATTTGCATAGCATGTGAAAATGCCACAAACCAAATGAAACATGTACTATCCGACTCAGACAAACAAGTTGCTGTGACAAAGATGAACAGTAAGAAGTGGGAAGATAGAAAAGAGCCGAGGAAAGAAAATACCACTAACCAAAGTCACAAAATAATAGAAAACTGCAGAAATTGTGGTAGATCCCACAAAATCAACCAATGTCCGGCATATCAAAAGAGATGCAACAAATGCAAGAAACTCAACCATTTTGCTAATCTTTGCAGATCCAAGAACACAAATTCATACAAAGTCAAACAAATTGTTGGGTCACCAGAACCTGAAATGATTCAAGAATTTGTAATCCAGTCAGTTGAAAACACCAACCTGACAGAAGATTGGTATGAAGAAGTAAAAATCAAAGGCAAAAAGGTAAACATGAAACTAGACACAGGTGCACAGTGTAACGTGTTGCCACTTAGCCTGGCAGGGAGATTAAATCTGGAAATCCAAAGGTCTCCAGTAAAAAGTTTAATTTCCTTTTCAGGACATCGAATTCCTGTCGAAGGACAAAGTTTAGCAATGTGCATGGTGAAAAACATGACTGCCTACATACGTTTCACCATATCCAGAGATAACACATGTCCCATCCTAGGCAGACAAACCTGTTCCAATTTAGGTCTTGTCAAGCGAGTAAACACCTGTCAAGCAATTACACAGGAATACCAAGAATTATTCGAAGGGATAGGATGTTTGAAAGGATATGAATACGAGGCAAAGTTTCAGACTTCGGACATGAACATGCAAGTAAGACCACCCAGACCTATTCCTCTATCTATTAAAGAAAGTGTAAAGAAAGAACTTGAGGAAATGGAAGACAATGGGATTATAAAGAAAGTAAATTACCCTACCCCCATCTCCAGTCAGATGGTTATAGCAAAACAGAAAGGAAAAATACGTATATGCATTGACCCATCGGATATCAATAAAGTAATTCTAAGAAGCCATTTCCCATTACGGACTTTTGATCAGATTGCAGTAAACCTGCATGGTTCAAAATACTTCACAAAGTTGGATCTGAAGAAAGGATACTGGCAGATCAAAGTAGCCCCCAACTCACAACGCTACTTTACCTTCAGCACTCCGTGGGGAAGATATATGTTCTTGAGAGTTCCCTTTGGAATTAAAACTGCTCCAGAAATATTCCAGAAAATCATGGCAGACTTACTCCAAGACCTTGAGGGTACAGAAAATTCAATGGACGATATCCTGATCCATGCTCCGGATCCACAGACCCTGGAAATAAGGACAAGAGCTGTACTACAGAGGCTTAAAGAAAATGGAATCAAACTGAATAGAGATAAATGCAAATTTCAACTTCAAGAAGTCCAATTTTTAGGTCATATTGTCACGACAGAAGGCATTAAAATTGACCCTGAGAAAGTGCGTGCAATAGGAGAAATTAAATCACCGAGCAACAAGCAAGAACTACAACGTCTCTTAGGAATGGTACAATACCTGAGCAGGTTCATCCCTAACCTTGCAGAGAAAACCAAAAACATGAGGTTGCTTTTGAAAAAAGATACACCTTGGCTATGGGACGAATCTCTCGATTGTGATCTCTTAGAGATCAAGACTTTGCTCAGAACTGCACCAACTCTGAAATTCTTTAATCCCAACGGAAATCTGACACTTTCAGTAGACGCCAGTTCATATGCCCTTGGAGCGGTTCTATTACAAAACGGAAAGCCCATAGCCTATGCTTCATCAGCTCTCAACTCCACTCAGCAGAACTACGCTCAGATAGAAAAGGAAGCACTTGCCATCAAATTTGGATGCGACAAATTCCATCAACTCATTTATGGCAAAACTGTTGACGTCGAGACGGACCACCGTCCTTTAGAAACCATATTCAAGAAGCCATTAAGCAAAGCACCCCCGAGGCTCCAGAGAATTTTTCTACAGATACAACAATATGATCTCAGGATTAAATACAAGAAAGGAAAAGAACTGCTAGCAGCTGATCTACTAAGTAGAGACTGCTCATATGAAGACACCTACTTGGAAGAAAACTTCGAAGTACTGATGACCACCCCGACAAATAAGTCAAGCTATGAGGAACTTCAAGCTCTTACAAAAGAGGACCAAGAACTACAAGAACTAAAAAACCTAATCTTATATGGCTGGCCAAACTACAAATCAGCAGTCCCTGAAAGCTGCAAGAAATACTGGCCATATAGAGATGAACTCTCGACAAACGAAGACCTAATCTTCAAAGGTAGCAGAGTCTTCATTCCCCTAAGGTGGAAAGCAAAGATACTCAAGTTAATCCACGAAGGACACCAAGGAACAAACAGCTGCTTGAGAAGGGCCCGAGACTCAATATACTGGCATGGCATGTCCCAAGACATCATCAACACAGTAGAAAATTGTAGGACTTGCCAAGTAAATCAGAGGAACAAGACAAAAGAACCAATGATCATAAAAGAGATACCGAGTCTTCCTTGGGAGATAGTCGCAGCTGACATTTTCTCAATAAAAGGAAAAAATTACCTGTTAATAACAGATAACTACTCTGGATTCATTGATTTCAAAGAAATGAAGACAATGAACTCTGCAGAAACTATTGAATCTCTTAAAAAATGGTTTAGCGTACATGGAATTCCCAGACTCCTGGAAACTGATAATGGACCAAACTTTACGTCCAGGGACTTTAAAGACTTTCAAAAGAAGTGGTTGTTCGACCACCAGACATCAAGTCCTCTATATCCTAAATCAAACGGATTAGCAGAGAGAGCGGTACAGACAGCCAAGAACCTCATCAGGAAGTGTTTGGATTCAGGACAAGAAGTGGAACTAGCACTTTTGAACTTTTACAACACTCCTAGAGATGGTCTTCCTTCACCAGCTCAGTGTCTGTTCAGTCGCAGGACCAGAACCCTCCTTCCCACTAGCACTCATCAGTTGGAACCAGAAATCCAAAAGGGACATACACAAAACCTAAGAAATAAGCGGGAGAAGCAGAAAACACACCACGATAAGACAGCAAAGACAACCCGAAGCTTCAAGGAAGGTGAAAATATAATGCTGAAACAGCATCACCATGAATGGATCCCTGCCAGAGTTACCCAAGAAGTAGCTCCAAGATCATATAAAGTGCAAACACCTACTGGTGAGTACCGCCGCAACAGCTCCTTCATGCGACATACGAATCTGGAGAGTCCAAAGCAACAACGAAGGAGAATCCCGGAGATCCCCAAGTCAACTCTACCGGAAGGACCTGGCCCAAGCTGTGATAAGGAACAGGCTCAAGTTCCTGAAGAACTCAATACTTCTCCAAGACCATTCACAGGCCAGGAACCCAGGAGTGATCACCAGAACGCGGAGCACAAGAACGGCACCCTGCCCATTACAACAAGGTCCGGGCGGATCATCAAGCCACCCAAACGATTTGAAGAATGAATTTCTTCAAAGGGGGAGATGTAACGGCAGCTGGCATGCCTATATAGTAAATTATCTGTGAACACATATTTATCACTGATGATACTCTGTGCAGTTGCCTTTTGACTGTTTATAATATTTACGACATGTAAACATATGTCTAAGAATTAATATGCTATATCTGATGTTAGCCTAAAAGAAATAAAGTCTTTCTTTTTTAAGCTTACAAATACTTCTTGCTTATTAACGTCAACAAATACAAGGACGTTACACCTAGTAATCGACCTACATACCAATAGGGCCTTATTTCCCTTCCAGAAATCTTTATATTTCGTGGAGGGTGACCTGGTGCAGGAAATCTTTGGTTCTTTATTTTGCGATATTACCACCCTTAGATAGTCTGATTTTAACACTCGCACACAAAAACACAAATTCATTAGAGATTAATGAGAAAGTGTTGTATTACTTACCAAAGAGGAGTCAGTGTTTTCTCAGTGTGGAGTGCGAAAAGGTGGAGAAGCAAATTAACTATTTTACTGAATTTCTCAATAGCCTTACTCCCGCAGAAATGCCTCCACACTTGTTAAACCTTAATATTAATGCTATTGTTATGCTTCTGGGAAATTTGAATCCTAAGCAGCGTCATTGCAATGGCACACCTAAGGTGATCCAGCGCGAATGCGCTTTCATATCCTTGAAGCACGAATTCTGACAGGGACCAAATGTGGACGCACTGTATTAGTACTAAAAATATCTATGGCTCCTTCAGATGCCAACCTTCCCTTCAATCTGAAGAGTCACAAGTTTACACTAAGGTTGGATTTTGCTATGACGATTGATAAGGCTCAAGGCCAAATCTTTGCTAGAGTGGGTCTCTTGCTACAAGTTTACGCATAGACATTTCTATGTGGCTTTTCACGTGTGCGAACATTGGATAGCATGCACCTAAAGTTGAACCTACGTTTATATAAAACTAGAAATTCAATTTTTCATTAGGTTCTTTAAATGAATTTATTCCATTTATATGCAGGCTTATCTGTAATATAATTTGTATTGCATGCTATTTTATTTTCTATATAATTTTGTTTTCTATTTAATTTTATGAATATATTTATTTAAACTTTTCAACAATTTCTAATGTTATACTAATAAGATACTTTTTACTAATTACCTATTACTAAGGTATAAATATATGCACTGCGACTGCAAATAGAGGACAAAATACAAAATGGTATCCAATATTTATTAGTTTGTATGTTTTATATCTCTATATATATAAAAGTCAATGTCTGTCTGTCTGTTTCGCGATAAACTCAAAAACTACTGAACCAATTGGTACCAAATTTTGCATGTCGCTTTTTATAAACCTGAGGAAAATTTTCGGCTGCATTTTGATTAGTATTTTTGGCTATTTCTTTTTTTCATTTGAAGAACTTTTTTTACGCGGACTAATCCGGAATGGAATGAATACCTAAATATGGCCATTTTTTTAAGCATCGGTGGTTCAGTGGTAGAATGCTCGCCTGCCACGCGGGCGGCCCGGGTTCGATTCCCGGCCGATGCATTTTTTTTTTACAATTTTTAAGACTCTTATATCTTCTTCTTCTATATACAGGGTGTACCAGGTAAATTGGGACTAACTTTGACAGTCCATAAAACAAAAACTACTTGAGATTAAAAACTTGTTTTTTTTTTCATTACGTAGCCATATTCATGTAAAATGCAACAGTACATGTGTGCGCAGTGTAGTGATGAAGATTAACCGAGAATTTGAAAATCGAGCTGCTATCATCGTTGCTCTGCGCGCCGGAAGGAGCCCCAAAGAGATAGTGGATTTTCTTAAGTTGCCCAAAACCACTATTTATCGTGTCAAGAAGCAGTTTGATGAGGCCGACAGTAACAAAGAAGGGATAGCTACAAGGAAAAAGCACTCGCGTCGATCGGACAGGGTAAGAGGCGAAGAATTTGTCAAAAATGTCAAGGAGAAGATTGATGGAAACCCTGGGAAGAGCATGAGGGCCATAGCCAAGGAAATGGACGTTGGCTCTATGACAATTGTCAGAACTATCCATGAGGACCTTGGTCTCAAGTCTTATGCCCTTCGGAAAGGTCAGTTGCTGACTGAGAATATGAAGAATAACAGAAAAGGAAAGGCTGCTGCCCTCCTCAACAACCTGAAACACGACTCTTTTGGCATGCTAAGGTTCTTCTCTGACGAAAAGAACTTTGACGTGGACCAAAAGGTAAATCCCAGGAATGATCGCTGGATCTGTAAAGACCCCTCAGAGATACCTGTCGTGATGCACACGAAATTTCCTGCCTCCGTAATGGTCCTTGGCGTTATCAGCAGTGAAGGTGATGTCATGCCTCCCCATTTCTTTGAGAAGGGCCTTAGGATGAACGCTGACACCTACATCAATGTTCTGGAGACCGTTGTGAAGCCTTGGATGGACATGGTGGCCGCAGGAAGGAAGTATGTCTTCCAACAGGACTCAGCTCCAGCCCATAAGGCAAAAAAGACACAATCGTGGCTGACACTTAACGTCCCTAGTCACTGGGGTCCTGATATTTGGCCCCCTAATTCTCCAGATTGCAATCCCCTCGACTACTATGTATGGGGCGTTGTTGAGAGAGATGTCAACAAAGCTCCTCATACCACCATCCAGTCTGTCAAGAAAGCAGTTCACACGGTGATGACCCAAATGGACAAGGTCATCGTCGCCAAGGCTTGTGCTTCATTCCGCACTCGCCTCGAGACTGTTGTAGCTAATAATGGAAACTTCATTGAATAAATAAAAACTATATCCTTTTATCTACTACTATGTCAAATTTAATTCGGATATTTTAATTTTTACTTGCAAAAAATTTCAGTTAAAATACCATTGTTGAAATTCCCAATTTACCTGGTACACCCTGTATATAAAAATGAATGTTTGTCTGTTGGTCTGTTTGTTTGTATGTCTGGTATACAAATTCGCAGTAGTTCACTAATTCAAACCAAAATTTCCATACATAGGTAAAAAAATACGGGGAAGACGATAGGCTATTTTAAAAAATATATAAATCAATTATTAAAACTATATATTTTTAGTCAGAAAATGATGATGACGATATTGCTGTATCATGTTTGATTATCAGATACAAAATTATATCGGGAAAAATTCCAAAAAGCAGAGACCACGGGAGAAACCAGTTCATTATTTTGTACGCAGGAACAAAATTCTAACAGAAAAACATTCATTCGAGCAGAAAACAAAAGCCAGATCATCTTTCTATAAAAATATCGCTTCTCAGACACAAAGTTTGGAGCGGGACGTTTCACAAGAGTGACATCCACGGCGCCAATTTATAATTGTAACGAATAGTATTTGAATAAAAACATTTAATCGGGTAAAACCCGGGCGTTGCCCGGGTCATTCGGCTAGTATTATATATAATATAAATATATATTATTATATCAACTATAATAATTAAATCAAATACCTAAACACTAATATAATACAATTTTTGCCATCACACACACTTTTTTCCTTTAGTTTATGTGTTACTTCTGTATTGCTATTCTATGGCACTTCTAATATTTATTATTGATATACTTTTAGTATGAAGGAAATTGCACCCAAGGGATTTCTCGGGCGAAGCCGGGTCATTCGCCTAGTATATTAATAAAAGTCAATATCTGTTGTCTGTTTCGCGATAAACTCAAAAACTACAGACCCAATTGGTACCAAATTTTGCATGTCGCTCTTTATACACCTGAGGAAAAATTTCGGCTACATTTTGATTAGTATTTTTGGCTATTTATTTTTTCATTTGAAGAACTTTTTTTATGCGGAGGAGTAAATACGAGACGAAATAACAACACCGGCCAATTAAGCGACCAATGAGCGTTCTGCATTTTTTTTTCAAGTTGCTTGCGTACTTTTTTTAAATATATTTTTATACAAGTGTTACTTTTTTTTTTACAAAAGTATTGAGGTGTTGAGAGAGAAATTTATATTATTAAGTTATGGTAAGTGCACACAATGCAATTAAAAAAAACTTTACGAAATTAGCGTTATTGAATGTGAATAATGGCTTTCATATTTTTGTCTAATTTCCATGTGCTCTTTTATTTTTTACAGAAAAATATTTACATGTCAGTATTTTGGATTATTTTTTTTATAAACCTATTTTTTCTTTGGCATATTCCCCTATAGTTTCAAACTCCAAGCATAGAAAATTCCTTATATATTAATTCTTAATATCTCTCTAATTATAACACGCCTGTAGAAGGGTTTTTTGCCCGAAAGCTTGCTGATATATTTATAATAAAAGAAACTCTTCTTTTTTATTTCGTCTTTTCGTCTAAACTATTTTTTCTTATTCTTACTGGGAAGATGGGCATCGCAGTCAAGATCCATCGCAGTCACTCACTCAACTCAGACAATTTCAAGGGTTAATGCGCTGAGGCGGGTACCTGGGGGTTGGGTGGAAAAGCTGCCATCTATTTAAACTATATTGACTTTGAAACAACTAAATGGATTGCAAAAAATAATTATATCAAATAACTTGTTGAAGTTTGAGATTGAATCAAGGAATAAAAGGATTATTTATTAAACAAAGTAACTTAAAACAAGATGTTAAAGTAGCAACATTGTAAAGGCAAGTACATATAGGAAGGCGAGGGACAAAGACTAAATATTGACGTCGACCGCAGCGCCGCCGCGGCCGTTGATTGGTCGATCCTCCAATGGTCCACGCCAATCTTTGGATCGCTATTCCAACACTCCCTCTCGATCCAAAATGTTCAGTAGACCTCTTAAGTAGTGGAATTTGTTTCGTGGAAGAGGTTTAGTCATTATATCAGCTAGCTGTTCTGAGCTGCAAACATGATGCACTTTAAGTTCACCTTCTTCATGTTTGGATCTAATGAAGTGGTAGCGAACATCAATATGTTTCGTTCGTTTGTGGAATACTGGATTTTCAACAAGTTTTATTGCTGCTTGGTTGTCGATATAAAGTTCAGTTTCTTTAGTAATATCACAGCCGATGCCCTGTAGAAGTCTTCTGATCCAAATCAATTCCTTAGCAGCACTGCAGGCAGCGATGTATTCACTTTCGGTGGTTGAAAGTGCGATAATTGGTTGTCGTTGGCTTGCCCAAGAAACAGTTCCTCCGTTCATCATGAAGGCATAACCAGTCGTACTTTTTCTGGAGTCAACATCACGAGCAAAATCACTATCAGAGTAGCCAACAAGTTGGTCTTGTCCAGTGAAGAGAATTCCCATGTGTGGAGTGCCTTTCAGATAACGGAAAATATTCTTCACTGTTGTACAATGTGCAGGTCCTGGATATTCTAGGAATTTACTCACTTGTGAAACTGCATAAGTGATATCTGGACGTGAAACACATGATGCAAACATAAGGGATCCAACAGCTTCTCGAAAAGGGAATTTAGGCATCTTTTCCTTTTGTTCTGGAGTAGGACAGTCCTGCTTTGTTAAGATGACAGAATGATCCATAGGCACCGAAGCAGGAATACAGTCAGCCATATTAAATTTACTCAAAATTTTGTCAATATATGATGACTGGTGAATGAAAATACTTGCCCTATCTTCTGACTGCTCTATTTGTAGCCCAACAAAAAAGTTAACACTTCCAGATGTAATTTCAAATGCGTGTTCTAACTCATCCATTATAATAGCTATTGCCTCTTTATCTTTAGATAGAATAATTCCATCATCAACATAGAGAGCTAAGATAACATTTGAATCATTGTGTGTTCCAATGAAGATGCACGGGTCGGCGTCTGATGTTTTGAAATTATGGCTATTCAAAAAATTGGTAAATTTCTTATTCCAATTTCTAGAAGATTGTTTAAGACCATACAGACTTTTATGTAATCTATAGCAGCTATTATCATCTCTCTTGTAGCCTTCTGGTTGTTCAAGATAAACAAGTTCCTCTAATTCGCCATTGAGAAAAGCTGTCTTTACATCGAATTGCTTAAGAAACATCCTTTCAGAAGCAGCGTGTGATAAAAGAATGCGTAACGAATCATACCTGACTACTGGGCTAAACGTATCGAAATAGTCAACATTTTTGATTTGAGAATAGCCTTTTGCAACTAATCTGGCTTTGAACCGTTGAATTGTACCATCGGACTCCGTTTTAATTTTATAAACCCATTTACAACCGATAGGTTTATGACCATCTGCCAAACGTTCTAAAGTCCATGTTTTATTTTTATTTAATGCATCAATCTCTTCATCCATGGCTAATTTCCATCTTTCTGAATCTGAACTCGTTATTGCATCTATATAGTTACTGGGTTCATCAGCGAGCGCAAAGTTACATTGGCTATTCGAAACTTTAGAGCGTGTTATCATTGGATGCGAACTGATATCGGATACTGGCGGCATTTCCTGCACTGGAATGTTTGCTGTCGCAACTGGTGATTCATCCGGAGCGCTGTTAATCTGAAATATTATTTCTTTCGGTTTGGTAGATTCTCTATCTGGAGTAGCTTTCTCATCGAATGTGACATCTTTAGAAATTCTTATTTTTCTAGTTTTCCAATCCCATAATCTAAAATTTTTGCTTGTATTCTCATAACCTAAAAACATAAGTTTTATCGATTTATTATCCCACTTTTTACGGTTTTCTTTGGGAATATGCATATAAGCATTACAGCCAAATATTTTATAGTTAGCTACATTAGGCTTTGTGCCAAAGTAAAGTTCATAAGGTGTCGTTCCAGGGGTTTGCTTAGTCGCACTTCTATTTAGAATATGAGTTGCTGTGTTACATGCCTCAGCCCAAAAAAATCCTGGAAGATTTCGTGAATTTAGCATGGACCTGGCTGCTTCCACAATCGTACGATTGTCTCTTTCTATACGTCCTATCTGTTCGTGCACATAAGGTGCAGTGAACTCGTGAATTATCCCAAATCTTTTACATAAATCTGCAAAATTATCGCTTTTGAATTCTAGCGCATTATCAGTCCTAAGAACTTTTATCTTATTTCCAGTTTGAGTATAGATTAGAGTAGCATATTCTTTGAATATATCTAGCACATCTGATTTGTTTTTAATAAAATAAATATGGCGATAACCACTAAAGTAATCTTTAAATAAGCAGAAATACAGATATTTACTTAATGATTGAGTCTGCATTGGGCCACAAATATCAGCATAAATAAACTCACCTAGCTGGTAGTTTTTGCCATCTGAGGGATAGCACGACTTTCTATGGGCTTTTCCAAGTTGGCATCCTTCACAGAAGAAAAATTCTCCCTCTAAATCTTGAGGCTGCAGACCATCCACCAATCCTTTGGTCGCCATCTCTCGAAGTGTAGCAACTGGAAGATGCGCAAGTCTCTCGTGCCACAACTGAAGCTTGTTCTCGCTGGTGATGTATCCTTGTGATGATGACGTAACCTTGAAGAGCATCCTGTAGAGGCCGTCATGACGCACTCCTACGGCTTTTAGGTCATTATCCATGAAGATCTGTAGCTTGTCATGTTTGATAATGACGTTGAATCCTCTTCTTGTGGACGTAGAAAGGCTATACAAATTTTTCTTTAGTTGCGGCGAGTAGAGCACATTTCTTATGTACGTATTGTACCATCCACCGTCGACGTAGGCTTGAATCTCGATGTCTCCCATGCCTTCTGCAAGTAGTGTCGAGTTGTCTCCCAAGTAGATTGGATGATCACTGGTGAACGGCGTGTAGGTCTTGAACCACTCTCGTCGAAATGTCATGCTGCAGCTTGCACCGTTGTCAGCATACCAAATATAATTGGGCTCTACTTGATTATCGCACAAAATAAGTCCATAATCACTTGAACTTCCTTTTGAATCATGAAGATTTTTGGATTTATTTTTCTCATTAGCTAATCTTTTTCTACATTCGCGGCTCCAATGTCCAATTTTGTGACAATAGTGGCATTTAGTGTTCTTCTTGGCATCTTGAAAAGAACGTTGTGTATCTTTAGGCTTCGTTCGTGCTTGCCTGTGTAATAAGGCCTCATCTTGTTTAGAAGAACCGCTTTGTTGATTCCTTGTTTCTTCAATCAAAGTCTTGCAGTTAAATTGTTAAGAGTTTGAGCTTTCGGATCTAACGATTCCCACGCTGCAACAAAGTAGCGCATACTCGAAGGCAAAGTATTTAAAATTTTTGCTACCTTTTGATCTTCCGTTATGGTTCCGCCCATTTGTGAAATTTGTGCAGAAATATTTTCAATTTTTGCTATGTAATCACTTATTGTTTCCGATGTCAATCGTGCATCGAAGAATTGTTGCCAAAGTAGGCCAATAGTAAATTCGGATTTTTGTTCATGAATAGCAAGTAATTTCTGCCACATTTGTGAAGCGGAAGTACAGTTCATCAGGGGCTGAAGAAACCTTAATTCGATTGCCTGTGATAATAACATCCTTGCCTTAATGTCCTTTGATTTCCAATTCTGTAGTGAACTTTCAGAGTTACTGTCGGAGGAAACAACATTCGGCTTTATTTCTAAGCCTTCCAATAATTCTAGTAATTTTTGTTGTTCCAAAAGAAGCCTGAATTGGAATTTCCATAGTGAAAAGTTTTCACCATTAAAAACTTTAATCCTTGAAAGACAATCTTCGCTCATCTTCTTTGTCTTGGAATCGGCCAACGACAAAAAGAAACTAGGGTTATGGTTGGCGGTTGACGCCTAAACTTCGAGCAAAACAAAGGCTTACTCACTGCTGGCGGTTAATCCTTTTAGGCGCAGTGGAAGCGTGCTGGGCCCATAACCTGTTGAAGTTTGAGATTGAATCAAGGAATAAAAGGATTATTTATTAATCAAAGTAACTTAAAACAAGATGTTAAAGTAGCAACATTGTAAAGGCAAGTACATATAGGAAGGCGAGGGACAAAGACTAAATATTGACGTCGACCGCAGCGCCGCCGCGGCCGTTGATTGGTCGATCCTCCAATGGTCCACGCCAATCTTTGGATCGCTATTCCAACATAACTAAACATTAATATAATACAATTTTTGCCACCACACACATGTGTTACTTCTGTATTGCTATTCTATGCCACTTCTACTATTTATTATTGATGCCCTTTCAGTATGAAGGAAATTGCACTTGGGGGAATTCTCGGGCGAAGCGGGGTGATTCGTCTAGTATATATATATCACACAGAGAAGTACGATGAGTCAGCCCATCAACCCTGGGGCAAGGAAGAGGGATATTGAAGATTGATTTTTTTCCTAGAAACGGAGGGCAGCGACAACAAAAACAAGAGGGTTGCTGAAACCGCAGGCCGCTGGCCTATTTTGTGGACAAAATAGGCGCCTTAGTTATTTTAAGTTTATATATATATACTTTTAATCTCCTCCCTTTTAACCTTTTATATATAGTTTTAAATTTTTTTAATTCTTTTAAAAAAATATTATTTGCGCAATCTTGTATATATTTCAAAATTGAGTATTTTTGTTTATCTATATTTTTGATATGTGTACATTGAAAGCTTATTTTATTAATCTAAATAAAATATGTTTAATAGAAAAGAAGTGGTTAATTTTCCCATCAACATCTTTAGGCCTCTACATGTCCCATAGATGTATGAATTTGTGGTCTGCTTTTCTGCAGCCACTGGCGGCTAATTTGGATATGATTTGAAACTTGTAAATAGTTATTAATGCTAACAGCAAAGAAAAACCATTAAAATCTTCTCGCTTATTAAAGTGGTATTTCTATTCGTGAAAAAGTTCTGGATGTTTATGAAGCCAGAAAAAAGGAGGCGGAACAGTCACTCAAGTTCTATTCCCAGCAATGAAAAATATCTATTAGAATAATATCTATTGAAATGAGAACGGCACGAAATTTCTGGGACAGAATGAGGCGATGGATGGTACTCTGTGGATAATGTACTGTGCAGACACTTAGGTACTCAGCCTCCTTTCTGGATACCTTGGTGAGAGCATTGTCGATCTACGCGAGATGCAATACTGTGGTGTGTCGATTTACTGGTCCAGCGATGGCTCAGAAAGTCTCTCAAGTTAGTGTTTTATTGAAGTTTCTTGATAACTACATTCATATGGGAAGACAAAAAGGACAACACCCCGGAATGTACATCTGGTCCTCTCCCTGGATTCCTCCGCTGTGCCTGGTGATTTATGGCGGCCGTCTGTTTATATATCTCGACGGTGGGGTGCGGCATCCCGGTAGGCTGGAATGAAATCTTTCAGCCCCCACAGTACTCCCCTTCCAGTGGCGAAGTCGCGATTTGTGCACAAAGTGGTTAATTACAATATATATACATCATCATATAGGCAAGAAAATAAAATAAGGAGAAATATAGTCTATTGCTCCTTAAATCTCACGGGTTTCTTTAAATTCTCCCTGATCTTGTCCTAGGCAGGTCTGGTGCTGATCCTGTTCCTTGGAATTCTGTGTACTTCTCCACATCTGGTGGGTCAGTATTCTGTTGGGACGATGTAGAAGGCAGCGCTCCCGACACGATGGGTCTTGTTGCAGTAGGGTGTTCTGCAGTTATATTGTCCGAATCTGCCAGTAAGTATGCAGGTCGCAATCGGTCAATCGATGTGGTAACATTTTTTCCTTTCACTTTGAGTGTGAAATACTTGTCTGTTCTTTCAAGGACTGGGAAGGGTCCCTCATATGGTGGTTCCAGAGGTTTCTTCACTCGATCTGTCCTGATAAATACATGTGAACATGTTTTCAGATCTTTATGAACAAATACTTTAGTCTTCGAATGATGTTTTTCATTTAAGGGTTTGAGCAATTCCATTTGCTTTTGAAGCTGCTGAACAAATTCTTCAGCATGCAGGTGATGTTTAGAAGCATCAAAGAATTCGCCAGGCAGTCTGATGGTTTTGCCATATACCATCTGAGACAAAGAATGGTTGTTATCTTTGTTGATAGCACAGCACGCAAGCCTAGGAGAACTGTTGGCAGCGTTTCTGTCCACTTAATACTATTGTGGGCACGAATGGCAGTTTTAATGGTTCTATGGAGCCTTTCAATCTTCCCGTTACACTGAGGGTGGTACGCCGTGGAATGACGAAGTTTGATACCACACAGCGTTGTTAAATCTTTGAAAAGCTGAGAAGTAAACTGCTTTCCTTGATCTGATATCACTGTATGCGGTGCTCCAAATCTAACAATCCAGTTTTCGTAGAACGCTCTCGCTACCGTTTCAGACTTCATATCTGGTAGCGGAATAACTTCCATCCAGCTGGTGTACCTGTCGATGCAGGTCAGACAGTAGATGTTACCATTCGATGGAGGTAAAGGACCAATTAGATCGATGTGGACAACACTAAATCTTTCATCCACTTCTTGATATTTGCCTATTTCTGATTTTGTGTGTATCGACACCTTGCACTTTTGGCAGTTGACACAAGCTTGAGCCCATTTTCTAATGTATTTATTCATATTGGGCCATATAAATCTTGATGTTAATTGTTTAGTAGTGGCTTTGATGCCTGGGTGTGAGAGTTCGTGGAAGTTCCTAAAAACCATCATTCGGAATTTAATTGGAATGAATGGTCTAATATTATTAGTAGACACGTCACACCATAACAAATTGCCTGATTGTAGTGGGCATTGCTTAAATTTTAGAGAGGTATTCTTTGAAATCAGGTTTTGTAGTTCTGAATCACCAGTTTGTTCTTTGGCGATCTCTTCATAGTCGATAGTTGTGATAGCATCAACTCTGGACAGAGCATCGGCGACTATGTTGTCAGTACCTTTTATGTACTTGATGTCAGTAGAGAATTGGGAGATGTATTGTAGATGTCTTAATTGTCTAGGAGAAGCTTTCTCATTTTTTTGTTTGAATGCGTAAATTAAAGGTTTGTGATCAGTCAAAATTGTAAATTCACGTGCCTCAAGCAGGTGCTTGAAGAATTTGATAGACAAATATATTGCGAGAAGCTCTCTATCATATGTACTATAATTACATTGAGCAGGATTTAATTTTTTAGAGAAAAATGCTATTGGTTTCCAATTATTATTGTCAAGCTGTTGGAGAACTGATCCAACTGCCCGATCTGAAGCATCTGTACAGAGTGAGATAGGCAGTTCAGTATCGGGGTAGGCTAACAGTGCTGTATTAGCTAGGGCTTGTTTGCATTTTTCAAACTGAACTTCAGCTTCTTTAGTCCATTTTATTTCGCTTCTATTATTTTTCTTGGCTCCCCTCAAGTATTCATGAAGGATTACCTGAGTCTCTGCGGCATTGTTCAAAAAGGTACGATAAAAGTTTAGCATACCCAAAAATATGCGTAATTCATGAACTGTTTTTGGTTTCTTATATTCTAGAATAGCTTTAACCTTTGTTGGGAGTGGTTTCACACCGTGAGAGGTAATTAGGTATCCTAGAAAATCAATTTCCTGTACTAGGAATTTAGATTTAGAAAGATTGATTCTCAATCCATAGGAATTTAGTCTGCTGAATAAGGTTTCAAGGTGGCTATAATGCTCTTCTTCCGTTTTAGAGGCTACCAGAATATCATCTAAGTAGACAAATGCAAAGTCCAAGTTTCTTAAGACTTCATGCATGAATCTCTGAAAGGTAGCAGTAGCATTTCTAAGACCGAAACTCATTACATTAAATTCGAATAGCCCAAAAGGAGTAATGATGGCAGTCTTAGGTTTATCCTCTTCAGCAATTGGAATCTGATAGAATGCCTTGCATAGGTCTATTTTTGAGTACACACGAGTACCTTTTAAGATGTGGTGGAAATCGTCCAGTCTAGGGATTGGATAACGATCTGGAAGTGTAACTGCATTGAGTCTTCTATAATCACCACAAGGTCTTAGTGACTCGTCCTTTTTTGAAACTAAATGTAGTGGACTCGCCCAAGGAGAATTTGAGGGTCTAATTATTCCATTATTCAACATATATTGAAATTCTGCCTTAGCAAGAGTTAATCTCTGTGAATCTAGACGACGGGCTTTTGAGTGAATTGGCTGACCTCTTGTAGGAATATAATCCTTAACGCTATGTTTTGCTTCTACAAAATCTGATGGTGGCCTACATAGGTTAGGATATTTGGTTAGGATAGCGCTGACCTTGGATGATGAATTTAGAGTGCTAATATTTCCCATGTCTGAGATTGACTGAATGACGCCTCTTATGGAAAGATTAGTTATTCCATCAATTAGGCGTTTATTTTTTATATCAATTATCAATCCAAAGTTGTTCAAAAAATCGGCTCCTATTATTGCTCTGTTAGTATTGGCGATTACAAAAGGCCATTGGAATTGACGTCGAAGTCCGATATCCAAATTTCTAACCTTTGTTCCATAGGTAACAATTTCTGTACCATTGGCTGCATATAATTTATAATCAGAGCTAGGCATCCTATTTTTATCCTTTGGAGGTATTATAGATATATCAGCACCACTGTCCACTAAAAATCGAAATCCCGTGTTTTTGTCCGTCACAAATAATCGGAGATTGCGACAATCCTGAATGCCGGCAGAAGAGCTTGTCGCTACTCTGTCCGCCGGTTGGGGTTTTCCGACTCTTTCCAACTGCACGGAGATCTGCATTTATTTTGCAAGCAATTACGACCAAATCTAAAATGGTAATAGCAGTATTTCCCTTTTGGATCGAAAGATCTTTGAGAATTACTTCTCGGTCTTGACTGAGTCCTATTTTTGGATCGAGATCTAGATCTATCCAGTCTCAATTCGGACACCTGCCGTTCAAGATCTTCCAATTTGGCGATCAAGCGATCTGTTGATGAAGAAGGCACTTCCGTATCATATATTTCTTTGGAAGAGTTTATTTCATTTATTTTATCGGCCATTATGGCCAATTTGCTAATGTCCTCTTCGCTTACAATAAGTATGTTCTTTATGGATGTGGGCAGTTTATCAAGCCATAAAGTTTTTATTAATTTGTCAGATATATCTGGAGTAGCGAGGGATCTGAGCTTTTGTAGTAACTGGCTCGGCTTCATGTCTCCGAGCTCAATATCTGAAATTAACTTTTTAATTCTCAACCCTTCACTTTCTCTGAACAATTCAAGTAGTCGTGATTTACATTCAGAGTACTTGTTGTCGCTTTTGCTATTAATTATGTCTCAAATGTTTTCTATATATTTAGGTTCTAATTGGGAGATCAAATAAATAAATTTAGTGTCTTCCTGAATAATTCCACCTATTTTGAACTGTGCTTCTACCTGGAAGAACCATATTTCAGGTTTTTCAACCCAGAAAGGCGGTATTTTAACACTAACTTTGCATATTTCTGAGGTATCGCTAGTCTTATTTTCTGTTTCCATTTTACGTAAATTTAAATTCGACACAACAGCTTAGAGATAAAGTTAAAAATAAAAATATTGAGATAAAATAACAAGGAAGATAATATAAAAACTTATCTTAGTCTTGAGATGATATCCCGATATCCTGGATGATGCTTCTTTTCAAACTTGAATCACTTTTTGCATTTCTTTATCTCTTGAAATCTTCGTATGCTTTTTCTTTTCAATCACGTCCGGCTCACCAATGTGGTGTGTCGATTTACTGGTCCAGCGATGGCTCAGAAAGTCTCTCAAGTTAGTGTTTTATTGAAGTTTCTTGATAACTACATTCATATGGGAAGACAAAAAGGACAGCACCCCGGAATGTACATCTGGTCCTCTCCCTGGATTCCTCCGCTGTGCCTGGTGATTTATGGCGGCCGTCTGTTTATATATCTCGACGGTGGGGTGCGGCATCCCGGTAGGCTGGAATGAAATCTTTCAGCCCCCACAATACAACAACATAGATGACTACTGTAATGGGGACAGATTGTGAGCAACTAAAACCACGATCCAACTGGACTGGACAAGCTGAGTGCTCTGGAAGTGTGACAAAACTGGATGGTCGAAGAATAGTTCAGAGCCGGTGACCTGACTGAACGGGATGGAGCATTGGACGTTCTAGGAAAGCATAGAAATCTGATAATTGGGCCTGTGTACTCAGGTTGTATATAAGGAATGTGTAAACGGTAATCTGTAAGCGTCACCTTCTGCAGTCCAGGCCTAGAAGGTACATCACTGATTTCTGCCCACCATTTTCTCTCCTCCATTCGATGGCAGGTCAGGACAATGGCGTCGACGCTGTAAGATAGATGATAAGCTTTATGTGGCCAAAGACATCAAGATGATTAATGAGTTTACAAATGAATGGAGGAGATAATTGTCCTGTTCGGGACGAAAGGCTTTAGGGGGAGAGAAATGTTTTTCCGACGACAGAAATAAAGATCTGAAAAGTGTGGCAAAAACATTGTAGGCCGTGCGGTCGCGCGCTTCTGAACAACTAAAAGCGCGCGCGGATGTTGGCGTCAATTTGCCAATTGATCCTTTATTAGTTTCCTGGAAGATATACTGATTCTCGCTGCTTTTTCGCTTTTGGTTCGTTTTTTTTTTGCATTTGATTAAGTTAAAAGGATTGAACATAGATCCTTATCGATCCCGCGCGCTTCTTTTAACTATTCTTTACACACAGAAGACAGATGGTATGGCGCCATCATAACAATACCATTAATATCATACCTTTTGTGTTAATATATTTAATAATTATTATTCAAAAGAGAGAGCTAATAAAACTGTTAGAAATATAATCCTTAATAACATAAAACAATAACACTATTGAAAACACAAATAAAAAATATTCAAGATAATGGTCTCGGCAGAAATTTTTAAAATATATTTAAGTTAAATTTTCAACTTTTGAATCGCTTTAATTGTAGATTTTCAATTTTACATTTCAAAGTTTTTATATATTTTTCAAATTAATTTTATTAAACAAACAAAAAGAAATTAAAAATCATCATTAAATGTTTGTAAACAAGGTTCTCTCGTTTAATATGACAAGTAAAAAGCTGTGTTTTAATAATATATAATTCCATAATTACTTCTCATTAAAATATATATAACGTTATTTTAATATTGTTGAAACAAATTTTAATTAAAATGAAAATGTCCGGACAAAATACACGGGGTAAAAAAATTGAAGACGACCCATTGGAATTACCGGGTTTTTATTTTGACCGTTTAACGAAAAAATATTACCGAAAGTTACCAAACTATAACAAAGGCTTCATAACAAATGAGAAAATATCTCAAATATGTGCAAATGAAGAAATGTATAAAGTACAGCAAAGAAAACTAACTAACATTCCCAGCTTGCTTAAGACATATCAATTTGGCTCATATACAAGCCCACAATTTAAAAAACTTGTCTTTTCAAATAAACTAAAACTTATACAAAATGAGTTTCAAGAAGAATGTAAAACAATGAGCCATATAATAGCGGATGAGGAGCTGCCGTATTATTTTTCATCCGATGAGAAATACACCTGTTTCAAATTAAAATATAAATTTACTAAAAATAAACATATCAGATATAAAATGAAACCAATTTTAAGTGATTATTTTGAAGATAATAGAACGATAAATCTTAATATTGGCAAAATAACAGACGAAAGCTATTATATAATGAAAATAGGTGAAATGTACACTTGTGAAACTGCATAAGTGATATCTGGACGTGAAACACATGATGCAAACATAAGGGATCCAACAGCTTCTCGAAAAGGGAATTTAGGCATCTTTTCCTTTTGTTCTGGAGTAGGACAGTCCTGCTTTGTTAAGATGACAGAATGATCCATAGGCACCGAAGCAGGAATACAGTCAGCCATATTAAATTTACTCAAAATTTTGTCAATATATGATGACTGGTGAATGAAAATACTTGCCCTATCTTCTGACTGCTCTATTTGTAGCCCAACAAAAAAGTTAACACTTCCAGATGTAATTTCAAATGCGTGTTCTAACTCATCCATTATAATAGCTATTGCCTCTTTATCTTTAGATAGAATAATTCCATCATCAACATAGAGAGCTAAGATAACATTTGAATCATTGTGTGTTCCAATGAAGATGCACGGGTCGGCGTCTGATGTTTTGAAATTATGGCTATTCAAAAAATTGGTAAATTTCTTATTCCAATTTCTAGAAGATTGTTTAAGACCATACAGACTTTTATGTAATCTATAGCAGCTATTATCATCTCTCTTGTAGCCTTCTGGTTGTTCAAGATAAACAAGTTCCTCTAATTCGCCATTGAGAAAAGCTGTCTTTACATCGAATTGCTTAAGAAACATCCTTTCAGAAGCAGCGTGTGATAAAAGAATGCGTAACGAATCATACCTGACTACTGGGCTAAACGTATCGAAATAGTCAACATTTTTGATTTGAGAATAGCCTTTTGCAACTAATCTGGCTTTGAACCGTTGAATTGTACCATCGGACTCCGTTTTAATTTTATAAACCCATTTACAACCGATAGGTTTATGACCATCTGCCAAACGTTCTAAAGTCCATGTTTTATTTTTATTTAATGCATCAATCTCTTCATCCATGGCTAATTTCCATCTTTCTGAATCTGAACTCGTTATTGCATCTATATAGTTACTGGGTTCATCAGCGAGCGCAAAGTTACATTGGCTATTCGAAACTTTAGAGCGTGTTATCATTGGATGCGAACTGATATCGGATACTGGCGGCATTTCCTGCACTGGAATGTTTGCTGTCGCAACTGGTGATTCATCCGGAGCGCTGTTAATCTGAAATATTATTTCTTTCGGTTTGGTAGATTCTCTATCTGGAGTAGCTTTCTCATCGAATGTGACATCTTTAGAAATTCTTATTTTTCTAGTTTTCCAATCCCATAATCTAAAATTTTTGCTTGTATTCTCATAACCTAAAAACATAAGTTTTATCGATTTATTATCCCACTTTTTACGGTTTTCTTTGGGAATATGCATATAAGCATTACAGCCAAATATTTTATAGTTAGCTACATTAGGCTTTGTGCCAAAGTAAAGTTCATAAGGTGTCGTTCCAGGGGTTTGCTTAGTCGCACTTCTATTTAGAATATGAGTTGCTGTGTTACATGCCTCAGCCCAAAAAAATCCTGGAAGATTTCGTGAATTTAGCATGGACCTGGCTGCTTCCACAATCGTACGATTGTCTCTTTCTATACGTCCTATCTGTTCGTGCACATAAGGTGCAGTGAACTCGTGAATTATCCCAAATCTTTTACATAAATCTGCAAAATTATCGCTTTTGAATTCTAGCGCATTATCAGTCCTAAGAACTTTTATCTTATTTCCAGTTTGAGTATAGATTAGAGTAGCATATTCTTTGAATATATCTAGCACATCTGATTTGTTTTTAATAAAATAAATATGGCGATAACCACTAAAGTAATCTTTAAATAAGCAGAAATACAGATATTTACTTAATGATTGAGTCTGCATTGGGCCACAAATATCAGCATAAATAAACTCACCTAGCTGGTAGTTTTTGCCATCTGAGGGATAGCACGACTTTCTATGGGCTTTTCCAAGTTGGCATCCTTCACAGAAGAAAAATTCTCCCTCTAAATCTTGAGGCTGCAGACCATCCACCAATCCTTTGGTCGCCATCTCTCGAAGTGTAGCAACTGGAAGATGCGCAAGTCTCTCGTGCCACAACTGAAGCTTGTTCTCGCTGGTGATGTATCCTTGTGATGATGACGTAACCTTGAAGAGCATCCTGTAGAGGCCGTCATGACGCACTCCTACGGCTTTTAGGTCATTATCCATGAAGATCTGTAGCTTGTCATGTTTGATAATGACGTTGAATCCTCTTCTTGTGGACGTAGAAAGGCTATACAAATTTTTCTTTAGTTGCGGCGAGTAGAGCACATTTCTTATGTACGTATTGTACCATCCACCGTCGACGTAGGCTTGAATCTCGATGTCTCCCATGCCTTCTGCAAGTAGTGTCGAGTTGTCTCCCAAGTAGATTGGATGATCACTGGTGAACGGCGTGTAGGTCTTGAACCACTCTCGTCGAAATGTCATGCTGCAGCTTGCACCGTTGTCAGCATACCAAATATAATTGGGCTCTACTTGATTATCGCACAAAATAAGTCCATAATCACTTGAACTTCCTTTTGAATCATGAAGATTTTTGGATTTATTTTTCTCATTAGCTAATCTTTTTCTACATTCGCGGCTCCAATGTCCAATTTTGTGACAATAGTGGCATTTAGTGTTCTTCTTGGCATCTTGAAAAGAACGTTGTGTATCTTTAGGCTTCGTTCGTGCTTGCCTGTGTAATAAGGCCTCATCTTGTTTAGAAGAACCGCTTTGTTGATTCCTTGTTTCTTCAATCAAAGTCTTGCAGTTAAATTGTTAAGAGTTTGAGCTTTCGGATCTAACGATTCCCACGCTGCAACAAAGTAGCGCATACTCGAAGGCAAAGTATTTAAAATTTTTGCTACCTTTTGATCTTCCGTTATGGTTCCGCCCATTTGTGAAATTTGTGCAGAAATATTTTCAATTTTTGCTATGTAATCACTTATTGTTTCCGATGTCAATCGTGCATCGAAGAATTGTTGCCAAAGTAGGCCAATAGTAAATTCGGATTTTTGTTCATGAATAGCAAGTAATTTCTGCCACATTTGTGAAGCGGAAGTACAGTTCATCAGGGGCTGAAGAAACCTTAATTCGATTGCCTGTGATAATAACATCCTTGCCTTAATGTCCTTTGATTTCCAATTCTGTAGTGAACTTTCAGAGTTACTGTCGGAGGAAACAACATTCGGCTTTATTTCTAAGCCTTCCAATAATTCTAGTAATTTTTGTTGTTCCAAAAGAAGCCTGAATTGGAATTTCCATAGTGAAAAGTTTTCACCATTAAAAACTTTAATCCTTGAAAGACAATCTTCGCTCATCTTCTTTGTCTTGGAATCGGCCAACGACAAAAAGAAACTAGGGTTATGGTTGGCGGTTGACGCCTAAACTTCGAGCAAAACAAAGGCTTACTCACTGCTGGCGGTTAATCCTTTTAGGCGCAGTGGAAGCGTGCTGGGCCCATAACCTGTTGAAGTTTGAGATTGAATCAAGGAATAAAAGGATTATTTATTAATCAAAGTAACTTAAAACAAGATGTTAAAGTAGCAACATTGTAAAGGCAAGTACATATAGGAAGGCGAGGGACAAAGACTAAATATTGACGTCGACCGCAGCGCCGCCGCGGCCGTTGATTGGTCGATCCTCCAATGGTCCACGCCAATCTTTGGATCGCTATTCCAACATAACTAAACATTAATATAATACAATTTTTGCCACCACACACATGTGTTACTTCTGTATTGCTATTCTATGCCACTTCTACTATTTATTATTGATGCCCTTTCAGTATGAAGGAAATTGCACTTGGGGGAATTCTCGGGCGAAGCGGGGTGATTCGTCTAGTATATATATATCACACAGAGAAGTACGATGAGTCAGCCCATCAACCCTGGGGCAAGGAAGAGGGATATTGAAGATTGATTTTTTTCCTAGAAACGGAGGGCAGCGACAACAAAAACAAGAGGGTTGCTGAAACCGCAGGCCGCTGGCCTATTTTGTGGACAAAATAGGCGCCTTAGTTATTTTAAGTTTATATATATATACTTTTAATCTCCTCCCTTTTAACCTTTTATATATAGTTTTAAATTTTTTTAATTCTTTTAAAAAAATATTATTTGCGCAATCTTGTATATATTTCAAAATTGAGTATTTTTGTTTATCTATATTTTTGATATGTGTACATTGAAAGCTTATTTTATTAATCTAAATAAAATATGTTTAATAGAAAAGAAGTGGTTAATTTTCCCATCAACATCTTTAGGCCTCTACATGTCCCATAGATGTATGAATTTGTGGTCTGCTTTTCTGCAGCCACTGGCGGCTAATTTGGATATGATTTGAAACTTGTAAATAGTTATTAATGCTAACAGCAAAGAAAAACCATTAAAATCTTCTCGCTTATTAAAGTGGTATTTCTATTCGTGAAAAAGTTCTGGATGTTTATGAAGCCAGAAAAAAGGAGGCGGAACAGTCACTCAAGTTCTATTCCCAGCAATGAAAAATATCTATTAGAATAATATCTATTGAAATGAGAACGGCACGAAATTTCTGGGACAGAATGAGGCGATGGATGGTACTCTGTGGATAATGTACTGTGCAGACACTTAGGTACTCAGCCTCCTTTCTGGATACCTTGGTGAGAGCATTGTCGATCTACGCGAGATGCAATACTGTGGTGTGTCGATTTACTGGTCCAGCGATGGCTCAGAAAGTCTCTCAAGTTAGTGTTTTATTGAAGTTTCTTGATAACTACATTCATATGGGAAGACAAAAAGGACAACACCCCGGAATGTACATCTGGTCCTCTCCCTGGATTCCTCCGCTGTGCCTGGTGATTTATGGCGGCCGTCTGTTTATATATCTCGACGGTGGGGTGCGGCATCCCGGTAGGCTGGAATGAAATCTTTCAGCCCCCACAGTACTCCCCTTCCAGTGGCGAAGTCGCGATTTGTGCACAAAGTGGTTAATTACAATATATATACATCATCATATAGGCAAGAAAATAAAATAAGGAGAAATATAGTCTATTGCTCCTTAAATCTCACGGGTTTCTTTAAATTCTCCCTGATCTTGTCCTAGGCAGGTCTGGTGCTGATCCTGTTCCTTGGAATTCTGTGTACTTCTCCACATCTGGTGGGTCAGTATTCTGTTGGGACGATGTAGAAGGCAGCGCTCCCGACACGATGGGTCTTGTTGCAGTAGGGTGTTCTGCAGTTATATTGTCCGAATCTGCCAGTAAGTATGCAGGTCGCAATCGGTCAATCGATGTGGTAACATTTTTTCCTTTCACTTTGAGTGTGAAATACTTGTCTGTTCTTTCAAGGACTGGGAAGGGTCCCTCATATGGTGGTTCCAGAGGTTTCTTCACTCGATCTGTCCTGATAAATACATGTGAACATGTTTTCAGATCTTTATGAACAAATACTTTAGTCTTCGAATGATGTTTTTCATTTAAGGGTTTGAGCAATTCCATTTGCTTTTGAAGCTGCTGAACAAATTCTTCAGCATGCAGGTGATGTTTAGAAGCATCAAAGAATTCGCCAGGCAGTCTGATGGTTTTGCCATATACCATCTGAGACAAAGAATGGTTGTTATCTTTGTTGATAGCACAGCACGCAAGCCTAGGAGAACTGTTGGCAGCGTTTCTGTCCACTTAATACTATTGTGGGCACGAATGGCAGTTTTAATGGTTCTATGGAGCCTTTCAATCTTCCCGTTACACTGAGGGTGGTACGCCGTGGAATGACGAAGTTTGATACCACACAGCGTTGTTAAATCTTTGAAAAGCTGAGAAGTAAACTGCTTTCCTTGATCTGATATCACTGTATGCGGTGCTCCAAATCTAACAATCCAGTTTTCGTAGAACGCTCTCGCTACCGTTTCAGACTTCATATCTGGTAGCGGAATAACTTCCATCCAGCTGGTGTACCTGTCGATGCAGGTCAGACAGTAGATGTTACCATTCGATGGAGGTAAAGGACCAATTAGATCGATGTGGACAACACTAAATCTTTCATCCACTTCTTGATATTTGCCTATTTCTGATTTTGTGTGTATCGACACCTTGCACTTTTGGCAGTTGACACAAGCTTGAGCCCATTTTCTAATGTATTTATTCATATTGGGCCATATAAATCTTGATGTTAATTGTTTAGTAGTGGCTTTGATGCCTGGGTGTGAGAGTTCGTGGAAGTTCCTAAAAACCATCATTCGGAATTTAATTGGAATGAATGGTCTAATATTATTAGTAGACACGTCACACCATAACAAATTGCCTGATTGTAGTGGGCATTGCTTAAATTTTAGAGAGGTATTCTTTGAAATCAGGTTTTGTAGTTCTGAATCACCAGTTTGTTCTTTGGCGATCTCTTCATAGTCGATAGTTGTGATAGCATCAACTCTGGACAGAGCATCGGCGACTATGTTGTCAGTACCTTTTATGTACTTGATGTCAGTAGAGAATTGGGAGATGTATTGTAGATGTCTTAATTGTCTAGGAGAAGCTTTCTCATTTTTTTGTTTGAATGCGTAAATTAAAGGTTTGTGATCAGTCAAAATTGTAAATTCACGTGCCTCAAGCAGGTGCTTGAAGAATTTGATAGACAAATATATTGCGAGAAGCTCTCTATCATATGTACTATAATTACATTGAGCAGGATTTAATTTTTTAGAGAAAAATGCTATTGGTTTCCAATTATTATTGTCAAGCTGTTGGAGAACTGATCCAACTGCCCGATCTGAAGCATCTGTACAGAGTGAGATAGGCAGTTCAGTATCGGGGTAGGCTAACAGTGCTGTATTAGCTAGGGCTTGTTTGCATTTTTCAAACTGAACTTCAGCTTCTTTAGTCCATTTTATTTCGCTTCTATTATTTTTCTTGGCTCCCCTCAAGTATTCATGAAGGATTACCTGAGTCTCTGCGGCATTGTTCAAAAAGGTACGATAAAAGTTTAGCATACCCAAAAATATGCGTAATTCATGAACTGTTTTTGGTTTCTTATATTCTAGAATAGCTTTAACCTTTGTTGGGAGTGGTTTCACACCGTGAGAGGTAATTAGGTATCCTAGAAAATCAATTTCCTGTACTAGGAATTTAGATTTAGAAAGATTGATTCTCAATCCATAGGAATTTAGTCTGCTGAATAAGGTTTCAAGGTGGCTATAATGCTCTTCTTCCGTTTTAGAGGCTACCAGAATATCATCTAAGTAGACAAATGCAAAGTCCAAGTTTCTTAAGACTTCATGCATGAATCTCTGAAAGGTAGCAGTAGCATTTCTAAGACCGAAACTCATTACATTAAATTCGAATAGCCCAAAAGGAGTAATGATGGCAGTCTTAGGTTTATCCTCTTCAGCAATTGGAATCTGATAGAATGCCTTGCATAGGTCTATTTTTGAGTACACACGAGTACCTTTTAAGATGTGGTGGAAATCGTCCAGTCTAGGGATTGGATAACGATCTGGAAGTGTAACTGCATTGAGTCTTCTATAATCACCACAAGGTCTTAGTGACTCGTCCTTTTTTGAAACTAAATGTAGTGGACTCGCCCAAGGAGAATTTGAGGGTCTAATTATTCCATTATTCAACATATATTGAAATTCTGCCTTAGCAAGAGTTAATCTCTGTGAATCTAGACGACGGGCTTTTGAGTGAATTGGCTGACCTCTTGTAGGAATATAATCCTTAACGCTATGTTTTGCTTCTACAAAATCTGATGGTGGCCTACATAGGTTAGGATATTTGGTTAGGATAGCGCTGACCTTGGATGATGAATTTAGAGTGCTAATATTTCCCATGTCTGAGATTGACTGAATGACGCCTCTTATGGAAAGATTAGTTATTCCATCAATTAGGCGTTTATTTTTTATATCAATTATCAATCCAAAGTTGTTCAAAAAATCGGCTCCTATTATTGCTCTGTTAGTATTGGCGATTACAAAAGGCCATTGGAATTGACGTCGAAGTCCGATATCCAAATTTCTAACCTTTGTTCCATAGGTAACAATTTCTGTACCATTGGCTGCATATAATTTATAATCAGAGCTAGGCATCCTATTTTTATCCTTTGGAGGTATTATAGATATATCAGCACCACTGTCCACTAAAAATCGAAATCCCGTGTTTTTGTCCGTCACAAATAATCGGAGATTGCGACAATCCTGAATGCCGGCAGAAGAGCTTGTCGCTACTCTGTCCGCCGGTTGGGGTTTTCCGACTCTTTCCAACTGCACGGAGATCTGCATTTATTTTGCAAGCAATTACGACCAAATCTAAAATGGTAATAGCAGTATTTCCCTTTTGGATCGAAAGATCTTTGAGAATTACTTCTCGGTCTTGACTGAGTCCTATTTTTGGATCGAGATCTAGATCTATCCAGTCTCAATTCGGACACCTGCCGTTCAAGATCTTCCAATTTGGCGATCAAGCGATCTGTTGATGAAGAAGGCACTTCCGTATCATATATTTCTTTGGAAGAGTTTATTTCATTTATTTTATCGGCCATTATGGCCAATTTGCTAATGTCCTCTTCGCTTACAATAAGTATGTTCTTTATGGATGTGGGCAGTTTATCAAGCCATAAAGTTTTTATTAATTTGTCAGATATATCTGGAGTAGCGAGGGATCTGAGCTTTTGTAGTAACTGGCTCGGCTTCATGTCTCCGAGCTCAATATCTGAAATTAACTTTTTAATTCTCAACCCTTCACTTTCTCTGAACAATTCAAGTAGTCGTGATTTACATTCAGAGTACTTGTTGTCGCTTTTGCTATTAATTATGTCTCAAATGTTTTCTATATATTTAGGTTCTAATTGGGAGATCAAATAAATAAATTTAGTGTCTTCCTGAATAATTCCACCTATTTTGAACTGTGCTTCTACCTGGAAGAACCATATTTCAGGTTTTTCAACCCAGAAAGGCGGTATTTTAACACTAACTTTGCATATTTCTGAGGTATCGCTAGTCTTATTTTCTGTTTCCATTTTACGTAAATTTAAATTCGACACAACAGCTTAGAGATAAAGTTAAAAATAAAAATATTGAGATAAAATAACAAGGAAGATAATATAAAAACTTATCTTAGTCTTGAGATGATATCCCGATATCCTGGATGATGCTTCTTTTCAAACTTGAATCACTTTTTGCATTTCTTTATCTCTTGAAATCTTCGTATGCTTTTTCTTTTCAATCACGTCCGGCTCACCAATGTGGTGTGTCGATTTACTGGTCCAGCGATGGCTCAGAAAGTCTCTCAAGTTAGTGTTTTATTGAAGTTTCTTGATAACTACATTCATATGGGAAGACAAAAAGGACAGCACCCCGGAATGTACATCTGGTCCTCTCCCTGGATTCCTCCGCTGTGCCTGGTGATTTATGGCGGCCGTCTGTTTATATATCTCGACGGTGGGGTGCGGCATCCCGGTAGGCTGGAATGAAATCTTTCAGCCCCCACAATACAACAACATAGATGACTACTGTAATGGGGACAGATTGTGAGCAACTAAAACCACGATCCAACTGGACTGGACAAGCTGAGTGCTCTGGAAGTGTGACAAAACTGGATGGTCGAAGAATAGTTCAGAGCCGGTGACCTGACTGAACGGGATGGAGCATTGGACGTTCTAGGAAAGCATAGAAATCTGATAATTGGGCCTGTGTACTCAGGTTGTATATAAGGAATGTGTAAACGGTAATCTGTAAGCGTCACCTTCTGCAGTCCAGGCCTAGAAGGTACATCACTGATTTCTGCCCACCATTTTCTCTCCTCCATTCGATGGCAGGTCAGGACAATGGCGTCGACGCTGTAAGATAGATGATAAGCTTTATGTGGCCAAAGACATCAAGATGATTAATGAGTTTACAAATGAATGGAGGAGATAATTGTCCTGTTCGGGACGAAAGGCTTTAGGGGGAGAGAAATGTTTTTCCGACGACAGAAATAAAGATCTGAAAAGTGTGGCAAAAACATTGTAGGCCGTGCGGTCGCGCGCTTCTGAACAACTAAAAGCGCGCGCGGATGTTGGCGTCAATTTGCCAATTGATCCTTTATTAGTTTCCTGGAAGATATACTGATTCTCGCTGCTTTTTCGCTTTTGGTTCGTTTTTTTTTGCATTTGATTAAGTTAAAAGGATTGAACATAGATCCTTATCGATCCCGCGCGCTTCTTTTAACTATTCTTTACACACAGAAGACAGATGGTATGGCGCCATCATAACAATACCATTAATATCATACCTTTTGTGTTAATATATTTAATAATTATTATTCAAAAGAGAGAGCTAATAAAACTGTTAGAAATATAATCCTTAATAACATAAAACAATAACACTATTGAAAACACAAATAAAAAATATTCAAGATAATGGTCTCGGCAGAAATTTTTAAAATATATTTAAGTTAAATTTTCAACTTTTGAATCGCTTTAATTGTAGATTTTCAATTTTACATTTCAAAGTTTTTATATATTTTTCAAATTAATTTTATTAAACAAACAAAAAGAAATTAAAAATCATCATTAAATGTTTGTAAACAAGGTTCTCTCGTTTAATATGACAAGTAAAAAGCTGTGTTTTAATAATATATAATTCCATAATTACTTCTCATTAAAATATATATAACGTTATTTTAATATTGTTGAAACAAATTTTAATTAAAATGAAAATGTCCGGACAAAATACACGGGGTAAAAAAATTGAAGACGACCCATTGGAATTACCGGGTTTTTATTTTGACCGTTTAACGAAAAAATATTACCGAAAGTTACCAAACTATAACAAAGGCTTCATAACAAATGAGAAAATATCTCAAATATGTGCAAATGAAGAAATGTATAAAGTACAGCAAAGAAAACTAACTAACATTCCCAGCTTGCTTAAGACATATCAATTTGGCTCATATACAAGCCCACAATTTAAAAAACTTGTCTTTTCAAATAAACTAAAACTTATACAAAATGAGTTTCAAGAAGAATGTAAAACAATGAGCCATATAATAGCGGATGAGGAGCTGCCGTATTATTTTTCATCCGATGAGAAATACACCTGTTTCAAATTAAAATATAAATTTACTAAAAATAAACATATCAGATATAAAATGAAACCAATTTTAAGTGATTATTTTGAAGATAATAGAACGATAAATCTTAATATTGGCAAAATAACAGACGAAAGCTATTATATAATGAAAATAGGTGAAATGTACAATCGTTATCATTTTGAAACATGCAAATTTCAATTTTCAGGTGACCAATATGAATTTAATATGAATCCAGTCAAAAAGGTTAATAAACTTTTATGGGATGCTGCCTATGATAGGCATTCAGATACTTTTGCTATTGGTGCCCAAGATGGTATTTTGCTTGATAAACCACTAATGTTGAATGGTCTAATTATCAAGACACCTAGAGTGAACAATACTTGTGTGAGATTCAAAGACTCTGGGAATGTTATTTACTGTGGCAACAATGTTGGAGATTTGAGCATTTATGATCTGAGAGATTGTGAAAAAGCTTTAAAGTTCCACGTCCATCGAGGCATACTTGATTGTAAAATCCTTAAAGATGAAAATAGCATGGTAGTATCATGCTTTGACGATTGCTTGGCACTGGTAAGTATTCAATCTTTATAGCCATTAGTATTGTTTGATGCTTGACACATATTTGCTTGGTTTACCTTTTTTATTTTTTTGCTTATTCCTAGTACACATGGTACAGGCCATGTTAATCATGGTGGGTAGAAGTAGACGACTGCTTTTACTATAAGTGCACCATATGTCTACACATGTGAAAAGCAGTTCGATTTTGCACTTACAAATGTGCCAGAGCCCTGTTTGGTTACTTATACTCGCTGGTGGGGTTGGACTTTTGCAAGAATTGGGGGCCATTGGAGCATTTTTTTTTTAATCATAAAAAAGTGCCCAATGCGGGAATCGAACCTGGGTTGTAGCGGTCAAAAACCAACAGTTTAGACCGTCCTTCCACCGACCCCCGGCTTGGTTTACCTTATGTTTAAGAGAAGAATTTGAAAGAGATTCAAGGACACCACTTTGTTTATTGTTAAAATCCATTACTGCTGAACCTAATTAAACAATATATAAAATATAAAGAAAAAAAAACAATGGTTGCCTGTAAAGTCGGTTTTACGGGCGAAGATTTTACGTGACAACGGTAGAATATTTATTGATATGAATATAATTAAATTGCACAATAGGAACAAGGAATTGAATGAAAATAAGAATTGCACAAATTTTAACTATAGAAATATATTTTGTTTACTAAAACATTGTACATGTAAACTTAAACTTAACTAATTCCTATTTGAGTGATTTTGTTGAGGATAGGACGATGATAGGAGAAATATGAAATGAAAGGAAGTGTTTCTGCTGTAATGTGTCTTGCGAAAGTCAAGTCGATAGTTGTTCCTTTTAACGTAGTTGACTTAGAAACGTTTGATACGCAATCAAGATTATACGTATTTTTCATGAATTTAAGAAACGAGTTGTCAGGCTTTACGTTTTTGTTAAAATCACCACACAGAAGAATCGGTATACTAGAATCAACTTGCACGAACGGTGGCACGTACTGGCTGTTGTGAATGTACGGACCGAGTCCTTGCCATAGTAACATTCCAATATCCTGCATACTAGCTCCTGGATGAATATATACAGCACCGAGTATAAACTTGAAGCTAGTATTAGCGGCGAAGCAAGTAACTTCAGTCATGCACATGTCACCCTTGGTTTTAATGACACGAGTTACGTCTGTAATCGCAACTTGGAACACTTCCGCCGTAGATGTCGATGATAATTTACGATAGATCACCACTCCACCAGCCGCGTTGGTATTTGAAAATCAAAACACTTATTCAGATCGAAGGTTCAAATTTTTGCTAAATAAATTTGAAATTAAATAAAATTTGTAATTGTAAATGATGAAGTTGAAAATTAAAACATTTACTTAAATTAGATGTTAAAATTCTTGCTCAACACAGTTTAAATAAAGTTTTCTTATATCTGCCACTTTTTGCCACTTTCTTATATCTGCCACTTTCAAATTTTTGCTAAATAAATTTGAAACTATTTAAAATTTGTAAAATAATAATTAATTAATTAATTAATTTTAAACTAATAATTTACTTAACACTATCAACATTTATCAATAGTATGACATAACCTATAAACTCAGTTTCTCAACTTTTGTGTCAATCTAACAATTAATCAATCAATCATAGTTTACGATAATGAAATATCAGTGTACAATTATTTACCTTTATTGTTGTAGTTGTTGTAAATGACGAATCTAAGCACTCCACATTTTCACTACAGACACAGCTGACGATACTTTAACCACACGTGTGAACTTGTATTATGACGCTTTCTTGTTTTTCCAACGCCAAGAACGTTCGAGAAAGACAAAGACAGAGACAAGCATGCGCCGATTCAATGCGCCTAATTCTCTAGCGCTGCGCGCGCAGCACTCTCGTTCGATGACTCATCGTAACGTTACCGGGCGTTACACTTTTTCATAAGTGACTCCCAGCCGCAACCTAATTTAAGATGTTGTCACGTCAAAAAGTCAACCAAGCAGCTAGACATAAGCAATGAGGTTTCTCAGATTGATACAAACCTGGAATCTTAAACATCTGACAAGGGTTAACCATTGCATCACCATAAACTACATAGAACATTGAACACTATTTATAAATTTGACAAGACACAATTTGGATTATAGATTATAAACACAAGTTAATAACACCAAATAAATAAATAGTGTGTGACGTTTCGGTAACAGATTTGTTACCATCTTAAGACAAAAGTGCTGAATGTTTTCAACACATCCATTCAGAACTTTGTCTGAAGATGGTAACAACTCTGTTACAGAAACATCACACACTTTATTTATTTGGATTTGGTCTTATTACAACTCTTGGGAAGTGAGCCTGTGCTGTACCCTTCTAAACCTGGTCTTTTCAGAGACTCTGTTTAGGTTGAATGACAGTCTCTGATGAGAGACCACCTCTAGGAGAGACCTACTTGGGCCATGTTTTATACTTTTAAAGATGTATAGAAATAACCGGGGAAGGTTATGGGGTAAAGCCCCTTGTGAGGCTCATTGAGAGCAGTTTTTTTTTTTTTAATTAATACCAATAATAATGGGGCTGGATGCCCAACTTTTCTCTAGCCATTGTTCTAGTAACTAGATAAGTCTTGCCAGAATCAGATGAGTCACTAAAGCATGTGTAGTGATGGTGGTACTTATCCCAAGTGTGCCATGATAATCATGATAGTAGTAAGGCGACTGCTTTTACCATAAGTGTCGGCCACATGTCCACACATGCAGAAAGTAGTTTGACATGTACATTTACAGGTGTGCCAGAGTCCTGTTTGGTTACTTGCATTCACTGGTGGGGTTGAACTTTTGCAAGAATTGGGGGCCATTGAGGCAATTTTTTTTTTTCCAGAAAAAGTGCCCAATGTAGGATTGGATCCTGGGTTATGGTGTTGCTATGTGAATCTCTTCATTTGTGCCTTCTACTATTTGACATAGAATCTTTTGTCGCTCTCCTTCTGAAGCTGTCATGTGATCCACAGAGTTGGCCAAAAGTTTCTGACTACAGCAATGAGAGTTGTATAAGACAGTTGGTGTCCAAACTGCTCCTTAGGAATAGAAAGTTGTTCCTGGAAGAAGATGTATGTGTAGCCACAATACAGTAAAACTACAAAGGACAAGTTGCAGAGCCAAAGTGGCCTTTAGAGAGAGGTGTCCTCTTACTAGAGAGCAACCTATTAATGGTGGTGGTGGTGTCTTGTCCATGGAGCAGATCAGATCGGTCCATGCACCCTGATCACAATACCGGCCAACTGTCCATATGGATGTCCTCTTTTGGATTGATTGTCTGCCATATAAAAAGCTGCAAGGATGGCTGGGCAACTGTATATATGGTCCGGAGTGAGTTGGGTGTTGTGACAGTTATGGCAGTTCCTGTAGGATCTAGTCATGCCTGGGTTTATCTTCATTCCTTTAAAATGTCCAGTTCTGATTTTAGAAATTGTTGTTAATTTTCTGTTGAGTTTGCATATGGGCTGAGGTATTTTGTTTTTTGTAATGAGTTTTGCTTTTGCTCTTGTATTAGCATCTTTCAGTGTTATTGAACTGGTTTCCAGTGCCTGTTTTTGTCCTTCCTTCTCTAGGCCATCAGCCTGTTCATTGCCCTCTATTCCAACATGGGCTGGTATCCATTGCACGGTACCTATTACCAATTAATAAAAATGGTGATGGAAACTGTCTTTTGTAGAGAGGTTCCACTCATGGAGGTTCTGCTATATTGGCTCTTAATAATTAACTAGATGATTACATGCTCTATGAAAGAATCTAGAATGCCGGCTATTTCTGAGCCCTATTAAAGTTTTGCCCTAACAACCTGGTTATAACATATTAATTTTCGAGTTACAAGTTTTAGCACCCTAACATGAAATCTTGGGTCCAAGTAATGTTTTATGGTGCAGTTTGACTATATCTGTGCACAAATAAAAGAATAGAAGATATTTACAAATATCCTGTTACAAATGATAAGGTACAATTTGGACTATAAACACAAGCTAATAAGACAAAATCCAAATAAATAGTACAAATGTAGAGTACACAATGCAACAAGCAGAAAGACAACATTGGTGTGTGTGGCCAGTATGACTCAAGGATGTGGAGACAAGTGCTGAAGTACCCTGGACACCAAGCCAGAGGCATCAGCCATTGCCGCGTGTCAGTCCTGGAGAGAGAGGACCTGATCTGTATGCCTCAGTTTGGAGGTGGAATCCGGACCTGGAACTTGACCCATGGGACTCCCATCTCTGCCTACCTCTCCACAGAGCCTCACACAGTGACGGCAGCCCTCACCTGGCCGGAGAGTTTCCCTAGTCCACTCCTCCTGGCTGGACAGAACACTTACCTCAAGCTCTACACCTTCCGCTCAAACCCTTAAAAGTAACTCTCCTCTTCCTTCTACAGGCAAATAAAACCTAATCCATATAAATTAACAGTGTGTGACCTTTCAGTAACAACACTGTTACCGAAACGTCACACACTGTTAATTTATATGGATTAGGTCTTATTTTCTTGTAGCTATAATCCAAATTGTGCTTTATCATTCCTTCTACTGCCTTGCCTCATCTCCAGCTGCCCCTTCTTCTAACCATCTCTCTGCTGGCCTAACCCATACCTTACAGGAACAAGGTGCAAACACCATCAGTTGCACAATAACTTTTACATTGATCTGCCCATTGCCAAAGATTGTGTGAATAGGAACTCTCTGTAGACAAATTATTGTATATATTACTCTATAGTAAGAGATTGTTGTTGTAAATATTATTAAATGTTCCTTTATTCCACAGAATGGTACTTGTAGTATCATTATTATAGAGCTCAATATTTTTATATAGAGAAAAAGGGGGCACCATCAACAACTTTTAGTTGCACAGGAAATTCCCTTTTTCTCAATTTATCCACCTGATCCAAGTACAAATTCACTTTTGTACTATTTTTGACATTTTTATACAGGTCGGGTCATGTCTGTTTATTGTCATTTTCTAGCACTATTAGTGCAGTAAGGCCTTCTTATCATTGTCCATTATCACACAGAGACAAAAATCCACAGAGCACAACTGGTACAAAGGTTATAAATATGCCAGGAGAAATCCTGGAATATCTCTTCAATAGGAGAGATTGTACCATGATCCTCATGAATAACCCTTTCTGGTCCGTGCGCGCCCTTGTTTATGTAAGTTAAGAGGCTGCCGTCTACTGCGCATGTAAAACAATCAACTCGGGCATCTTCCCTTAAATCCCCATATTATCAAATATAATGGAAAACATAATGTTTTACAAGTGGGAATATACATATTAGTCCATACAATAATAAAAAAGCACATAAAAATAATAGATAATTTATATTTCAATAAAGTGCGTAAGGTATTTCCGGAAACAATCCCCCAAATAAAGAGCCGGTTTAACTGAATTCTAGAAAGTTCTTCAATATGGGTGAAATTTGTGTATAATCTATCTGTGAAAATATGAAATCGTCTAGCTGTACAAGATGAGCTAGACTCTTCAAATACGCAAATTTCGGTAGCTTGGGAACTAATATCAGCATCAGAATCTTAAAGAACACTTTCAGTTGATGAAGAATCATCTAAAATAAGGAGATTCAGAGTGAATGGATGAAGTATAAACAACGTTAAAAAAAAAGTGAAAAAACGCAGACAAAATAAGTAACAAATTGAGGTGAGAAGGAATGGAGGATGATTCAGCAAGATTTCCACATGATTTCCAGGAAATGCGACATCGGTGCCAGCCTCCCCAGTCCCTTGTTTACACAGAAGCCACTTAGAGTGGCTTGCAGCCCGGTAACGAACCCTAACACAAAGCCACTGACAGTGGCTTGCAGACCGGTAAGGGTTAAGCCACCTCAATACTCTTTTCTATTAGCAAGGTTCCCATAAACTTGGTGTTTTTTCTTTTTCTTTCTTATCTCCACTCAATAATATTAGGGTATCGTGCCTATAGATCTCCATAATGATTGGGTGAAGTAGAATGCATCTGCATTGGCATTAAGACTTGGAGCACTACTCAGTAGCAGGCCAACTTAGCTCCAATATGAAATGGCCGCTTTTGACATGAGGAACAGACACCATGTGCAGCCGCTCCTAACATGGAGTACAGATGCTGATCATCCTGTATCCCTGGATCAGGAGCCCTTACAAGGTACTATCAGCCGGGCCAGCTGAGCCCAGGTTTTTTAGCGAGCTTGTTACTGCTCTTCCTACTCCTTTTACATCCAGGATTGGTACCGGCAAAGGTAGAGTTAGGTGTTTTCTTAAAGACTTTATTTTCCTTTTTAATTGAAAGAGGCCTTCATGTCTCTTTCATTGTCCTCAAAATATCTTGTTTTCCAAATTGATGTGAAAGGGGCTAGTTTTCTCTCTATCTGCATGCTGCCCAGATGTTGCTTGGAAAAGAAATAGGGTACATTTATGTGGCACTAGCACGCCATCTGTGATCAAGAATTGAAATTATTCCCGACACTACTCTTTTTTTTTTTCCTTTTCAATTATAGTAGAACCTCTGTAAAGGACAACACCTAATTGCAGAGCCAAAATGTCCTTTAGAGAGAGATGTGTAATAGTAAAAATGGTAATTTTGGTGATGAAAACTGTCCATGAGAGGTATCCTCTTTCATGTAGGGTTTCTACTATATCAATCAATACCTTTATTAAGAGACCTTCATATACAGATTCTCTCCTGAGTGATGCAGAACAGTAGTGAGGAAAAAAAAAAGGAAGAAAGAAATTTGAATTTACAAAGTTATATATGAGAAACATGTAGAGCTATATATAATTATATTTTATATAATATTCTATAGAAGTTTTTCAATTAAAAATACTTTTTGGGTAAGGCCTGGCTCATCAGTGGTGAACTCTCCCAATGGTTTTGTATGGGCTAGGTTACTACTATATTTATCATTTATAATTGTTTTAGAGAGGGTATATTTGTGCATATATTATATACAGTTACGAGCGTCATTCCTCATCTCCTAATCAATCAGTCATCAGTTTTCATCTCTGTCACCGTTTGCTTTTTTTTTTGGTTGGCTACGGTCACGCCACCTTGCCCGGTTGCCCGGGTCATTCGGCTAGTATTATATATACAGTATAACCTCCCTTTAGCAGACACCCCGCTAGAAGATACCTCTCCACAAAAGACAGTTTTCATTTTCAAAATTACCATTTTTACAATTTAGCAACTCTCCGGTAAGAGGACACTTCTCTCTAAATGACACTTTGGCTCTGCAATTAGGTGTCCTTTACAGGGAGGTAGTTCTACTGTATTATAAAAACTGCTGATTTTAGAATATTATTGAGATATAGAATTATTACTTGCTTTCTTTTTGGATACATAAGTATTTTATGATATTGTTATGGCGTATATGAATATTATATGATATTGCAGTCATGGTAAAAATAATAGTTTTAATCACAAATTGCTTTAATTGTGCTAATGAAACAATTTAAGAAGAGAAACCTGATTTGAGGCATAAAGAAGAAAATAAAAGATTATGTATTTACATATGTACAAAAATATTTGAGCCAGCCAACAGAAAACAACAATTGGGTTTTATATAGGAAAAGTCGTGATATCTGGCGGTCAACTTAACAGAGTAGTTTGTTCTGGAAATGATAATTTTAAAATAGCATTTTTATATAACATATATATATTTCTGCTGCCCTCAAAATGATTCATTGCCAAAATTTCTTCTAGCTTTAGAGGCAGAAAGCAGCTAAAAAGAGCAGTCTGGTAGATTAAACTGGAGAAACCACTGAAAGGGCTCACCACTGATGGCCCTCCCAATTATTTTTCTATATTGTGTAGTAAGGAAAATAGTAAATCACCTTAAATAGTTTATATATTTATTATAAATAGAATGCTAACAAAGATGCTTCTGTTTGAGAGTCTTGGATGTTGCAGAAGTGAAAGGGAACATGCTTACCTTGATGCCTAACTCTTCCTTCCCCAGTACCTTTGTAAATATGTTTCTCTATGTTGTTGTTTCTTATCCCCTTGTGTAAAGATTACAAGAATTCCACGAGTCCATGCTCCTCAAGCTATTTTATGATAAGCTGCAGCCTCTCCCAAAGGTCCTGGAGGGAGTGTAGGGGTGCAGCTTTTGATCCAGGCACACTTTGGTGAAAGTCTGACTTTGCCTATGTAAATATGTTCCTCTATGTTGTTGTTACAGTACTATGTAAATTCTAAGCCATGTTGTTATACACTACAATGTAAATTCTAAGTCATTTGGGTTGTATATATATATGCAGTTAAACCTGTCTATAGCGCCCCCCCCCCCTAAATAGTGCCTTCCTCTATATAGCGCCCGATTTTGGTGAGTCCCAAGAGGGGGCGCTATAGACAGGTTTACCTGTATATGTAGTACTACCTCTTTGATTTAAACCATGCCAATTTTTTTTCCATGGTTTCATTGGTCTGGTGCCAAAATATATTTTAATCAAAAGATAATCAACATTTGATAAAAAATTTTATTTTAATAACTTAGTTAATATAAATTTATACAGTAGAACCTCCCTGTAAAGGACACCTAATTGCAGAGCCAAAGTGTCCTTTAGGGAGAGGTGTCCTCTTACCGAAGGTTTCTAAATAGTAAAAATTGTAATTTTGCAAAAATGAAAACTGTCCTTTGTGGAGAGATGTGCGCTAGTGGGGTGTCCGCTAAAGGGAGGTTCTACTATATATATATTTAATTTTTTTTTTTCATTTAAATATCAAATTCAGTATATAGTATTTTAAAATTTAGACAAAATTGTAAATTTTAATGAATTCAAGTTTTTTTTTTTTTTTTTAATTTAGATATTCATTAATTCAGATTTTTTTTTTTTGGCCGACCTGAAATTTTCAAATTGAAGAGGTGGTCTACTGTAATATTTTGTAAATTTATTGTTTTGTGTGTTATATATTGTTCATTATATTGTTTATTTAGTGTGTTATGTTTGAAATTAAAAGCGAAAATTTTTTGTTGATCTTTACTTTTTTTTGAAAAAGAGAGGATAAATAAAATTAAGTTAAACGTTTTTTTTAATTTTGATTTTTACAAGCTTTCGAGCAAAATTTCTGCTCTTCAATGGGCAAATACTTCTATGTACAATATAAAGATGATCTTTGTATAGAAATAATTGAAAAATGTGTTATTGGCAGCTTGTTTACAGCTAAAATATTAGATATTATAATGGGGTGAAATATATATTAATTTATAGATAATTTGTCAGGGATATCGCCATATTTGGTTGGGAGGTCTATTTTTCTATTAATGCTATTTATTTTTTATAATACCAGTGCTTCCAGGAATAATCGTTGTTGCTTGCTTTTTATGTCGTGATAATGAGCTATTGCTTGTTGGAGATTGAATGTGTGTCCAGTGGTGCAGGTGTGTTGATAAATTAAGGATATATTGTCTTTGTATCTTATGTTTCTCTCGTGTTCTGTTAGTCTGGTCTCTATTGTCCTACTGGTTTCTCATACATATGTTGCATTGCATTGGTTACATTTGACAGAATACATGTATATTGCATTTGACTTAAATAGGGGATTGGAAGTTATATTTTTGGTAATTGGGTTTCTCAGCAAAGAACCGAGATTGGCATGGGTGCTAAAATAAGTAACTATACCCTATTTACCTAACTTATGAGCTATTGTAGTATTGGCTCTAGAATAAGGGATGGTGCAATGTGTTCGGTATGTCTTGGGTTGGCGGGAGAAGTTTAGATTAAAGGAATGTCTATGGATGAATGATATCGGGTAACCTAACGCTATTAAATGGTTGGTGATGTTGGTCTGTTCTATTGTTTTAAAACATGGTAGTGAGCAATGGGTGAAAATACATTGGTGAGAGTTTTTACTACAGTGATTTTATGGCTATGGGGCAAAATGAGGTGTAGTGGCTATAGGAGGGGTTCATGTGCTTTTTGTAAAAAACTGTCGTATGGAACTTGTTTGGTGTTTTGATGATTATAATATCTAGGAAAGGTATGACATTATTGTTTTCAAATTATAAAACTATTTTAGAGGCGTAATATTCTTTTTAAAATAAAACAATTTTATAATAGAGCGATTGCTCGAAGCCTATTATATATTTATAATTATATTTAATTCTGCTGTCCTAAAAGCTTATGTCCATAGTTCTTCTAAAATACCCATTCCAAGAGTCTTACAACAGTCACCTATAAAAGGAAGTTCCAAAAATGCAATATAACAGCGGTATGGTAGATTAAACTGGCGAAACCGCTGGGAGGGTTCACCACTGATGAGCCAGGCCCTCCCTTTAATTTTTCCATCGCAGTAAGGACAGTAGAAATTGTTTTATTTTAAAAAGAATATTACGCCTCTAAAATAGTTTTATAATTTGATAACAGATGGCGCTCTAGTACATCGTAACATTATTGTTTTCACATACAAGGGTGAAAGAGATTTCAGGGTTGTAACTATTGAGTGTTGAGAATGCTTGTAGCCTTATCCTTTGAGCAAATGAAAAATATATCGTCAATGTACCTCCTCCTTTTTCTTTTACAAATTTATAAAAGGCAGTCGGTGAACAAGGCCATCTTGCTAAAAAAAAAAGAGGAAAATATAGTTTACTTGTTAGATAATGTATAAATTTGCATATCTAAATTTTTTAAAATAGTTTTTTTTTAGACAATCCCCTCTTTTACTTTTAAATTAATGAGATATGTAAGGTTTATATTTGGGGGACATCTATCTACTTGTGATAATACAAGTTTGTACAAGTAATCTTATTTCCTTAGAACCAAGCACCTGTTGATGGAATAGTCAGACTTAGTTAATTAATTCTAAGTGTTTCCTCTCTTTGGCTGAATCTGAAATGTTCTTGTAAAACTCCTTAGTTCTTCACTTGATGATGGTCTCTGAGATTGTACAAGTTATAGCTGATGAAGTCAAAAGATATTCTCTTGAAAATCTATGTATATATCTTGGGCTGAGGTTATTTATATGGAATAGAAATGTGTTTTTAATGACAAGCTTTTACATTTTTCCTCTGAAGACTTTGCTAAAATTAATGGGCCACATACATGTGTCACTAACTTTGCAGCCTTGGGATGAAATAAAAAAAATTAGCTGCCAAGGTGTATTTTAAAATAAATTTACTTGTGGTATAGGTGTATTATTATTTTTGCTTATCCCTAGTATACGTGGTATAGGCCATGATAATTATGGTGGGTAGAAGTTGGCGACTGCTTTTACTGTAAGTGCACCACATCTCTACATATGTTAAAGGAAATTTGACTTTGCACTTACAAATGTGCCAGAGCTTCGTTTGGTTACTTGTACTCACTGGTGGGGTTGAATTTTTGCAAGAATCGGGGGACATTGGAGCTTTTTTTTTTTTTTTATCAGAAAAAAGTGCCCAATGCGGGATTCGATCCAGTGTTGTAGCAGTTGAAAACCAATGGTTTAGACCACCCTTCCACCGACCCCCCAGGTGTATTGTAAATATTGCATGTTCAATTGAGGATACATGTACCAATATATCTCTTGAATCTAGCCATCTTTCTCCACTCTGTGATAAGTGAGTTTGTTCAATATTTATTACTAGAGCAGATATTTGGAAGAGGTTGGTATAAATTATATTTTTATATGGATTTTTATAGAGAGGTGTTTTGAATGCAAAGCTTTTATATGGAGAGTCCATCTTTATTGAAAGGAGCTATATCTATGTATATAGAGTACTTCAATTTATCACTAGATATTAGGAGATATATCATCTTGACAAATATATACAGTAGAACCTCCCTTTAGTGGACACCTCTCCACAAAGGACAGTTTTCATTTGCAAAGTTACCATTTTTACTATTTAGCAACTCACCGGTAAGAGGACACCTCTCCCTAAATGACACCAATTAGGTGTCCTTTACAGGGAGGTTCTACTGTAGTTCAATTTTCACTACAATATCACAATGCTAGTTTGTTTTCTTTCATGACTTCAGGGAATCCTCAAGTAAAGATATGGATTTACATGAGAGATTTGGGATTATAATCTTTTTTTTTTTTTTTTTAATTCTCTGATAAAAGGAATCTTTCAAAGATTCAAATTCAAGATTTAAAAAGAAATACAGTTAAACCTGTCTATAGCGCCCCCTCTTGGGACTCAAGAAAATAGGGTGCTATAGACAGGTCATTTTTAATGTAAATCGCATCGTACTACGTATTTAAAATTGGGCGTTATAGAGAGGGAAGCGCTATTTAGAGGGGGGGCGCTATAGACAGGTTTAACTGTAGCATCATAATATACGAGGGGCATCCAATAAATAAGTTTCCCTATTTTGTAACAAATAAACAACTTTATTTACAATTATGCAGTTATTTTATTTTCATTATATAACTCATAGACTACTTCTCTACATAATCACCATTTCTGTCCAAACATTTTTGGTACCGTTGTAGCGATTTTTTGATACCACTGTTGTACCAAGCCGTGTCCTGTCTTCGTAGCCAGTGGTTCGCCTCCGCCTGTTTTCAATTCAAATTCAAAACATCTAACATGATTGTTCCAATCGAAGAGCATCCAATTTCGATTCCAGGAGGCAGTCGAATCATTATTTCGTCAATGGTGACGCGGCGATTTGCTTCCACCACATTCCGAACAGCAGCCACGGCTGCATTGTCCATAGCAGTAATGGGCCTGTCGCTTCGCTCGTCATCATGCACGTTTTGCCATCCTTCCAAGAACCATGAACGCCATCGGCGAACCATTTGGATGCTCATACATCCTTCACCATACACTGATACTAAATTGCGATGAATATTGACCGCAGTTTCATTTTTCGCTGTGAAAAAACGAATATATTTTTTCAGAATGCAGTAGAGTGTATCATGAGAAACCATAACCTAAAAATGTGGCAAAATTTGGTCTCTCTTGGAGGTTGTCTGCTATTAGAGACTGTTTTGGTTGAAAGACTTGGCCTGACATGACAATCTCAGATAAGAGACCACCTTTAGGTGAGAATGGGTTTAACTATTTTTTAGGCTAGGGTTTTTCAAGGTAGACTACTGTATTAAAAATACAAAAATATTTTCTCACAATGAGTTTCTTTTTATTGTAAAATGCTAGTTTTCAAGTGATAATCGCTCTTCAATGGGTTTAATAAAAAAATAAATCGACTATATCTTACAAAAAATATTTACATGTATATGTAAATACAAATGTATTTTCTAATTTTAAATGTTTTTCACAATTTTATCATAAACAAATGTATTTGTAAATATTTCTTATAAGATACTAGACGAATGATCCAGCTTTGCCCGAGAATTCCCCAGAGTGCAATTTCCTTCATACTGAAAGTACATCAATAATAAATAGTAGAAGTTCCATAGAATAGCAATACAGAAGTAACACATAAACCACAGGCAAAAAGTGTGTGTGATGGCAAAAATTGTATTATATTAGTGTTTAGGTATTTGATTTAATTATTTTTTGTAATCCATTTAGTTGTTTCAAAATCAATATAGTTTAAATAGATGCAGCTTTCCACCGAACCTTCGAGGTACTCGCCCCAGCGCATTAACCCTTGAAATTGCCTGATTTGAGTGAGTGACTGCGATGGATATTGAGTGCGATGCCCATCTTCTCAGTAAGAATAAGAAAAAATGGGTTTATAAAAAAGATTAATCCAAAATACTGGCATGTAAATATTTTTCTGTAAAAAATAAAAGAGCACATGGAAATTAGGCAAATATATGTGTTTGTAATGACTGCGACTGCATTTTAAACGATATAAAAAAAAAGAGATGCAAAAAAATAAAGGCAGAACAAAAATTAATAAAAATACGAAAGCCATTGTTTACATACAGTTACGCTAATTTTGTAAAGTTTTTTTTTTTAATTGCATTGTGTGCACTTACCGTAACTTAGTAATATAATTTTCTCTCTCAATACTTAAATAAAAGTAACACTTGTATAAAAAGATATTTAAAAAAAAGTACGCAAGCAACTTGAAAAAAAATGCAGAACGCTCAATGGTTGCTTAATTGGCCTGGTGTTGTTACTTCGCTTCGTATTCACTCCGCGTAAAAAAAGTTCTTCAAATGAAAAAAATAAATAGCCAAAAATACTAATCAAAATGTAGCCGAAAAATTTCCTCAGGTGTATAAAAAGCGACATGAAAAATTTGGTACCAATTGGTTCAGTAGTTTTTGAGTTTATCACGAAACAGATATTGACTTTTATATATATTAGAAAAAAGATATGGATATAATCCCACGACTCACCAACTCCATACAGGGTAAATTTGGAATTTCCTTTTCAGCTGGAACTAGACCTAGAACTAGACCCATCTTGCCCACATTGTATGGAGGAACAACAGACTGTGGACCACCTTCTATTTAGATGCCCTGCTTTCATGCGACACAGAATGCAGACAGCCCTGCTGCTTGGGAAGACCTCCTTCGATCCAGTCTCGTTGGCTGGACTCTCGGGTTCTCTGCAGGCATGGAACTTCCTGACCAGCTGGTTCGGCTCTGCAATTGGCTCTATGTAAAGATAATCTAGAATACCTGGTCTCTACTAGTTAGCTGGACAGCCCGGGCAGTTGGCGTTTCTTGCGCTCCAGGGGCCCGGGGGGGGGTTATCCTTATTTTTATTTTCTCTCTATGGATATTTGAGACCTCAGAATCTGGCTGGAGATGGTGGAAGCTCTTGAGGGTGTCGAAACCTATTTAAGACCCGATATCTACCATAAAGTTGTTTTTGCGATAGAAAATGTGATCATTAGAAACAACTCTGTGTTATATATATTTTTGATGTTCAAATGGTATACTATATATATATATATAGCAAATGAAACCATCTTATATCAGGCCTAAATGTCTATTTTTTAAATCTATTATTTTGTTACTTTATTTATATGATGCGAGATATCTCTAACTGTTTGATCTTTTGAAATGAATTAAAGCATTTTAATATTTTCGGTATTTACACTTTTGTAAAAATAATATTTTTCAAATAAATACTGAGGTTTAAAAGATCAAACTTTTAGTTCATTTATTACTAGCGGATGTGCCCGGCTTCGCCCGGGTTTCACCCGAGTGAATGTTTGTCTAACGAACATTTGTTAAAACAATTATCTTTAAACTTATAAAACGTACTCGGCTTCGCCCGGGGTTTTACCCGAGTAAAGGTTTGTCTAGCGAACATTTGTTAAAACAATTCTCTAAAAACTTATTAAAAAATAAAAAAGATATATTTTGATAATTTGAAACTCGTAAATTTGAATCTCTCGATAAAGTGAACATTTTTTCCCGGTCCCTGTGTGCCTTGTCATCCTGAATTTTGTCTTTCCTAATTTTCTACATTAGAAAATCATAGTTTTATCTAGTGAACATTTTTTCCCGGTCCCTTGAGAAATACTCGATAAGTTGAATAAAATCAATATTAATTGGTTCCCTCGGTAATTGGAAGTTAAAGGAATAGTATCTTCGCCTTGGAATTGTATCATTATTGTCGCAAATAAATTGCCGTGTCATCCTGAGATAATCTTACTTTTGATAAATAATATTTAAGATAACAAACTTAGTGATAAGAAAACTTGTTATCATCGTCACAATGGGGACGCTGCTTGCGAGTTAAATCTGCAAATAACTCAAAGGATATTCAAGATATTCATGAAATTATTTTTTCAAAAACCTTCCCGGTGATATACCTAATAATATCCCAAAATTTCATGGCGATTGGATGTATGGTTTTTGAATCTATAGAGTACAGACAGACAGACATTCAATTTTATATATATAAGATAATATAAATGAGTTTTAAAAATTGTAAAAAAAAAAAATGCATCGGCCGGGAATCGAACCCGGGCCGCCCGCGTGGCAGGCGAGCATTCTACCACTGAACCACCGATGCTTAAAAAAATGGCCATATTTAGGTATTCATTCCATTCCGGATTAGTCCGCGTAAAAAAAAGTTCTTCAAATGAAAAAAAGAAATAGCCAAAAATACTAAACAAAATGCAGCCGAAAATTTTCCTCAGGTTTATAAAAAGCGACATGCAAAATTTGGTACCAATTGGTTCAGTAGTTTTTTAGTTTATCGCGAAACAGACAGACAGACAGAAATTGACTTTTATATATATATAGAGATTTACTCTTCATTGTTGGCTTTTTAACTTACATTCATTCTTCATTGTTGGCTTTTTATATTACATTCACTCTTCATTGTTGGCTTTTTATCTTACATTCACTCTGTTGGCTTTTATATTACATTTACTCTTCATTGTTGGCTTTCTATCTTACATTCACTCTTCATTGTTGGCTTTTTATATTATATTTACTCTTCATTGTTGGCTTTTTATCTTACATTCATTCTTCATTGTTGGCTTTTTATATTACATTTACTCTTCATTGTTGGCTTTTTATATTACATTCGCTCTTCATTGTTGGCTTTTTATATTATATTTACTCTTCTTTGTTGGCTTTTTATCTTACATTCATTCTTCATTTTTGCTTTTTATATTACATTTACTCTTCATTGTTGGCTTTTTATCTTACATTCACTCTTCATTGTTGGCTTTTTATCTTACATTCATTCTTCATTGTTGGCTTTTTATATTACATTCACTCTTCATTGTTGGCTTTTTATCTTACATTCATTATTCTTTGTTGGCTTTTTATATTACATTCACTCTTCATTGTTGGCTTTTTATCTTACATTCACTCTGTTGGCTTTTTATATTACATTTACTCTTCATTGTTGGCTTTTTATCTTACATTCACTCTTCATTGTTGGCTTTTTATATTACACTAGACGAATTGCCCGGGCAACGCCCGGGGTTTACCCGAGTGCGAATATATTTTAAAAACGTTGACTTGGGTGCTCATAGCGCCCGATTTTAAATACGTAGTACGATGCGATTTACATTAAAAGTAACCTGTCTATAGCATCCCCTCTCTATAACACCCTATTTTGGTGAGTCCCAAGAGGGAGCGCTATAGACAGGTTTAACTGTATTTGATACACAGTGTCAAAGTTTTCTCACCCCTCTCAACAAACAGGGATGATAGTGTTATAAATAGAGAGCGTGTGATCTATTAATTTACATATTATACTAAAATTTCCAATTATATTTGACCATATTTAAACCTGTTATAAAACTTGTATCATTTATGCAACTATACCATCCCTGTTGGTGTTTTTGGGGGTAAAAAAGAGAAATATGTTATATATTATATTTTTTAATATTATCTTTATGCATAGAAAGTACAAAAGTAAAATTTAAGGATTAAGAAGAAATACAAAAAACAAGAAAGGATCAAGAAGGCACTAACTACGTTGCCAAATTGTTAATTAACATATGTTAGCTAATATTAACTTCATCAATTTATATTTATTCATGTATTTACATAATTATTTACACAGAGAAAAATTATTTGAATTAATAAACCTAACAATTCCCCCCTTTTAATTCAATCTCAATTTTTCTTCAGAAATATAAACAGTTTAAAAAATCAAACATAGATGGCGTTACCTCCCCATTGCTTTCATCACCGTCTGGCGGCGCTGCTTGCGAGTTATATCTACAATTCTGCAAATAACTCTAAGGATATTCAAGATATTCAAGAAATTATTTTTCGAAAACCTTTCCGGGGATATACCTAATAATATCCCAGAATTTCATGGCGATTGGATGTATGGTTTTTGAATAAAAGGGTTGTCTAGAGGGGGGCAGGGAGGACACGTATTCCCTGGCAGCCAATGAGCGCGCATTCTATCCGTGAGCTTCAGACAAACAGACAAACAAACAGACAGAATAAGGCAAATATATAAGTAGATTCTCTCTTCATTGTTGGCTTTTTATCTTACATTCATTCTTCATTGTTGGCTTTTTATATTACATTCACTCTTCATTGTTGGCTTTTTATATCATATAGAAAATCATAGTTTTATCTAGTGAACATTTTTTTCCCGTGTCACATTGCCGTGTCATCCTGAGATAATCTTACTTTTGATAAATAATATTTAAGATAACAAACTTAGTGATAAGAAAACTTGTTATCATCGTCACAATGGGGGCGCTGCTTGCGAGTTAAATCTACAAATCTGCAAATAACTCTAAGGATATTCAAGATATTCATGAAATTATTTTTCAAAAACCTTCCCGGTGATATACCTAATAATATCCCAAAATTTCACGGCGATTGGATGTATGGTTTTTGAATCTATAGAGTACAAACAAACAAACAAACAAACAGACAGACAGACAGACATTCAATTTTATATATATAGATTTGATGTTATTGAAGTAAGTTTTCAATCATAATCTATAATGATTATATTTCAATTTTATGATAATTATTTTTGAAATAATTTTAAAATTATTGTAATATAAGTATAGAAATCTACTAGCTGATGTATTCGCTTGGTTTTGATTTGAGTGAGAATTTGCCTAACCAACATTGACAATCAATGTGAAAAAATTGTCAAATGTGATATTGTACTGGGATAAGGTGCATAAATTATTTTAAAAAAGGCATCTCCTTATCGTGCAACTGAAAGTTGCTGATGGCTTGCACCATCAATCGGAATAAATATCAACTATTCTCGTTGATTTTTAATTATACCAAAATTGGCCAAATACCCATTCTTGATTAATCAATAAAAGCTAACATTTGGCCAATTCTGGAATAATTAAAAATCAACGAGAATAGTTTATATTTATTCCGATAGATGGCGTAAGCCATCAGGAACTTTCAGTTGCACGAAAAGGAGATGTATTTTTTTTTTCATAATTAACAATGAAGTTGCCGGAGGATGATCGTGGTCTCGGGTGGGCAGGGACGAACATTATGGGAATGAGAAGGCTCGAACTGCGGATGGAAGGGTCGGCGGCAGCTAGAGGAGGGGGGCGCTGGTGGGAGAGGCGTGCACTGAGCCCAGACCGTGGGGCCAGCGATGGTGTGGTGGCCGCCTGTGGAACTCCTGGGGATGGTGATCCAGAAGACTTGTGCACAAAGCACTAAACCCAAATACAGGAATACCTCGTCGCCACCCGGTCAATATTCATTAGCCGATTTGGCTGCTCGGCGCCACCGAGATCTCTCCAACCTTTGCTCTCGTTTTCTTTCCTCCGTCCCTCTCCATCTTAATTGGTCTTAGTTTGATCAGCTGAGGAGGTCTCGGACATTGTAAGGGGACTAGACCATCCTCCTCTCACAGAAGAACTACTGGAGTATGGTAAGGTTGGAAGATTGTACCACACCCCTGCAGTGAAGAGAAAATCCTCATGGTGGTAGTGATAGAGATGGTATTGGGGCTTTCTCGGTACGGCTAGTTTGTCTGCGAATGATATTCTGGGGGAACGCTTGGACGGGTCACCCCGCCGGCAATAAAAGCCAGCTCTTCTGTGAAGTATTCCTCCACAATGCTCCCATAATTAGTTGGTAGAGCCGCTCGCCTGGCTTAGTCATCTTCGTTCCTCATTGGCCCATTTTTATCTGACTAGAGTTTCTGTTCGTTCTTACCATCTTTGTTCCATCCCATTCTGGTCATCTTTAACCAAATACCCTTTAATATATATTTATAGAAATCTAATAAAAATTATTAAAATGAAAAGCATTTGGAAAAAAATATCCCATATTTAATTCAGGGGGTATGTTATATCAAATATATCATATTATAAAAATTGTTAAAATTTAAATTGTTTGCGGAAGAGAATTGCTCGATGCAAATATTTGAATGTAAATCTACTGTCCTAAAAGCTTATGTCCATAGTTTGCTAAAATACCATTTCTAAGATTCCACCATTCAGTGTAGTATATAAAGCAGAATGATCCAATACAGTATTAGAGCTCTAAAGAAGCGGTCTGGTAGATTAAATTGGCGAAACCACTGGCAGGGTTCACCACTGATGAGCCAAGCCCTCCTAAAATGTTTTCATCGCAGTAAGGACAGTAGAAGTTTGATTTATTTATGAAATAAAAACATTCGCGTCTTAATGTCTTCATTCATTATATATAGATGGCGCGTTATTGAAATTTAAATTGCCTAAAATTGCCTACGGCAATTTGGACTTGTCCATTCTCAGTATTCAGAGTCAAAATTTCAGAGCCAATTTAATGTCAGTAGCTTCCAGGGATGACCGTCCACATTCCGCCCTCAGTAAAAACAATAAGTAAATTTGAGAAAATCCAAGAAACGGCAGAGAAAGGTATCTTGTACTTGGTTGACTGTCTTCATCTGGTTGGTTGTCCATATTGGTTCCGCATATAAGATTGTGGACAGTACTATAGAATCAAGAAGTTTGAAATCCAAATTGATTGATCTATGATATAATAAAGAATTTTGACACTTCGTTTATTGCAATTAGCGATTTGTTCCAACATTGTTCCACGCGATAAATGAAGAGACCTTTATTGTCTCCTTGGCTGCAGGACACACCAATTCAGAAACTGATGCATTCTTGAAATTCGTCTGATAATTTGTTTTCAAAGTTCGGAGAGAATTGGGAGCTGCAAAGGGTGATGTGGAGGAAGTTTTCCAAAGGAAGCGACATTGTCGACGTTCTGACAGTATCAGGACTCCAGACTTTATAAGCCGTGTCCAAGCTGCCATATTGATGAGGACCCTGGGAAGTCGATGAGGGCACTTGCCAGAGAGCGGCAGGTTGATGAGGCTACTATCTGACGTGTGGTTCACGAGGACCTCCGTTACAAATCACACGTAAGTAGTATAATAAGTTAGATAGTTTTCCAAAACTTAGAAGAATCATGGATATTACCGGGTCGGATTTTATTTGAAAATAATTCCTTTTTAGTTTGATTAATGCTGTAAATTTTTATTGTTAATAATGAACAAATCCCTGTATGTAGCCTTATTATTTGATGTAAACATTTTCAAACTTCATATTTATTTTGGCTAAATAACAATCTCTGTCGAACCATGGTTTTGATTTAGCGGTCCCAGATTTCATTTCATTTACCATACCGGCATGCTTAATGGTTTTTATTATCTTTGTGAAAATCCTTCTTCTTGTTCCAAAATCACTTTACTAGGTATCGCTCAACAAGACCACCTAGTTTATGATATTTGCAACACTGAATAATATGTGAAGGTTATTCACATATTAAACAAAATGTTAACGCGGGATTCGATCCCGGTTCATGGCTGTCGGAAATCGAGGGTGTTACCCACTCGTCCACCGACTCTTTGTGAAAGTCCAGTTGACCTGAAGATCAATTGTAGAATCTGAGGGGCAGTATGTAGGTTAGACACAAAATAAGGTGCATTATCTGGTGTCCAACGTTATTTTTCAATAATTGTAGCTTCCATAAATTTAGGGTTATTTATATAGGATACTAGCGAATGTACCCGACTTCGCCCGATTTTTACCCGAGTAAAAGTTTTCCTAAAGAAAATTTGTTTAAAAAAATTCTAGCAAACATCCAATCCCTACTGAATATATATTTGTCAAGATAACTTTATGTTTGATATTCTGCTCCACCTAGCTGTACCCGTTCACACGTTGCTGTGTTTGAACAAAAAGGCAGTTTTGATACCTCAAACATAATTTATTAATGATCAAGTGTATACAATACATCAAAATGTGAAAATTAACAATAAAATTATCCCTACATATATGTCATTTGAATATAACATATGTACAAAACATAGATATACATAGTTGATGGTCGAATAAACACGCTTCTTCACTTGTGATATTAAACAATATTGTAAATGAATTTCAATTGAACAATATTTTTTAAATTATTAAATATCATCATGAAATGAATGATATTTGATGATTGATGGTGAACTTTATCTTAGTGCTAGAATCCCAACTCTGGTTAAAAAAAAAAAAGATTCAAAAACCTTCCCGGGGACATACTTAATAATTTCCCAAATTTTCACGGCGATTGGATGTATGGGGTTTAACCTTGGCTGGAGGCGGTGTTCAATTTACAAATACCAATCCCTATGCCTCCGCCACCTCCTGAGGACTGTAATTGCTTTGCGTTGAGGCGATCACTCGTTGACTCCCAAAGGGGGGGGATCTATTCTGTAAAGGAATCCCACACACGGGCGTAGTTCACAAACACACTGATTTTATTTAACAAAACTATCCATTTAAACATACTTGGCATGTGGTCAAATGAATTAAAAACAATAAAAATTATGCAAAATAGGTAGAATTTAACTATCAATCTGAACATATGGTTTTTGAATCTATCGAGTACAGATTGACACAAATTCATTTTTATAAATAGGATATATCTACTTTGACATAATAAATGGTAAATGGTCCGATAACGGAATTACATTCAATATAAAAAGCAACGATGTGACCCAGCATAGCAGGAGAGAAAATAGCCAGGTCAATAACAGAGGAGTCGCAATTTGATATAAGTTTGAAATTCCCATTTTTGTCAGACCTACCGTTTAATATAGTTAGAAAATTATTGCCGAGGTTGTCTAAAAAGAATTCCATTTGGGAAGATTAATTTACATATTTGAAAATGCGATAGGTTGAAAGTAGAGTTGGGGAATCTATTATATTGTGGAAACCTCCCAAGTTAGTAGTGCATATATTGATGTCTCTCCACGTAAGATTATCTCTAAACATTGCTGTAGCTTATTTTAAATATAGCGGGATAGCCTTTTTACATTTCAAGTAATCCTTCATTAGGTGGTAAGTAAGCAAAGAGCAAGCAAACCAAGAGAATCGCAGGACGAGTCAGATTCAAAAGAGAGCGAAATCCACTGTGGTTCAAAGTAAACAACCCTATCAAGTAATCCCCTTAAAACTTTCCCCCGATTCCAATAATGATACGTCCGAGTATCTACCTCTATTCAAGGGCCTTGTTGCCAGTGATTCGTACAATTGACAATCTGAGAAAAAAAAACTGAGGAATATCATATTTCAGAGAAAACGAAAATATCAAATTGTTTCAGACAGTTAAAATCGAGAAAAGATAATTTATCCCGAAAAAAAAACATTTATATTCTAGTACATAATTTTTGGGAATTTGGAATTAACTTCACTAATCGTTTTTGTTGAAAGAATTGATTATATAGTTTTTCTTAAAGGTTCATTTTGAGAGGGTTTTCTTAGCTGTAAAAACAAGTTAGACTCTCTGTGGTGCAGTTTGGTTTCTATCCGTAGATTGCTATATTAAATCTCCGCTAGGGCTGATAACATTTGAAACATAGCAGTTTCTGCCACGGACAATATTAGTATGTTTTCTCTAGGATTAGAAATAGTTCCCTTAGTCATGAGCTCTCTTTACTTACTAATCAATAGTTTCCTTTGGTCACTTGCAGGGTAATCTTTATTTTTTGTCCTTGAGTCTAAAAGCATTTAAAAAGAGCAGAATTCGTTCCTTGTAATCAGATACTTTAATAAGAATAGGTGAATTAGCTTTATTAGACAATCTTCAACATTGTTCTATCTTAATTTATTCTGTAATTTGCATCGTATTAATAAGATTTAGAATCAAAAACCGAGATTCGTCAGGGGTTTCATTTTCTGTTCCTTCAAGTCCGTAATAAATTAGTTTTCTCTCTCTACCTCATCTCAAAAACCTCCAACCGTCTCTCCAGATCAGACATTCAATTGATCGAGACAGCTGTAGATTTCCGAGAAAGACTCAAGCTGTTGTAAACGCTGGTTTATCTTATTCAATTCTTGTTCCACTGAAGCAAATCTATTTTTTTTTATTTGACATATCGGACGCGATATCCCAGCTTAGGATACTTGCACCTAAATACATTTTAGCAGCTTATATATACAATTCATTTTATATACAATTCAATAAACAAGACTAAAAACAAAATTAAAACTGAAAGGTTGGTTTTCTCAAACAGAAAAGAAAATCTAAAATTATAGCAAGTCTAGCTTCTATTTTTTTGTCAACAGCTATCCATTTTAGTTGAAAGCGCTGTAATTAGATCATGCATGTTCTTTCTTTGCCTAATTCTAGTGATGTTTTGGGCCTGGCTCAAATACCTGACATATGTAAGAGCATTACATCTATGGATGCCTTTTCCAGAGTGTAAGCATATAAGGTTACTTTAGAATTATTTTCATAAAAAATAAAAGTTTTTCCGCTCTGTATTTGCATATTTATCGATTAGAAAAGTTTTTTTGGACAAAATTATCAGATTGAGTATGGATATTAATAAAATCAACTTTATTATTTAATAAAAATAGATTTCTTATCAAATATTCTTAAGAAAACAATAAGGGATGGTATATAAAAAAGCTAAATAATAAATACAAGAGATACGGAAGAGAGACAAAGTATAAACTAACTTGTCTAGGAAAGTTGTTCGAAGATAATCTACTATAATAAGCTGTTGTGATTTTCTAACCAGAAGATGGATGTTCAGAAAATTAATCTCAAGATAATTGGAAGATTAAAACTTGAGTTCCAGCCAATTAGCTTAAAGGAATTAGTCTTGTGGTCAAAATTACACTCAGTGTAATATGCGGCTCTTTATAGCATTGTTTTCTTATTTGAATCTCTAAAATTTTGGTTGCAAAATGTCTTTTGTTATATGAAATACACCAGCCGAATGACCGGGCAATGCCCGGGACTTACTCAAGTGCATTTTTCACCAGAGTTTAGGTGTATAAAATGGTGTGCTTCAAATAAAATAAAATGTTTACAATGATATATTATGACCCGGCTTCGCCTGGCTACTCCCGAGTAAATATTTGCCCAATAATAATACTTTAACAAATATTATTCATCGTAAAGATAGAGGTTGCCTGGCCGGAATTCATAGTTCTTCAAATTGAAGATACTTGGGCCAGTAAATCTTTTTTATTGTCTCGACGTTTCGACAAAAATCTTTTGTCCTCGTCAGGAGCGAACAAAAGATTTTTGTCGAAACGTCGAGACAATAAAAATATTTACTGGCCGAAGTATCTTTGATTTGAAGAAATATTATTTATGATGATTGTGTATTTCTTTATATATCTTTTAAGAAACTGGTAATGTTATAAAATAAATAAAGCTTCCAGGGCTAAGTTTCTTGTGCAACTTTTTATTTTCAAGCTTTCGGGCTTGTCAGTCCTTCAACAGGAGTATCACGTTAACAAATTAATGATAAATACTATTTTTATATAAAAATTAATATTTACATTTTTTAAATACTTATGATAATGTATATTATGAAAAAAGAAAAGGGATCTTCTTATCGTGCAACTGAAAGTTGCTGACGGCTTTCATTTTACTAATTAGAGTGATAATAATAAAATAAATAATACATATGGTATTTTGAACCAACAACCCCATATTGGTAAATATAACAAGATTGTCGAGTTGTATAATAGAAATATCTGTAAATAATTATACGCATGATTGACATGTGTCATTGCATCACAATATGTAATATACTCTGTACAAACTGAGGATAATAAATAAAACTGTGTAATAGATTAAGTGTTGAGTTAAATAGCAGATATTGATATATAGAAGTCCCACAACATTTAAGAACGAGGCTTAAAAATTTAGGAAGTTGCCAGGAAGTCGTTAAGAGTGTACAATACATCTCTTCCGTGATCCATGCCCTTATTGCATCCGCTGAAGGCCCAGTGCTTCTTATCGGCAAAGTATATAAACCTCGGCAAAGTCGGAAATGTATTGTCACTTCACCATCCGCGGAAGCCCTCGGCAGTTGTCTTCAAGATTCGACCATGCCGCCATAGACCAGTAAGAAAACCTTCTTATCTCTCCATCTTTCGCTCCTAACTCGCCTCTATCTGTTCACGGAACTTTTCTAGTACAACTGTGTCCCTTCGTTTATTCTGTGGACAATCCCAAGTCTTCCATTTTGCCTCAACCAAGACTGCCTGTACTCTGTGAGAACTGTTAAAGGTCTTCCAGAGAGAAACTGGAAAGCTTCTCCACACCCTGACAGTCCCTCTCGGTTACCACAGGAACGGAGAGAGTCGACAGGTTTGACCCTCTCGGTTACCACATATATTTTGAAGATAGAGGTTGCCTGGCCGGCATTCATAGTTCTTAAATAACAGTCACTTTGGTCAGAAAAGCTTTTATTTTCTCAACGTTTCGACAAAAATCTTTTGTCAGGAAAAATAATAATTAATAAATAAAAATACATTTGAAACAAAGCTTTTATATAAATGCACTAAAAAGGGGAAAAAATTATCTTGTGTCATTGAGCAATTAGATGTATCTGAGTGAAAATAAAAGCGGTGGGATCATGATGAATTTGGAGCCTAATGTGATTTAATATGTAGCAGCTGATTAGCGATTTTTATAAGTGTTTGCTATATTTTTACCTCTTCTCTAAATATGATGGTCCCCCGCCGCTTTTATTTTCACTCAGATACATCTAATTGCTCAATGACAGAAGATAAAATATTTTATTTTTTCCTTTTTAGTGCATTTAAATGAAAGCTTTTTATAAAATGTATTTTTATTTTTTAATTATTTAGTTAGTTTTTATAGTCTTGAATTTACAAAACTTAAAATCAAAAGTTCACTGGGGATTAGACCTTAAAAAGATGGAAGCTTGCTTGCTGCGGATTGGTCAATTCGTTGTAAGGGGCGTAACACAAAACTTAGAAAGAAATATAGAAATTTGTTCATTCCTGGCCATTCAGATCACCCAGAAGTCTGAATATTTGTACACCTGCATTGTTCATTTGTCTGAGTGAGTGTTAAAAGTTTCAGACTTCTATGTCATCTGAAAGTATATTAAAATTTATTTACAAAATTTGAAAGGCAATTTGGAAATTTGTCCAATTCCGGCCACCCTGAAAACCCAGAAGTCTGAAATTTTGTCAACTTGCATTGCCATCAGGTTCTGAAAAGTGTATCAAATTTCAGATTCCTACGTGCTCTAGAAGTACAGTGGTACCTCGACATACGAGCGCCCCAACATACGAGTTTTTCGAGATACGAGCCGACGAGCAAGTGATTTTTTGCTTTTAGTTACGAGCGAAATTCGAGATACGAGTTCGGTTCGGTAGTGTTGAAGATATTAATCTGTGATTTTAAATGTTTCTTTTTGACCAGTACTTTTGTTTTGCTTTTCCTAAAATGTTTCTTTCTTCTTCTTCATTATTATTTGTTCTATATGCAAAGCTTTGTTTTTTGAGACTTGAATAAACAAATTCAAGTTTATTATATTTTTGTGTGCTTTTAAAGTTAAAACACAACAGGTAGTAACACGCAGTCGCGCTATCACGATTAGTTAGCAGCGTGCTTCCGCTGTGATAAGTTGTGTTTTGTGTTCGCGTTTTGTGTTGCGTTTACATTTTCAGTTTTAGTTCATTTATTTTTATAACCATGGATCGGAAGAAAGTTTGTAAAAAGTCAAGTGCTTAGAAAAAGATTATGAGTATTGAATTAAAACGTGAAATTATAGAAAAACATGAGCAAGGTGTTCGAGTTGTTGACTTGTCGAGGCAGTATGGCCGTAGTACGTCCATGATATGTTCTGTGCTTAAACGGAAGGAGTCGATAAAGAGTGTAACACCGGCTAAGGGCCTTACGATAATTTCCAAGCTGCGAACCTCCCTTCATGAAAATATGGAGAAACTGCTGATGGTGTGGGTGACAGAAAAGCAGCTCCAAGGACATACCTTGACGCAGACCATCATTTGTGAGAAGGCAAGAGCGATCTACGGAGATTTGCTGAAGCAAACCCCGCAGACTTCCATCGACGAGGCATCGGAAGAGTCATTTAAAGCCAGCCGGGGCTGGTTTGAGAATTTTAAAAAGAGGAGCGGTATTGGAAATGGAAAAAGCTGTGGCCTGAAGCTGTAGCTGAAAGGATCTATGAAGAATTGGAACCCGGTGTTTCAGTAGAGGAGGAGATTGTATCTCTGGGGAAATCCATCGGTTTAGAGGTGGAAGAGAGAGACGTGAACGAGCTCATCGAGAAGCACACCCAGGAACTGACGACTGAAGAGATACAAGAGTTACAGTCACGGCAGCATACTGAGGTTATGCAAGTAATTGGTTTTGAGGAGTCAGAGGAGGAGGTTATTTCTACAAGTGAGATAAAGGATATCTTAGGAATGTGGGAGAGAGTTTCACAGTTCGTGGAAAAAAAAAACACCCAGAAAAAGTTGCAACAGGTCGTGCATCTGACCTTTTTAATGACACTTGCCTAACTCATTTCCAGAACATTCTGAGAGGGAGGAAGAAACTAACCTCCTTGGACATGTTTTTTTCTAAACGGCCTACAGGTGAAAGCGAGAAAAATGTAGCAAAAAGGCAAAGACCAGTGAGAATATCTAATTTATTTCTTTACATTCTCTTTTTTGTTTTTGTGCAATAAATATTTGATATTTATAAATACGTTTTTATTATTTAAAACCACGTAACAAAAATAACTGGGGTGACATTTTGGAGGTTGGAACGGATTAATGGTAGTTCAATTGTTTTGTATGGGGAAATTTGCTTCGAGATACGAGTAATTCAAGATACGAGCAAGGTTGCGGAATGAATTAAACTCGTATGTCGAGGTACTACTGTATATTAAAAATCGATTACAATATTTGTGGACAGACAGATAAACAGCGAAGCAAGTTAAATAAAAGCTTTTTTTTAAATAAAGCATTTGACAAGGCGTTAAAAATGATTCTGAGATTATAAGGGTGTTCTAACGAGATTTTTCAAATTTTAGTATGACATCTAAATCGCGAGTCAAAAAAAAAATCAAACTCACCAAAGCTTATGGTCTTGAAAATCCATATAGATAATACACTAACAGAGTTTTTAGTTGTAAAGTTTAAAGCAATCTCCTCCAAAGATACTGAACTATACATAGCGATCTATATACCAAAATTCTCGTTATTTTTTGCTTTTAGCGTGTTACTTATTTTTATTCTCTAAATATTTGTAGTTATATTTATTTTTTTAATTTATTCAATTTTCCAATCGTAAATTATTTCCTTTCAAATTTTACTTTATTTATCTTCACCAAATTGCTTTGTTGCTCATTCAGTGTGAAGTCTCTCGAGAAAATATCTTGTTGATGGTAATTTCTTGCTTGTATAACTAACTTGTTTATATTAATTTTTAAAGTCCTGTCTTCATCCATATTGTCAAATTAAAACAACAACAAAAGCCTTTATTGAGGACCTCTCCTCCTATAAAGGATTCGCCAGTTTACAGAGTAATTGAAGAGAAGAGAACTAAGCATACAGAGAGAAACCTATATGTAGTAGGTATAGTATAGTATTTTCTACACTGTGACTATATACAACAGAAGCAACAAGCCTTTTACTGGGATCAAAGTCCCATACAGGATTCGTCATTCTAATCCTGACAAAGATTATTTACATATAATTATTTACATCAATTAGATTATGTATATAGCTTTCCCTTCTCTTCAGCCGTCTTCCAAAATTTGAACAACGCAAACGCTCCAGATCTGTTTCTCACCACCTCATTCAACAGGAACTCCAAAGAGAGTCCCTCAAGGCCTATTTCACTGAGGAGCACTTCTCGTTCGTCTTTCAACCCCATACATGAGAGTATATGGTGATGTAGCCCCGGCTCTATTCTTGTCCCGCAAATCTCGCATGTCCATCTGTCTGTTTTAAATCTTGTGGGGCGATCATCAGTGAAGAGCACCGAGAGAATTCTCAGACCGGCAATACACCGCTTGACCCGGAGCGGGAAATCGCTGGACAGATAGTGTTCCGGTAACGGAGTTGAGCAGATGTTTTTATAGTGGGGGTATAGTCTTGAATTTATTATTCTTGTGTGATCCTTTTGCAGAGATTGATCTATTACAGTCCTGATTATGTAGGGAATTTCTCTTTGTAATGTTCTATAGTCTGTGCAGAAATTCAGCCATTGAAATCCGGTGGTGTTTAAAATATTAACTATACTTCCTGTGAAACCTATATATTTTTTCGTTGCGTTTGAGATTTCCCACAGCTGGGACAAGCAGAGCAGCGGCAATCTAGTTTCACCCATTCCCAGCATTCTCAACCAGAACTTTAAGGTAAGCTTCAAGACTATAACGCTGAGTGACACTCTTCCCAATTCTATCCTGAGCATATATCCGGGGGTGTACGAGTCGTATCTTGGTAAATTTAGATATCTTCGCATAAATGAGTCCTGAATTTGATCAACAATTAATGTATGAAGTTTCATAGTAAAGAGTTCATCTTCGACCTGGTCAGAATAGGCAATATATTGTCAAATTATATTGACAAATAATTGCATTTTTTAAAATCTAATCTAAGGTTTTAGTGGAAAGGATTTTGTTTTCGTTTGATAGTGAACCAATCTCTCCCGCCTTCTCATTGGACGAATGTGGCCATGTCTGTATATACGAGTATAAGGGGGCTATGGTATTGCGAGGGAGGTGTGTGGTGGAGTATCGTGTGGAGACGCTTAAAGTGTTCTCTGCGTGCTTTATCCGTGTCTGGTGATCTCCTCGCATATTTGTATAACCCCGGTCCGATCCCTACCAACGTAACAATAAAGATAAGTACTGTGTGTGTGTTTTTAATTTTATTTAACAAATTGTGAGTTATTATTTACCTATTTTTTGTTTTACTCTTGAGTGTACACTTTTTGTGTGTTTAGTTACTATTACTTTAGGCCCTAGTTTATTGCATTTTGTATTAACCCGTACAAAGTAACTTTTGTCATTGGCGAACCTGCCAGGATTACTGGTGTTTGCACGTGTAAATTCCTGTAATTTTTTACGTGCTGTGTTTTTTTATTTGAGTGAGTGGTTTATTATTATTATTATTATTGTACTCCATCATATTCGTGAACTCTATGCTTAACTTGTCAGTGTTTAATGGGGTTGATCTTGAGTCTTTCATTCGGGAAGTCGAGCTTAAAGCTCGAGTAGGCAAATGGGACCCTGAGGTCAAAGCACTGCTCATGTTCGAGGCTTTATCCCCTGAAGTTAGGTTGAGCTTAGAGGAGATGGGTATCCGTAACGATGGCAGTTTCGAAAGTATTGTTAGTAAACTGAACATATTGTACCCTAAAAAGGCGCGTGGTATTAAGGAATGCCTTGAATTAATAGAAGGTCTTAAGCAGAGAGTTGAAGAAAGTTCTATGGTTTTTAAAGAAAGATTCGTGGCCATTAGAGATAAAGTAGAGTACAGATTTGACGATAGCCTAGTCTTAGAAATTTTCCTCGAAAATGTGCTCGATAAGTATAGAGAGGCTGTTGTTCGCAGTGAGGCTAAATCAATAGACAAAGCAGTCAGTGTCATGGCCACGGAGGAAAGTGTAGAACACCGTTGCAGCTTTATGAGAGGGGTATGTTCAGTAGAAGGGGTTGAAGAAATAAATAGCAATAAGGGTGAGATGAAAATGCTTAGTTCCAGTGTAAACAGGATGAAGCACGAAAATGAGTAGAGTATTAAAGATCTTAGAGGTGAGATAGAAAGTCTGACTAAATTGTTGGGCGAAATCAGGTTGAGTACATCTGAGTGCAGCTTAGGACATATAGCTAGTGATTGCTCAAGACAGTCTTCTATGTTTGCCAACCGCAATACTCTTGACAATGCTGAGATAGTCAATACGTTCATATGGCGGAGATCAGTATGGAAATCTGCCAATAGTTAAGGTGAATATTAACGGCAATATGTGGAACCTGTTATATGATACATGAAGCCAAGTCAGTATTATTGATTCTGAAAAGTGCAATGTCTTGAAGGATAATTGGGACGATGTACTTAAAACTTTACATATAGTGTCAGTGACAGGCCACGAGCAGACACTTACACGGGTTAAAACCTGTAGAGTTGGTAACGAAAACGGCAGCGAGCTGGGAGAGATAAGGTTCTGGTTAATGTCACTCGGAGATAAGGGCTACGACGGGATTCTGGGAATCAATGATATAAGAAAAATCAATATCCCGTTGCCTCCAATACGGGAACGTGGCAACATGATTTCCTTGAAACCAGAAGACCGTGTTATGTAGACCTTAGCTGCGTTGCCAGTGCACATAGACCAATGGTTTCAAGCTCCTTAGAGGAGAAATCAGTAAAGCGCATTGAAAACGAGGCTGTAAAGTTGCCACCTACGGAGTTTAGCGCTGGGTCTGTTAATAGTTTTAGAAAGCCTACTTGGGTAGAGAGGTTAAGGGTGATGCGGAAAGCAAAGGAAACTGTCAGACAGTTTATTTCAGGTAATTCTGTTAAAAATCTTATGAATCCTAGGCCACCTTATACCAGAAGTTTCGACAAAGGAGACATAGTAATGCTAGCTGTTCCTAAGAATGAAGGTTACTCCAACTTCTATGGGCTTTTCTGTGTGGAAGCTAGGGTCTCCGATGTTAACTTCAGAGTAAGAGGGGTCACCATGAACGATGTGAAAGATGTACATGTCGATAGGATGAAAGCGGTTATATACAGGCGTTAAGAAGAGCTTTTAGCTCTTGGACTTGAGAGAACTGAATGGAATTGGATCGTTCGGTTTCTCATCAAGTGAGCGTCTGTCAGTACCCAAAGTCTCTACCTAACATAGGATAGACCTGTATCGCCTGTGGCTCTAGTGACCTGACGTTGGCCCACCGCTACTGGTCCTGCAGCTCCATCAGGCCCCTCATACGGGAGGCCTTCAACATCATACAGCAACCACCCGACCTGCAGGGCTACTGGCTCTTCGGTCAAGAGCTGGATGACGACACCCTCGCCATCCTCGCGTCTGCCAAGTCATCAATACACAGGTTCTTTCTGAGCCTTGAGATGAGAGGAGAACGTGACTTACTGTCTGGAGGAGAACTCTCTGTCGTTGGGGGAATCTCTTCGACTGTACATAACTGTATATATTTTACTATTTTATTTTATCCCTCTTTTTATAATTATTATATAATACTACCATTGACTTGTGTATGATGTCAATAAAATATTTTTAAATCTCAAATCTCTACCTAACATACCCAGTCGGTCCCAGATGAGAGCTTATTTGGTCCCCGATTAAACTCTGTCTACTAAAGCATATTATATATGTGTGTGTGTTTGGTAATCACTCATGGTAACTCACGTAGTTTGCTCAGAATTTTTTTTTAAAGTTTATTTTGGGAGGAACAAGATGGAAAGCACCTTTATGGAAGGACCCGGATGTCTTCTCCTCTCTTTAGTTTTTTTTTAACTTTATAACATGGCTCCCGTGAGCTTTTCCCCTCCCGACAGCGGAGGTTTTCCTTACGGGACAATGGGAATGTTTGGGAGATTGGTTAGTTTCTTTCTTTCTTTTTTTTTTTTGGAAGGAAACCTTTTGTCAAATTATATTGACAAATATTTGCATTTAAAAAAATCTTATCTCAGGTTTTAGTGGTAAGGATTTTGTTTTCGTTTGATAGTGAACCAATCTCTCCTGCCTTCTCATTGGACGAATGTGGCCATGTCTGTATATATAAGGGGGCTATGGTATTGCGAGGGTGGAGTGTGGTGGAGTATCGTGTGGAAACGCTTAAAGTGTTCTCTGCGTGCTTTATCCGTATCTGCCTATTCTCATCGCATACCTGTATAACCCCGGTCCAATCCCTACCAACGCAACAATGAAGATAAGTACTGTGTTTTTTAAAATTTTATTTAACAAATTGTGAGTTATTATTTACCTTTTTTTGTTGTACTCTTGAGTTTACGCTTTTTGTGTGTCTAGTTACTATTACTTTAGGCCCTAGTTTATTGCATTTTGTGTTAACCCATACAAAGTAACTTTTGTCAATATAACTGAGTCTGGAGGTGCTTGAAATATATTCAGCAATTATGTCAGCCATCTGTTTGTTCGTTCTCGCTGTTCTATTCATATCGGTTATAGTATTGGAGGATTTGTGTTGGTTTTGATTGTTTTCTAACTCTCTAATTATATTCCAGTGTTGATTGTCCTTTCTTGGATCCATTTTCTCGTATAAATCTGCCGTTTTTTCTTGTTTGCATATCCAAATTTCTTGTTCTATTTTGTGACTAATTACAATGAGTTTCTGTTTTCTTCTGTTTTATTTGTTTTAAGAAGTTCATTGATATTGTCTCTCTCTGCAATCATTGCCTCGATGTTGTGGTCCTTCCAGTAAGGTATCCACAGATCCTTCCACCTACCTCTAGGTATCGATGCTTTTGCATCTTTGGATATGTTCAAAGAGAATTTTTCCAGGTTTTTGTCAAGCGTTCTGTAATTTAATTCTTCGTTGCACAGTTCTTCAAACTTTTCTGTGAACATTTTCCAATCGGCTTTCCTAAAGTTCCATGTTCTTTCATTTTGTTGGAAATTCTCAATTTTGAAGTTTAGGATTGTTAAAATTGGTCTGTGTTCACTGATTGCACTTTTCAGGATTTTCCATTGTGTTGTGGGAGCGATGTTGTAATTTATTGCTTTGATGTATATTGAGGATTCTGTGCCTGTGGACTTGGATAGATTTTGGTGTTCTCTCCGTTATTTAACAGTATAAGGTCGAGGTCGGTTAGCATGTCCTCAACCTGCTTACCTTTGTTATCCAAGACAGGCGATCCTCAAGTTGGACTTCTGGCATTAAAATAGCCGAGTATGATTGTGATATCCGAATTCACTTAATGTCTCTATCAGGCCTGTATTGATGCTAGTATTATCGGGGTGATAAACATTTATGATTGATATTGTTTTAACTGGGGGTAGATTTCTATTACCTGTGTACCTGAGCTTCTGTCGTGCTTTTCGTAGGCTTACTCTGATTATAGGCAATTTCCTTAAATTTGATTTTTGGTGTTTTAATCAAAACGGCAAGTCCTCTTCCAAATTTTACCGATCTGTCCTTTCGTAGTGTTGTATAACATAACCTTTGATGTTGAATCTCAGATTCTGATTCACTTTTGTTTCCTCAAGACAAGCAATATGCACATTGTTGTCACGGAGAAGACAAGTCAGCTCTTCAGTTTACCTCAGGGTGCCATTTATATTAAGCTGTAGTAGATTGTCCTCGTAGTAGATTTCTCATCAGGAGCCCGGGCTGCTGACATGGCGGTTACCCTGGACATTGCTAGAGATATCGGCTTTGTTCTTCAGTGGAAAATGGGTGCCGTTGCCACGTTAGTCACCTTGGACCAGAATTTGGTCAAATATTCCAAGGGTCCAGGGGGGACCGCTCCCCTATAAGCGGCTGTTGACGAGCCTAATTTTCAGTTATACAAAAGACAGCCCCAAACGAACAACTTCAAAAATTAATCTTTATTTACCACTGCTCGAGCTTGCGACCATATTGGTGACTATCAATCTATAAGAATTTCCCAGTCAAGCGAGGCAGTTGTTTTCCAGTCTGGTGATGTGTTAAATTTCAACTTTAAAAGCGGCAAGGACTTTATTGGTTACCTTAAATAGTAACAAAGTTTATATATAGAGAGCATGACTAATGTATGATATATATTGCAAATAAAGTTTAAATAACATTTAGTTATAGCAGGGTTTGTTATAGAGATCCCTATAGCTATATTAGTTTAAAAAACTGTCATTTGAAGTTCCTCAGGACTATGATATAAGATCTATTAGTTAAACTACATTTTAAGAATAAAATATACTCCAATGGAGCCGATTAGCACGAAAGTAAAATATAAATAGAAGATTACACAGTCCCTGCGATACTTTTTCGGCGATACAAATACGACAATAGGATGGATGTACAGAGATTAGAATGGCCCCTGTGATACCAGTTCGGCGGTACAAATACCACAGTAGATGGATTACAAAGAAGATTAGCATGGCCCCTGTGATACCAGTTCGGCGGTACAAATACCACAATAAGATGTATTTACAGACAGGATTAGCATGGCCCCTGTGATACTTTTCGGCGGTACAAATACGACAATAGATGGATTACAGAGAAGATTAGCATGGCCTCTGTGATACCAGTTCGGCGGACAAATACCACAATACGACGAATTACAAAGAAGATTAGCATGGCCCCTGTGATACCAGTTCGGCGATACATTACTACAATAGGAAAGGTTAAAAATAATATCAACATGGCACCTACACAAAGGTAAAACCGTCAAACGTTCGCAACTATCTTCAAAGCTAAAGAAAGGCCTAGCTTCCGCCTTGGCAACCGGAAGGTCCGCCATAATGTTGGTTGGCATGGCAACGCTAAGCCTCAAGGCCAAGGTCATTGGTTGTGACGTCGTCACTTTGCTGCCATTGTGGCACCTTGGATGGGGGTCTTGTCGATCAAATCCCTCCCCTCCGCCAGCCACCCTTCTATTTGCGCCTCAACTTCTTCAATTTTTTAAAAGAACATTATCAGGAATATATATTTCCATCTACGCGAGGTTGATTCAGTGATAATTTCTTCTTCACCCATTCTTTAATATTTTTTTCTTGGTTCATTCATTTAACCCTTAGTTACTGGCGCCTATTTTCCTTACACAATTACTGGCGTTCGGCCTCTCAGGCCGTCTTTTAAAATCAATAATAAACCATGTTATTTATAAAATAAAAAGAAATTAAACGTATACATGTCATAATTTGTATATAATTAAATGCAACCCCGACCCACTATGTATGTACCATGTATGATTTTCAAAGATTAATAAAAGAATAAGGTAACTGGAGGAAAGAAAGTAACAAAAGACATAGGAAGTAGATCTAGAGGAGAACATATTTATTAATATCGCCGCAGTTAACCTTCTGACCCCGGGGACCCTGCGAGCTAAGTTTAAACCAACACTTCCTGGCAAAACAGGACGTATCTAGTATCCGCAGAAGTTATATTAATCGAGAGACACCCAATGCTTCCTGACAGAACCGGACGTATTTTGATAGCCGCGGAAGTAAATAGAGTCAAACAAACACGAGACTTCCTGACCCAGGCCGGGCGTAACTAATACCAAAGGAAACCGCCGGCCAATTAGGAAGGAATAACTAAATAGGTCAACCAATAGGAAAACGGGGACGTTCCATTTTCGACCAATGGGAAGGAAGCCAACTCGTGGTGTTAAATCGAAAGACAAGAATTGTTAGTAGTGATTTAGCTCTCGGAGGAACAACACCTACAGTTACGTTTTCGCTCTCATAGGAACAACACCTAGAGTTGTTCACTTGCTCTCGCCGAGTTCAGACCCAGTCATCGACTCGACCCCACCAAGGTAATGTCTACTCACTAGAGACCTCTCTCTCCGCTCATTTCAGCTAAATCCCATCATCGCCATGTGATCAGATAATTAATAAGTCAAATCGCTCAGCTCTTCTCAAGCTTTCTTTCCTCCAACCCGTTGCCTTTTATTTTCAAACCCAATCACGTGTCCTGATTATTCCTAACTGTGTGCTTCACTTACCACTCAACGACTGCGCTTCAACCAAATCTCACCATTCGCATCCAACAATAAGAAACCCCGCAACGATATTGCCACAGGACGGTTAAGTCGACAGGATTCTACAACAGTGTAATACATCAAATATTATAGTGTAATAACAACTTTTGCATCATATTACAGTAAGTCGACAGGATAAAGATTATAGAGCTTAATCAGGATGAAGATGGAAATTAACCCAGGCGCCAGCACAACAAAAGGCAATGACAAACCAAGAGAGAAGAAACTGGCAACGAACGGAAAGAAACTGACAACGAACGAAGCGACAAGATATACCCTGGCGACGGTAATTTTAGAACTGACCGCCGCGCTACAAGGGGCAAGATCCACGCAACTGGAAGCGGTCTTCCGGAGCGCCACCCTCGGGACAACCGCCGCCCACCGCCGGTACGTGTCCGAACAACCTGACGCCCACCGAGGAATCGCCACCCGCCATGCCGTACCAGTACACACGGAAGCAATCCACGCGACACGGGCCCAATGTACCGACAACGCGATCCACTCGAATGGAAGCAGTACAAATGACTAGATTTCCCTTTCAATTGCGCGGACAGTGCAAAAGGTCCCGATCCGGTCCAACAGATATTCCAAGCCTGCCACCCCAAGCCGAAGACGCCACAGTGGAGACCTTTCGAGATTAAGGTAGGCAATCCACCCAATGACACCATCAAATTGACTTTGGACTTGTATCTGACCCAGGACCTACCATGTACCTTTCTCATTGAACCAGACGCAGGTTCGAACATATTGCCGTATCATTTATACAATAGATTAAAAGCACAACTTCCCAATTTAAGTATTAAAAAACCTTCCCTTGATCTATCCCCCCTAAATAGTTTTACGAAAATAATAGGACATTTAACTTTCCCTCTGACAATAGGCCAAATAACCCGTAGAGAGAACTTCCACGTGGTAAATGCATCCTTGCCATTTGGAGTTCTTACCTTAAAAACCCTTTATCAGTATAAATTAAAACTAAATTATAATCGCGGCACTATTTTCCAACTTGGCGTCCCATTGTCTAATACTATCTACCACTTTAAACATGTATCAAATGAATGCAAGCACGGGCTAGGCCAAAACCTGTCCCAAAGGACTCGCACAGCACCCAAAGCTTTCACACATGGAAACCCTTGCCTGCATTCATTGCCCGAACCCCAAATATTTACATGCCACCATTCTAATCTCACACCACACAACTTTTCACTCAACCCAATTACCAGTACTATATGCCCACAACATATAAAGCCACCACGACTCCAACCTACAATTCCAATAATGCCCAAAAAAGTGTCCGTACACCGACACAGCTCACCCACTTACCACACAAAATCCACACATGACCACACTTTGCCACGCCATAATTACGCAAATGTACCTCACAACATACACGCACCCATACGCCACCACGCAACAAACACGCACAACCCGCACAACAAACGCAACACGCACGACAAAAGACAACAACAACGACAAACAAGCGCATGCACAACCGTTAAGAATAATACAATCATCCCGTCTACACAAAACATAGAAAAAATTCACGCCACCAAACAACCACACAATCGAAAAACATTGCGATCTTTCCTAAAAGCTGTGAACGCCTATAAAGAGTTCATTCCAGACCACGCCCGCTTGCGGACGCCACTTGTCAACCTTCTAAAAAAGGATGTCATGTGGGTCTGGGATGACGAATGCCAGAAAGCGTTCACTAACCTGAAAGAAAACCTTACCACACACCCCACATTACACCTTTACCAGGAAGGTCTGCCATGCCAGGTGTACTGTAACACCTCAACATTCAGCATTACAGGCGTTCTTAAACAAGTCTACCCTGATGGGAAGACATACACCGTTCAACATTTCAGCCGATCTCTGCGTAGTCACGAGCGAAATTATTCAGACTTGGAACTACAATGCCTAGCCATTGTGGAAAGTGTGGATAACTTCCGCACCTGTCTAATGGACAGAAAGTTTACGATACTTTCTGACCATCCTGCATTGCAGTGGTTGAAAGAGATCAAAGCCCCGTCAGGCAGATTGTTTCGATGGAGGTTAAGATTGTCAAGATACGAATATGAGGTCCGTAGCATAAATGGAGTACAACAATATGAAACGGGCGTTGGAACTCGTACCCCATTTTGTGGTTTTCTAGATGCGCCACTCATACAGAGCCAACAGTCTTCTCCACCGAGAAAATCTCGCGTGACTATGGATCACAATAAACTGCGCACCATCTCCCGAAAAGGAGTACTTAAAACTATAGTCCCAAGTTCACTTACAACCAGACTCCTTAAGTCCGTACACACTCAACACCACCATCCAAACATCTCCAAGATGACGAGGCTCATCTCAGCACAATATTATTGGCAGAACATGACACAAGACATCGCAAAACAGGTAAAAACCTGCCCCACCTGCCGATTCGCTAGAAGAATCGATGAATACAACCAACCTTCACGTAAAAATACCGACACAGGCACCAAAGCAAAACAAAATTCGTACATAAAGCACAGCGTACACACAACACAAACAATGCCAAAATTACCACATCCACGTCAGAGAAACGATCTCACATCTCAACCTAAACCAATTACCGCCGACATATCTCTAATAAAACCATTGACGATCAAGCAGGAGAACTGTAAACCTGACAACCAATCCAATCATATCACACCACTCCCTAAAGATATCAAACAGGAGAACTACGAACCTACCAATCATTCAAATTCTACAATTAATAAGGTTCAAGCAAATATTTCAGAGTCCCCAGTTACAAAAATATGGACGAACATGGGACAATATCCTATCTTTCATCTGATTTTTACCCTTGGCTTATTAGTTCTACCGTACAACTGTATCCCAATTTTATTCATTAATTACTTGTTTATCTATGCCATGCCCGCGCAGAAAATCTTCGAACTACAAGAGGTAGTTTTTAATTTAGGACAAACATTTATAAAACTTCTCATAATTTTAGGAACCATCTTCGCAGAAAATCTAAATAAACTCCGAAGAGATAGCAGTAACTGAAAAGATGACCAAACAATGTCGGAGAAATCACGCTCCAAAAACAAGATCTGAGCCGCACCAAAAATAAATAGACGGCAGGAAACGAGAATTTGAGACACCACGACAGGAAGTGTAGTCCGCAGCGATAAATTCGGCCTCTGTAAACAAAGCGGAGCGCCTTCGTCCGATCTCCAATTTCATTCCCTCTCGTTTGCCCGACACACCCCACTTCCGTATCTCTAATTACAATGAGAAGATCCCCTATTGAGGTCAACTGGGAACCTCGCTATGCCACCGATTTTGATTCCAGTTCGAGTCTACATATCGATTTTTACCACCCAACTCCACATCCACGAGACAACACATAGAACTAGCTCACACATTTCTTACACAACAGACTTCTAACATTTTTTCACAACACACACACAAAGACAAAAAATTACACCTAAAGGTTATATAGATTTCCATGTCTCCTGTACACACAGCATAAACGCACTTGAGGACTAGAATCACGTTTTTCACCTAAGTGTCGCTACAGATGAGACAAAAATTTATAGGGCATAATTGAGCAAGTAAAACATTTATAGGGCAAAATGGAACAATCAATACATTTAGGTCAGGGCATGTAGATACCAAAGGGTTCCAACCAATACACCTTATTTTTCATATCAATCATTTTCATTATTTTCTCGCAATTAAAAATGTAAATATTTAATCAATTTATCAATTTATCCAACTTATTAGCACTTTTAATCATCAATTATCACCTTTTTCAATTAGTTTATATTATCATTTTTACTTATCAATTATCATTCTATTTACCACTTAGCTTAAACTGCCACAACTCAATTATCAACGAAAACTCATTGGTTTTCGATTAAACTAAAAACATTAAATCACCCTTTGTTGTTGAAACCTTTTTATTTTTCATTTTTCTTTTTTTTCCAAACACTCAACTGTGATTTCGCTCAACAACTTTTATTTTACTTTGATTTCTCAAAAGACCTTATGAAATTTCCTCGAATTCCTTTCCAAAATTCAAGCAAAAAAGTAATTAGGCATTTTTCCTTTTTTTTTTTCTCACCACTCAACCAAGCACTCAACTTTGATTTCGCTCAAAAACCTTTTATTTTATTTTACTTTGATTTCTCAAAAGACCTTATGAAATTTCCTCGAATTCCTTTCCAAAATTCAAGCAAAAAAGTAATTAGGCATTTTTCCTTTTTTTTTTCACCATTCAACCAAGCACTCAACTTTGATTTCGCTCAAAAACCTTTTATTTTATTTTATTTTGATTTCAAAAGCCTTAATAGAACTCCCTCGAATTCATTTCTTAACTCGAGTAGAATTCGTTTAGGCGCATTTTTCTTTTTTTTTTTGCCCACTATGTACCATAACATTCATTGATTTCTTACAATTAAAAAATTTTTGATTTCTATTAATTATACTCAACCTATATCATCAACACCATTCTATATTACTTATTATATCGCCACCAATGCTTGTATATAGACTCAATACCCACAACTAATTTTCCCACAAAATTATTTTTCACTTTACAGAATTCTCTCAGGCTAACCCCTTCTTGAATTCTTCACATGTAGGGGGCGCATCTGTCATAATTTGTATATAATTAAATGCAACCCCGACCCACTATGTATGTACCATGTATGATTTTCAAAGATTAATAAAAGAATAAGGTAACTGGAGGAAAGAAAGTAACAAAAGACATAGGAAGTAGATCTAGAGGAGAACATATTTATTAATATCGCCGCAGTTAACCTTCTGACCCCGGGGACCCTGCGAGCTAAGTTTAAACCAACACTTCCTGGCAAAACAGGACGTATCTAGTATCCGCAGAAGTTATATTAATCGAGAGACACCCAATGCTTCCTGACAGAACCGGACGTATTTTGATAGCCGCGGAAGTAAATAGAGTCAAACAAACACGAGACTTCCTGACCCAGGCCGGGCGTAACTAATACCAAAGGAAACCGCCGGCCAATTAGGAAGGAATAACTAAATAGGTCAACCAATAGGAAAACGGGGACGTTCCATTTTCGACCAATGGGAAGGAAGCCAACTCGTGGTGTTAAATCGAAAGACAAGAATTGTTAGTAGTGATTTAGCTCTCGGAGGAACAACACCTACAGTTACGTTTTCGCTCTCATAGGAACAACACCTAGAGTTGTTCACTTGCTCTCGCCGAGTTCAGACCCAGTCATCGACTCGACCCCACCAAGGTAATGTCTACTCACTAGAGACCTCTCTCTCCGCTCATTTCAGCTAAATCCCATCATCGCCATGTGATCAGATAATTAATAAGTCAAATCGCTCAGCTCTTCTCAAGCTTTCTTTCCTCCAACCCGTTGCCTTTTATTTTCAAACCCAATCACGTGTCCTGATTATTCCTAACTGTGTGCTTCACTTACCACTCAACGACTGCGCTTCAACCAAATCTCACCATTCGCATCCAACAATAAGAAACCCCGCAACGATATTGCCACAGGACGGTTAAGTCGACAGGATTCTACAACAGTGTAATACATCAAATATTATAGTGTAATAACAACTTTTGCATCATATTACATACACATAATTTCCAAAGAATAAATATTTTTTTTTCGAATAAACAGAGCTCTAAACAAAATTAAATGAAAATGTACAAGAAACTCTTTCTATCTAAAATATTCTATATATATTCTAAAAAATTCTATCTAGAATATTTTATTCAAGATTAGGTGCACAATTCAAGCATATTTCAATAGAATCATCTTTGCAGATTGGTTCTTTGCATTTTTTGAATTGCATTTGAGTTCGACGATCTTTTTACATAGGTAGCATCTTTTGCGTTTTTTAGACCAAGGACTGCCGCTTGTGGATTCCTAGATAACACATATTATTGATATTTCGTTTGAATATCAAATAAATATTTGCCTACCTCAAGTGATCAAGTTCCAGCATGCTTCTGAATTAATACTTGCAGATCTCTTGACAAATATTTGGCTTGATTTCTCATATTCAAGGCATCTCTCATTAGTTGTAGAGCAAGCTGCTTTATAAAATCTTTTCGAGCCATTCCACCGTCTTGCTTGACAGCCTTATAAATTACTGCTGAATTTATTGCAACCACATCCAAAAAGTTGAAAAATAAACACAGGGGCCATCTTTTGGTTCTTCTTCCAACTGAATACATGTCTGATCAACTACATCTACACCACCTTTGGTCATATTATAAAATGTGATTATCTCGGGCTTTTATTGTTCAGCAGTTTCTTGATCAATTGTTGTGGTCGAATGCATTGTGGAGAGTAATTTAACAGATATTCCAATTTTAGGGACATAGGGTACAAATATTTTGTTTTTTGAAAAACCAAAAGTGGAACCGAACTTCTATTATATTTTACAAAATTACAATCACAAAACACAATTTAGAATGCATATAATTGAAGCAAGAGTAATAAAAAAACGAATGCTCAACTTATTTGTTGCGTTTGAACGTCTATAAAACCAAAAGTGAAACGGCCAATAATAGGGGCGCTAAAATTCCCAGTGACGTAATTACTGGCGCTCGGCTTTAAAGGCCGTTTGATTTAATAACTCGGGATATACAAAATAGATTTCTCTTAAAATGAAAATTTCTTCAAATAAATGCATTTTATTAAGCTACCTAAAATTTTGATGAAAAATATTGCATTTTGAAAATTTCGCAAGCATTTTTAATTTTCACACGGCCTTTCAAGCCGAACGCCAGTAATTACGGGTTAATCAGTTTTGCTTCTTGTCAATGTGCCGAATATTCTACCAGTATCTTAATTATTTTGATATCTTTCATTTGCAATCGTCAAAAATTCATATTTGTGGTTTAAATCTTTGAAATTTTTTTCTCTAATATGAAAGGGGTACTGGGGTTTATCAATATTACTATAGTCTTATCAAAGTCTTTTTTTTTTGTATATACATGCCGAGCATTCCAGCTACAACGATTCCAGACGACCAGATTTCTTGGACTGCCCTCTTTCAACAGTACCTATCTGTTGAGCCTACTGAGACATAAACCGAGCTGGGAACAACTCGGTGAACTGGCTCAATGATCAAGGCAGACTTCTAAACCGTAAAACATTCGGGAAGTTGGTGAGCTACGTTCTAGCTGGTGGATACGTTCAGGGCCAACGTCCTAAGGGTTGTTGTATTGACACGCATCCCGCCGATGTTTACTCTCTCCCTAGACTCCCTTCACTTCAAAATATCTTGCAACTAATCTCTCGTTATTATCGATTCAACATTGAAATTGTATAATTGAAATCCACAGGTAATGAAATTGGTTCAAAATTGGAAAGCGACCCGCTATTTCCGATCATAATGAAGTTATATATTTCAAATATTTACTCCTAACAAAATCAATCTATACTATATTAATTTTACGTGGAATTTTGAAGAAAAACAAGCAAAATAGTCAAAATTCTCAGAAACAATTAATGTTTCAAAAGTTCGTTTTCTTCAATATAAGCTTGAGGAAGCAACACAAACAAACGAACTAGATTGCCTGGTCTGTCTCAAATTTCGGGAGGAATTAATAATTTAATCTGCGTATAAAACTCTTCCAATTAAAACCAATGTGTCTAACTTATCATATTCTGTAAAAGGGTGGAACAACGAACTTGAAATGCTAAATCGAAACTTTCATTACACATGAAACCTATATTACAGAAAAAAATTCTAGAGTGAGGAAAAACATTTTTTTGCGAGGCAAGACGCAAATATTTAATAACAAGGAAAAAGCAAAATACAACAGCTGGATAGACTACATTGAAGAATTAACCAATGACTTCCCCTTCATTAATTAATAAAAAGAATTTCGAGGGAAAATATAAAAAAAAAACCCAATTATTGATAATTCTTCAATTCCATGTTCAATAGCTCGTTTCCGAATGAAACTCAAGTTACCGTTATTTAGCGAAAATTATATTTCTAATTACAAGAACTTAAAACAGACTGCAGAAACTGATCTTGACTAAACCTAAAAAAATCTCTCGGAATAGATCATACACTGCGTGAATTTAAAAATGAAACAAGAAGAAAGAGGGGCCAGAAAGTGGTGCAACTTAGAAAAACAGAGAGGCAGGAGCGAAAAATAAGTGATATTTATTTCAAAATGATAGTCATAATACAGAGCGAGAACGGCGTCGGCTCAGTAGCAAGTAGGACCACCGCGGACGGCGATGCACACAGCAACACGTCTAGGTAGAGAGTCAATCAGACTACGGATGGTGTCCTGAGGGATGACTCTCCATTCTCTTTCAACCATTTGCCACAGTTCGTCTTCTGAACTCGGCTGAGGTGAGGTATGCGATCAGGGTTCAATAATGTCCCAGACGTGCTCGATTGGTGAGAGTTCAGGAGAGTACTGTGGCCAGGGAAGCATATGTAAATCTTGCAGAGTTTATTGGCTAATGCGAGCAGTGTGCGGTCGGGCGTTATCCTGCTGTTAAAGGGCATTGGGTACCCCTGAAGGTAGGGGAGTGTCACCGGTCGCAGCACATCATCAACGTATCGTTGGGCTGTCATAGTTCCCTGAATACGAACTAAAGGTGACCTGGTATCATACTGGAATTACGCCCCAAACCATGATTCTGCTTTGTCGCGCGGTGGGGCGTTCCACAAATGCTGCCGGATTGGACCTTTCTCCACGTCGACGCACACGCGTACACGGCGACTATCACTGGACAAACAGAACCGGAACTCATCTGAGAACACGACCGTGTGCCATTCTGTCATCCACGTCGATCTAGCCCGGTACCATTCCAAACGTTGGGGTCTATTCAGCGGGGTCAATTGTAGTCTTCTTACAGGACGACATGGATGCAAGCCATTAGCAACCAATCGACGAGAAATGGTTCTGGTCGAGACGGAATGATCTAGGGTGTCTTGCACATTTTTCAGAATGGAGTTATCATACAAGTGTCATGTGGGTCCGCCACTGCTTGTCGAAGGATACGCCGATCCACGCGTGCTGACGTCACTCTGTATGCACCAGCATTCCTATAAATTTCTTCATTTACTTATTCCAACCATCGTCTCCACAGTTGGTGCAGCGTGGACGCAGCCAGATGCATGTCAGCTGCGATTTAACGTATGGACCAACATGCCCATTTTAGCCCGATCACCATGCCCCTCGTAAAAGCATCTGTCTGCTGGAACTGCCTCTCTTGACGACGGCCTGGCATTATCTGCTATTACACGTGGTTTTTGATACAAGAACAAAATTTCTACGATGATTTTTCTTGAAGAAATAACGGCACGAATACTGTTCTTTCTGTAAGTTCCTTCCCTTACTCCATCTTACTCCACGTGCGCACGAGAGCTGCGCATTTCACATCATTTACATAATTCGGTGAGGCGCGTCAACCTTGAAATTTGCATAATTTTCTGGCCACATTTTTGATTTTCCATTTTCAATGTCGCGCAGTGTATAACGAATGTAGTGCATAAAATGGTCATATAACACTGGTCTACATTGAAAAAGATGTTTTTGATAATGCATCAGTTTCTCACTTAATTTGAGGTGCTGATCACGAATATAATGTTAGTTCTTATGTATCTCATCAATCTTTAGAGATATAACATATACATATTTAGGTCACAATGTTGTACATCAGTCCATATAAGCGCTACGAAAAACACATTGAACGTAAATAAAAACTGAGAACGTCATACCCCAAAAAGTACTTTATTTACTGTAGTATAAGAAACCGAATCTATACAAAAATATATATATATGTGATATGATCCTGTCGACTTTCAATGTGGCAATATGATAATAATGTGGGGAGAGAGAAATAAGGAAACCACAAGTTTGGAAGAGGAATTCCAGGCAACCAGCGAGAGAGAGGGAGCGCGAGCGGCTGTCACTGCGGAACGACCGTTTGTGTCGCCACCACCCCCCGACTGTCCAAAAATAGTCCTGAGGTTCTAGGAAAATGGGCCCCTTGGAATGTGACTGATATATCAAGTGACCGGCCTTTACATCCTCCTCTCTACGTCTCTCTCTGGTCGACTGTAGATTTACTTTATTATTCCTGGAAGGGTAATATTATGACATATGGCCCCCGTTGAAGAAGGCTGAACATGGTTTGAGTATACCTTAAAGCTGGAGAAGCCAGGAATAGAGAAAATAATTTTACAGTTTAAATTAATTAAGGAAATGGTGACATAGTTTTATGTAAATAAAATATTGTATAGTACACAAGTAAATATTATTTACAAGCAGTTTTACAAAACCGGAGAGTTTGATATTTAAGGGAATTTTTTATAATATCAAAGTTATAAAAGGCTATATACAATAACATCTAATGTATTATAAGGGAACTGTTATGGAGGGGTGTGAACAACGGGAAGGGGAGTCACATACACATGATGAAATTCTGAAGGTCATTAAGACTGGGGAACTCTACACTTTAAGATATTTTTCAGGCGGACATGGCAAGGGGAAACTTGGCATGGGCTTTCTATGCTATAGGTGTAGAGTACGAGAAATGAGGTTGAGATTGGCAATTGTGTGAGCTCAGGACTGAGGTAAATATAGAACTACATACAATGTTAGAACCTTGGCGAACAGAGCGAGGGGAAACTTGCCCTGGGCCATTCTACCTTATCTATGCAGTTACTTGTGTGGCGAGTCCGAGGGGAAAAGTCCCGTGTGTAGGTGAGGAAGTCGAATGGACTTATATTTAATTTGCGGAAAGTATGCGCGCACAGTGCCAAAAATTGGGACGAGGACTGCGTTGTCCGTTACAAATGACAAGCTGCTCGGACACGAGGTGTTTGAACCTTCGTGGGAGCTTGTGCAAGGCGATGATTTCGCGGTGGGTTGAACGTAAAACCCATGTCTGCGCGAAATGATGACGGACCGGACAGAATCAGCGACGATGTTTAACGTACCTCCGTGGGAAATATCGGAGGTAGGCTATATCGTGCTGGTTTGAACAAGGGACAAACACAAATTTGAAGACAGGGTCCGTGTGGCGAACGTGTGGCGCGAGAAGAAGAAGCGAACTGTGCCGCTCGATGCAGATTGTTCAAGTGAGAACAAAAGGGAGTTGATAAACATCTAGCAGTTAGTCAATCTGCATCCTGTGACGAACACACCATTGGCTAGATGGTGTGGGTCGGTGGATAGGCTAGAGATAACTACGAAATATATTATCATAAATGAAGGGCGAAGATTAGGATTTTGAAATGACAATATAGAAGTTCGATAATTAATTAATCAATAATTCTATAAAAGGTCCTGAGCTGGTATAAGGTTAACAAGGTTGTAAGAATGAGAGGGGCATTCAGGGGAAGATAGGTAAGAGTCACCAAGGGTTGGTTGTAAGCAAGGCTAACGTGGTGGTTGGAATTCTTCGACGCCTGAATTACAGGGTGAATTTTGAGTCGTTTAGGGAAAGAAATTATTTTTCGTGAGCCGTGCTTACAAGTAGGAGAGGTCATATACAAATAGGTATACAAAAGTTTAGGTGCTGGAGGCATATTTTTATAGATAAATTGATAATGAAAAATCTATTGTTAATAGTAAAAATCGTAAAGCATTAATAGGTAGAATTCCATCTTTTTTTTTTTTAAGAGTTACGTTAAAATGGAAATTATTTAATTAAAATGACGATTGTTAAATTCTACTGGTAAGGTAACTAATTAAATGAGTTACAAATATCTAGATAAATAGTATGGAGAATAAAATCATTGTTAATAGGCGTGGAGAGAATAAATGGAGCTAATTATGTAAATATTGGGACAATTTACAAGGAATGACTTATTTAAAGAATGAATGGTAGGAGTTAAAACAATTACACTCACGAGTTATGTTGGTTTAGGGCGCAGGTAAGTTCATTGAGCTTCGGGAGAGTTCTGTCTGTGACACTGTGCGTACCAGTATTGTACATCACAGTAGCGGCAGGGATATGGCGGAGTCTTGTCCATGATGGTGGGAGGTGTCCTGCTCTGGCACGGCGATCGTTCTTGGGCAGATCTAGTGCTGGAAGAAGTGTGTGGCAGCTCCATCTCCGTCGTAGGTGAATACTTCTTCGGGATCACGGTTCAAAGGTTGGCGAAGAAGGGGTTGAGGGCTCGAAGAGGAGTGGTTACAGTTGAGTTGGGTTTAGCCGATCATCGTGGCTTGGCTTCTTGTTTCTTCATACTCCGGTATATGAGGAATTTGCTTCCCGGCCAGGTCTTATTCTGTCGATTCTTCTGTGATATGATCCTGTCGACTTTCAATGTGGCAATATGATAATAATGTGGGGAGAGAGAAATAAGGAAACCACAAGTTTGGAAGAGGAATTCCAGGCAACCAGCGAGAGAGAGGGAGCGCGAGCGGCTGTCACTGCGGAACGACCGTTTGTGTCGCCACCACCCCCCGACTGTCCAAAAATAGTCCTGAGGTTCTACGAAAATGGGCCCCTTGGAATGTGACTGATATATCAAGTGACCGGCCTTTACATCCTCCTCTCTACGTCTCTCTCTGGTCGACTGTAGATTTACTTTATTATTCCTGGAAGGGTAATATTATGACATATATATATAAAATGCTTCAGTCAATCCTTCATGAATTTCAACCTTTTTGATTTTCTCTTATAAGTTTATTCCGGCAGGTCGCGGGACAGATTCCAGCAGTAATCTGCCATCATGTGGCAGTCCCAGACACCTTGATATATCTCTTCCATCACTTTCAAGTCTTGGTGGAATCGCTCGTCTTGTTCATCACTATATGCACCGAGATTATCAGGGAATTTGTCCAGGCGACTACGCAGGTAATAAACCTTAATACTCATATTTACACCCAAAGCTTCATAGATTTTAAGCATATTTTGGCAAGCTCTTTGCAATTATCGTCTCTTCTATTACCTAAAAAAAAATCATGTACTACAGCCTTAAAGCCTGACCATGCTGCTTCTTCAATTCCATTCATGGTTATTAGAAAACTTTTGTCATTCAGGAGCCTTTTGATTTGAGGTCCTTCAAAAATTCCTGCTAATATCTTTTCTAGGCTAATATCTGGAAAAAACGACATATATATTTGAAGCATTCTCCATCTTTATCTAAAGCCTTTACAAACTGCTTACATAAACCTAGCTTTATATGTAATGGTGGTAGAATGATTTTTTCCCGAGACACCAAATATTTTAAAATCACTTTAGCTTTTCCTACTGTAAGTTAATCTCGAAGAGGCCAATTGTTTGTTTTCCAATGTATTTGCCGTGCCCTGCTATCCCACATGAATCGGAATCAGCGCCATCGGATTACCCAAAAAGCATTTTAAATGCTCAAACATCAAAAACTTTTTAAAATTTTGTAGACCTGTATAATCAATTGAAAATCCTTCTATTAGGAACATTTAATGCAAACGAGTCACTTTCCTCGTCCTTGGAAAAACACCACGGCACGTACTTTCAACAAACCCACACAACAAGCCAAACAATATAAGTTATAAAGCCTATCGTCCTATATGCATCCTTCCCAACTTAGCTGAAATCTTTGAGAAATTGATTGCCAGAAAAATAATGGATCACTTAACTCCCCTGCTGAACACAAGTCAGCACGGTTTCTTGAAAGGACGTTCAACGATCTCCGCTCTTGAAGAAATAACTAGAAGCATCATAGAATAATAATAAAAAAAAACTAGTCGCCCTACTTTCTGTAGATATTACTGCGGCAATTCCTGGCATCCAAGTATAATTACATCCCTTGATCAATTGAACACTTCATTTTTGACCAACAAAAATAATAAAATCAAATACTTTTAAGACCGTAATGTCTTATTTGAATACGCTGAATTTATTGTGTCAAAACAACTAAACAAAGGATGCTCACAAGGAGGAGCACTGTCCACGCTACTTTGGAACGTCATTCTCAAAGGCCTCCTCGTCCGCCTACTCAAATATCAAACATTCGTCCTGTAACATATGCCGATGATGTGAATATCGTTCTCTGGACAAAATAAAAAGACTTGAGAAATTTAATCCAAACAGTTCTTCATGTGATAGACAATTGGTGTGATGAATCTAAACTATCTTTATCAACCGAAAAAAACAACTTTAACTTATTTTCATAATCAGCCTCATTTAACAATTGAACACAAAGGAGTAAGTCAACTTGAAAAAGGGCGTACCTGGATCTGTAAAGAAAAAAACAAAACAATTTTTTTTCTCAAAATATTTCGAGAGATTGCTCCCTCTTTATCAATTTATTGCACAGTAAACTTAATTTACAAATTCTTGTAGATCATTTGATAAAGAGGGAGCAATCTCTCGAAATATTTTGAGAAAAAAATTATTATTTTTTTTTTAATTTCTTTACAAATCCAGGTACGCCCTTTATTATATAAACTTATTTAATGAATCGCCTTTTGACTCAAACAAAGGAGTAAGCCTGAAAATTACCAATCGAATCAAGATACTTGGAGTCTCTTTCTCCGATTACAAAATAAAAAAAAAAAACTCACTTTTTCAAGTCACATAGAGGATATCGTAGCTCAATGCAATAAAAAAAGAACATTCTTTTCTCAATGTGAAAAAATAGTACAAATGTGATATTGTATTGGGATAAGGTTCATAATTCTTTTCTCAAATGGTAAAAAATCTTGGGGGTTTGACACAATAAGAAAAGAAGTTCAATTTATAAATCACTCATACGATCGAGAGCCACTTATGCTAGCGAAATATGGTATCCATATATTTCTATACGTTATTTACATAAAATTCATTCTCTCCAGCTGCTAGCCCGGTGGCTTCCCCACGTCAGCATCCCCATCTCCATCAGCTGGCCTTCTCTCCGGCGAGGTGCCTTCTCGGGGCACAATGCCGACGTTGCCGTGCGGCTGGCCCTTCACGCCCTTCCCCATCCAGCGCATCCGGCCTTAGCCCGGGAGTCCTGCATCGCCTGTGGGTCCGGAGACCTGTCACTGGCCCACCGCTACTGGTCCTGTGGGCGGATCAGGCCTGTCATCCTGGAAGCCTTCGGGCATGACCTGGAGGACGACGCCCTGGCCATCCTGGCGTCTGCCAAGACCCGTATCTACAAGCACTTCCTGTGCCTGGAGATACGGGGCGTCCAAGAGGACCCTCTCATCGTCTGGAGGAGGACTCTGGCAAGATGGTGGAGCCTTCCTCAATCATAATTTCACTGTATTATTCTCATTATTTTTAATCCATAATTGACTAGTAGTCAATAAAGTATGTTTAACCGTCTCTCTCTCTCTCTCATTGTAACACAATATTCTTATCTCAGTGGTACATGGATATCAAACCATATCATACGAATGTTCACACCTCCTTTCTCATACACCTTTCATAAAAGACTATCTCAACAATAAATCAATAAAATATGAACTGTAAAAACGAAACTTACCAAGAGATATATTTACAACAATGATTAGCGAAGAAAAAGAATCTTACCAAGAGATATATTTACAACAATGAGTAGAGAAGAAAAAGAAACTTACCAAGAGATATATTTACAACAATGAGTGGCGAAGAAAAAGAAACTTACCAAGAGATATATTTACAACAATAAGTGGCGAAGAAAAATAAACTTACCAAGAGATATATTTACAACAATGAGTAGCGAAGAAAAAGAAACTTACCAAGAGATGTATTTACAACAATGAGTAGCGAAGAAAAAGAAACTTACCAAAAGATATATTTACAACAATGGGTAGCGAAGAAAAAGAAACTTACCAAGAGATATATTTACAACAATGGGTAGCGAAGAAAAAGAAACTTACCAAGAGATATATTTACAACAATGGGCAGCGAAGAAATAGAAACTTACCAAGAGATATATTTACAACAATGAGTAGCGAAGAAAAAGAAACCAAAATATATATTTACAACAATGAGTAGCGAAGAAAAAGAAACTTACCAAGAGATATATTTACAACAATGAGTAGCGAAGAAAAAGAAACTTACCAAGAGATATATTTACAACAATTAGTAGCGAAGAAAAAGAAACTTACCAAGAGATATACTTACAACAATCGGTAGCGAAGTAAGAAACTTACCAAGATATATATTTACAACAATGAGTAGCGAAGAAAAAGAAACTTACCAAGAGATATATTTACAACAATGAGTAGCGAAGAAAAAGTGATTATTTTAAATCATTTTTTTTTACAATTCATTTATAATGCTTACTATATAATTAAGACTAATTTTTTCTAAACGGCATTCCTATACAATTCCATCCAAATTTTAGAGTCACTCAATTTGTCACATCACACAGAAAATTCCAGCACTACTTACATAAAAGAGGTCTATCAGAAACACCAAATTATTCCTGCGAAGAAACTGAACAAACTGCTCTCCACCTTATCTATGACTGTCCGAACTTTGCAAAAGTGAGACACACACATCGATTGTTCCCCCAGATCTTAAATGATTTAACTTTCTTACAATAACCACTTTGAGTAAAATTAATCAGGCCTCCAGGGAAAAGTATCTTTTCAAAACATTTTTATTCTCTAGCTTTCGGGCACGGATGCCATTCTACAGGAGAAAACTTGGTAGAATCTCCTGTAGAAGGGCATCCGTGCCCAAGAGCTAGATAATAAAAATATTTTGAAAATACACTTTTACCTGAAGGCTTGATTGATTTTACTCAATAATGATATCAGGGATTATTTTTTTGAATAAACACTTTGTCTATATCAATTTTTGAACTCTGTCGCTTTATACATGCTTGTTTTTATATAGGCGCAAATACTTAGAAATCACACTTTCTTGATCATCGTTCGGTAAACATACACTCGGGAAGAACCCAACCAGGTAATTCTGCTAGTTTTTCCACGAAAGAGTCCTTGTAACAATTAGTTACCAAGAAAGTATTTTCCTGGAAACAGGCCAATTAGAGTTAAAAACCAAAGATATATATATAGATCTGGTCCCACTGGAATCAATTTCGTTGCAGACGAAATAGTGGTCCTAATAAAAATATCTCTCAATTAAAAAAATCTATCAGGATTATGTTTTATTATTTACTACAATTAGAGAGATATATATAGCTGGATTTATGAAGAGATGTTGAACAAATATTTTGAACAAGATTCTAATAATTGGCAAAAAAAAAAAAAACCCTGAATAACGATGAATAAAAAAAACATTTAATTATGTGCATGAAATATTAAAGAAATATCGGTATACCAAACTGAAATATATTGTTATAAATAGAATCTAATTTATTTTTGGTTCGCGTGTTTACGTAAATATAATGATTTAAAACAAACGAGATGTGTATTAAAGATATGGGAAAGATTTATCCCAAATCAGATAAGTCGCGAAAGAGAAAAGGCAACTATATTACCCCATATAAATCTTTATTTGTGCCATATTTGAAATATAATCTTATAACGAATGAAGACATTAAGACGCGAATGTTTCTTTTAACAAATAAATCCAACTTCTACTTTCCTTACTACCCGGAAATAGATCGCCACTTCTAAGTCCGCAGAAGCCCTTGTCAGTTGATTCTCCGAGGTTTGACCATGTCACCATAGAAAAGTAAGAAACCTCTATTTAATCCTCTCCATCTCTTGCTGCTTATCACAACTCTTTCTGTTCATAGAACTTTCCTAGTACAACTGTGTCCCTTCGTTTTTTGTGTGGAAATTCCCAAGTCTTCGATTCTGCCTCAACCACGACTACCTGTACTCTGTGAGAACTGTGAAAGGTCTTCCAAGGTGCAGAGAGGTACTGGAAAACTATCACACCTTGACTACCCTCTCGGTTATCATATATATATAATTGAATTAAATAAATATAAATATATTTGCAGAGTTTATTTATTCAAAATTGGGAGGTAAGCTTTCACGCGGTCGCGCTTCATCAGGACACTGGCTCCGCAAAGGCGTGCAACATACATATAATAGAGATTACAAGAAATACATTTTCAAAAAATCAAATATAACAATAATTTTTAGTTGTAGAGGGTTAGGAGGACAGTTTCAATGGGGGTGAGATTATCTGCGTTGAATATGCTGGAACTGTTGGGGTAGATCAATTCTTCTGATTATGCTGTTATTGTATTTGGAGATTAATGATTCTAGAATGAGTCTATTGTATTTGGAGAATATGTTATGGAAGTGACATCTTGTAGGCTGAATTGATGACCTGTAGAATTTTCGTGCTGGAATATTAAGGATTTGTTATCTTTGTTTCTGATATTACGGCTATGTTCTTTAATTCTTATGTCTTTTGATCTGCTGGTCTCTCCTATGTAAGAGGCGTTGTCGGCAGGAGATGGAGTATATGGCGTTCTTCTTGGTTCTCGACTCTGTATTATTATTGGATTTGGTTATGGGGTTTCTCTGGTCTATGGTTCGGGAATTTCTAAATAAGTATTTTATGCGCCATATTTTCTCAATTCATGGGATAATATTTCATTTGCAGGTGAATATTGTAGATAACTATTTTCCCGGTATATTGTTTTTTTTTTTAGGTAGAGATTGATTTATAAATTTTTATATATAAAATCTATTGGAAATCCATTATTTCTCAGTTTTTGGATGATATTTCGTTTCTCAATTTTCTTGAAAATTGTTAGAGAACAATGTGTTCATATTCGTTTAGTTAACGATTCCACTATATAAATTTTGTGTCCTATTGGGCTGTATGGTTTAACATTTAAATACGAAGATGCCGGGTTTAAAGTAGACTGTGGAGTGAAATTTCTCTTCTGTTTTTAAAATGATGATATCAAGATAAGGTAATACTGATATGCTTTCTAATTCTATAGCAAATTTGATTTGGGAGTTATAACTATTTAGAGTATTTAAAATTTGATGCTCTTTTCCTTTTTGGAATTCGCAAAATACATCATCTATATACCTATACAATTTTCTTATACCTAATTCCTCAAAACTGTTGATACATCTATCTAAAACAGACATGACAATATTTATATATATTTTCGCAATATGCATCAATTGCAATCTTTCTTGAATATTAGAAACACAATTTTCATTTATGGGGATAAGAAGGTTAATAAATAAATATCAAAAGGCTGTCCACAGGGCGGACCACAGTCTCCATTGCTGTTGAAGATATTAATCTGCGATTTTAAATGTTTCTTTTTGACCAGTACTTTGTTTTGTTTTTGCTTTTCCTAAAATGTTTCTTTCTTCTTCTTCATTATTATTTGTTCTTTAAGCAAAGCTTTGTTTTTTGAGACTTGAATAAACAAATTCAAGTTTATTATATTTTTGTGTGCTTTTAAAGTTAAAACACAACAATTGCTATGGCTGATATTACTGAAAGATTTATTAAACAAAATGCAGATACCTAATTCTGAAATACTGTGTTATGTTGATTATGTGAAAATAATAGCTTGAAATAAAGACAAGGATACTCTTAAAAAATTGATAGAATTAATCTTGGAAGAAATCGATCAATGGTGTACTCAAAATAAACTGAAAATCAGTCTTGAGAAAACTAACATTCTGCATTTCACATTAAAGACATGTCCGCAATAAAGTTTAAAAACAAAATAATTATGCCAGTACAGGAAATTTAAATATTAGAAGTTACTTTGCAAAAAAATTCAGAAAGAAAAAACTTAATTTCAATCCTTACATTGATATTATGCTAAATAAAGCAAAAATATTTAAAAATCTGCTACTTTCAATTTGCGGAAAATCTTGGGGTCTGAGTACCCAAAAGAGACTTACATTATACAAAACAATATTTAGGCCAATGCTTTCTTATGGATCGGAGATATGGTATAAATTCGTAAATAAGAAAAATATAAAAATATTAAATTTATTTCAATACCAAATGCTATTATGATGCACGCAATCATATAAAACGACGAGTTCTAATTGTATACATAGCATAGCCAAGATGCCATTGCTTAACTATTTCATTGAATCCAAAGAAATTAAATATTAATTAAATAAATTAACTTTAGAAGAAAAACAAAAATACAATTTAGATGTCCCAAGCATAATAACGGATTTTATTGAATTTAAAATGGCTATTTTGGAGAACGACACAAATTAAACTTTTCAAAGCTTCTTCCCTAACATCATACCAAAATATTTCCAGCCAAACTATCATAATTATCAATTCATTTCTAATCGTGAAAATTTCAGAAGCTTTTTATAAAAGAATTAAAGCGGTGGAAGACTCGAGTTGTTTTTGTGGATATGAGGAATAAGCCTCAATACATTTTTTACTGGATTGTCTTGTTTTTCAAGACTACAGAATCGACAGTAAAAGTAACAGATCCAAGTATTTACATTAAAAAATGTATATTAAATTTAATACATTTTGTAGATATATTTTTAATTATATAGCATCTTTTAAAAGAAACTGAAAATTTATATTATGTTGATTGTACATATTGCCAGATATTTCTTTCTTTTGTACACAGTTCTCTGTTCTCGTTTTTCTCTCTTTCTTCTTATTAATATCATTTAACTATTCTTTACGGCCTAAAGTTATTGTATATATATATGTATAGACAAATGTCATACATGTATGACAGCCCAAGTGTCCCTAGAGGGACATAGCGCTTTAAATTGAAATAAATGAAAAATAAGTATACATATCTGAGTTAGTTTTTTTTCTTTTTATAATGAAAAAAATATTAACAATTATTAACAAGAAGAAATTTGAATATGTTGTTTCAAAGCCTAAAAATGATAAAGTTATTTGCAATTAGAAAGAAAGAAAGTTGGATTCAAAATTGAGAACATATTTACCATAGCTTGTGGGGTAGAGATTATAAATTATATATTGATTGAGTCATACAATACTGTAGTTCCTCAGGCTGTATATTCATAATAAAATATCTGCAGAACCTATTAGCTTTAGATATTTGTCTTTATTAATAAACACACTATTTGATTTAGCTCGGCGCTATTCAAATGACTCAAAGGTCCACCACCAGAGGGCGAGAAGTCAGAATATTGCCACGTGGAAAATTAGGAAAGATAAACTTCAGGATGACACAGCAATTTATTTAATAACAAACTATGAATGATAAAAAAAAGATAAGCAATGAGGGAATTTTAGAGAGTAGCAAAATATAAACATAAAAAATGATACTCTGTTAATAAAATAATAAATACCTTGCTACAATATTGTCGGGAATTTTTTTTTTCTTCTGCTTCACATGAACACATTTATAGGCGCGAATATATTTTTATTATTTTTCAAACTATATATGATTTGAAGTTACAAATATTACTTCAAAGAGGAATTTATATCATTTTGTAGTTATATAAGTATGATATATTCGTTTTCTCTCCTTTCATATTTACAATTCTCTATTTTAATACCATGTATTGATTTATTCAGTATATCATCAATTGTTTCGTTAGTTTATCAAGGCCTTTGTTACAGAATATTTTTATTATTCTAAAAATATATGATTTGAAGTTATCAATATTACTTTAAAGAGAATTTATATCATTTTTGTAGTTATATAGGTATGATATATTCGTTTTCTCTCCTTTCATATTACAATTCTCTATTTTAAACCATGTATTGATTTTATTCAGTATGTTATCAATTATTTCGTTAGTTCATCATGGTTTTTGTTATAGCATATTTTAGTTTTGTCATCAGCATATAACCGAGGGTTAATCATACACAAATTAGTATCTAATAGTTCCTCAATAAGTACTGTAATATGGATAATTCTCCCTCCTCCTCACTGTATGACAAGATATCCGGGAGGCAGGGATCCCAGAGTGAAGTTGTGAAAAGATAGATGGACTCCAGCTACGGGAGGATGTGTGTGGGGAGGACAGGCGCCACGACGGCATTCCAACGTGGGGGGAGCAGGACAGTTTTAGATAGATCTGCGGTGACAGGAGACGTGGCAAGTTGGCGACAGGGAAGTGGTCCCCAGGAGTGTGACCGTGTGGATTAACAAGAAGAAGACGGTGCAAAGAAGAACGAGGAGGAGCCCTCTGGTGGCGGACAATGAAGGCAAGTCCATCTACTATACACATAGTATATAGTTACATAAGTACACTGCGTGACATTGAAAATGGAACACCAAGAAATAGTGGCCAGAAAGTGATGAAACTCGGCAGACAGAGAGACACAGGGACGAACAATAAGTGATATTTATTTCAAAATGATAGTCATAATACAGAGCGAGAACGGCGTCGGCTTAGTAGCAAGTAGGACCACCGCGGACGGCGATGCACGCAGCAACACGTCTAGGTAGAGAGTCAATCAGAGTATGGATGACGTCCTGAGGGATGGCTCTCCATTCCCTCTCAACCATTTGCCACAGTTCGTCTTCTGAACGCGGCTGTGGCAAGGCATGCAAACGGCGTCCAATGATGTCCCAGACGTGCTCGATTGGTGAGAGATCAGGAGAGTACGGTGGCCAGGGAAGCATCTGTACATCTTGCAGAGCTTGTTGGCTAATGCGAGCAGTGTGCGGTCGGGCGTTATCCTGCTGATAAAGGGCATTGGGTACCCCCTGAAGGTAGGGGAGTGTCACCGGTCGCAGCACATCATCAACGTATCGTTGGGCCGTCATAGTGCCCTGAATACGAAGTAAAGGTGACCTGGAATCATACGCGATTGCGCCCCAAACCATGATTCCACGTTGTCGCACGGTGGGGCGTTCCACAATTGCTGCCGGATTGGACCTTTCTCCACGTCGACGCCACACGCGTACACGGCGACTATCACTGGACAAGCAGAAACGCGACTCATCTGAGAACACGACCCTGTGCCATTCCGTCATCCACGTCGATCTAGCCCGGCACCATTCCAAACGTTGGCGCCTATTCGGTGGGGTCAATGGCAGTCTTCTTAGCGGACGGCATGAGTGCAAGCCATTAGCAAACAATCGACGGGAAATGGTTCTGGTCGAGATGGAATGATCTAGGGTGTCTTGCACATGTTGCAGGATGGCGGTACAAGTGGCTTGTGGGGCCGCCACTGCTTGTCGAAGGATACGCCGATCCACACGTGCTGACGTCACTCTGGTTGCACCGACATTCCTATAAATTGTCACATTTCCTTGTTCCAACCATCTTATCCACAGTCGGTGCACCGTGGACGCACCAAGGTGTGTATCAGCTGCGATTTGACGTATGGACCAACCTGCCCTTTTCAGTCCGATCACCATGCCCCTCGTAAAAGCGTCTGTCTGCTTGAACTGCCTCCGTTTACGATGACCTGGCATTATCTGTTATTACACGTGTCTTTTGACACAAGAACAAAATTTCTACAATGATTTTCCTTGAAGAAATAACGACACGAATACTTTCCTTTCTGCAAGTTCCTTCCCTTATATCTTGCTCCATGTGCGCACGAGAGCTGCGCATTTTACATCATTTGCATAACTCGGTTAGGCGCGTCTACCCTGAAATTTGCATAATTTTCTGGCCACTATTTCTTGGTGTTCCATTTTCAATGTCACGCAGTGTATATAGTTACTAATATCATTTTTAAAACTCTTGGAATAAATATACCGGACTAAGCTGTATCCACAACGAACCCACATTGGTTTTTTAGAAACCTTGTACACAAACATCGACAACTGAGAAACGTAACAGTATATTCCATAGTGAAGGGGATAATGGTTCTCCTTGTATAAAGCTTTAACTTAGTCTATAGCATTATCTATTGAGGAGTATCTGAATATCACACTTTTCGGTTTTTAAAAATGATTGTCATAGTTTATCGAAGCGTGGACAAGCGTGTTCAAGCGTCTCTTAATATCTTTGGCTCCCATGCATTGTCAAACGCTCCAATTATATCAAATGCCTGTATATTATATGAAATATTTTCACGATTTTAGTTAAGACCGTGATTTTGTGAATTCGTGTTGATTGTTGTTAGGTAGGTTAGAATTTTCGCAAATCTCGAAGATTTTGTTAAAAATTTATTTTTCGAATATTCTAGAAAAAATTAAAACAAGGAATATATATACGTCGATTATCAATATTAAAAAGGTAAAATAGGCTAACCTATACACGGTGGATTCTGTGGTCACTGGACATGCGTCGGACCTGGAGGCTGTTGGGCTATACGCTGCCTGGAGTATAGGAGTTTTATCTATGCTTATTTTCCCGTGGTGAATCTGTATAAGACCGATGGTCTTAATAAAGCTATATGTGTGTGTGTGTGAATATTTTAGAAATGTTTGTGTGTGTGAGAGAGTTTAGATATAATGGTTAGTAGCTCATATTGTTTCATATCGGATTTCGAAGGTTTTGGAATAATTAATATTTCTTTTTTTTTCTCTTTCATCAGGAAAGTATCTCAGTTTGAATTCACCTATTGTTTAGTGTGTTTTATCACATTGTTAGAGATAGTATCTATTCCTGGAGATTTTTTGGTATTCTTCTTAGACACTTTTGATAGTGTCTGCTGGGGATGAGTAGAACTCATCGATGGATGAATTAATACAACCAATAATGCGGTTTGGGGTTGCAGGTGGAGAATTGAACTTATTACATAGTGGAAAAACATTGAAAACATTCTAGAAATCCATTTACCGTAGATGACCAGACTTGTCTGGAAGTCTGGAAATCAAAGAATGTTGTTCCCTAAGGACGAAAAAATTGGTGCTTGTCCCTCCTGCTCTGTCCCAGTGACGTGGAGCAGCAGATTTCCATTCTTGATGGCAGTGGTTCTTGATGGTACGGAGGTCTTTTTCGTTTAGTCGGTTGGCAGATATTTTGGCCTCAGGATGGCCAAGAGTTCCAGACTTTTCCAGAGAGTCTGCTAGCTCATCTCCAGGAATTTCAACATGAGCTGAAAGCCATTGCACTGTGACAGAGCTGTTGGTTGGGAGTCGGTCTACAGACTTAGCGATGCTCTTGAGAAGAGGTTCTTGACTGGAGAAATAAGTTAGAAGGGTATAAATCGCTGCTCTTGAGTCGCAGTAGATTATTATTTTGCTTGGCGAGTAGATGTTGATGTTTTTGAGAGTAGTATCTATTGCAGAGAGTTCTGATTTATAAACTGAAAGGTGTCTAAGGTGGAAGAGGGAGATATTTTCATGGATTTTATCTTTGTAAATAGCAATTCCACTATCAGACAGTCCAGTTTTAATTTGGCAACCATCAGTGTAATTTGTGATTTCAAAGAAGGAGATATTTTCCTGTGATTTTTGGAGGCCAAGAGTTTTAAGTAATTCTGGCTGAGTTTTATGTTTGTAGGGACTGGCTAGGAGATGAGGCATACAGGTGAGTTTATTGCGAGTTCTCTGTGGAAAGTAGACATTTTATGAACTGTTGCATAGATGGAGAGGTGATGGTGAGATCTAGTGTTTGCGGAGTTCCATAGGAGTGAGAGTGAGGTTGTTGTCATCAATGAAGGTGCTGAGGATAGAGCCTCAGTGTTGTTGAAGGAATACCCCCCAAGATTGATTCTTGCTGCTGAAGTCACCAAGGATGAGTATATTGGGGTCAAGTACGTGTGTAACTAAGTTCATTTCAGGGCCTGTTTTTTTTTTGGGGTGGGTGATAGGTGTTCACAATTGTTAGGGTTTTTTGATTAGGTATGTGTATTTTGAAGGCCTGTAGTTCAGTGTGGGTCGTTGAAGAAGTGGCAATTTTTTCAAAAGAAAGGTCTTTGATGAGGGTCAGGATCCCCCCCCCTTCCATCTGCTGAAGGCCTGTCTTTTCTCTGTATTTTGAAGCCATTTACTTTAAAAAGATGACTGAGTTTAAGCTTGGTTTCTTGTAGACAAATGATTAGCACCTTTGGAACTGCTAGTGATGATATCTCGTCCAGCTTGACCTTGCTCTTATTAGTAGATATGCCATTGATGTTACATTGAAGAACATTCAATTTGGCATTGGGAGACTGTAAGAAATATTTAGAATGAAGCCCTATGCCTAAACTCCAGACGCGGCCCGATTATTCTGTGGGACGGCTGATGCAGCATATCGGGGAGATTTGGCAACCATCATGACTGGGTGAAGTAAGACTCGTCTTCCTTTGCCATTAAGACTGGGAGCACTACTCAGTAGCAGGCTTACTTGGTTTTTCAGTTTGGTTTACAGGTTTAGTGCTCCCCTCCTCCTTTTTCATTCGGGGCTTGTAGCCAGCAAAGGCGGAGTTGATTTATTGGGATATTTAAATCACTAATTATAATATTTATTCGACAGATCGCGATTGTGATACTGGCCATTACAATTTCTACACAAAGAAGGCAACACGCTACAGACGTAGAATATACAGGATAGGAACAAGCTGTGATATGTAAATGATAATATTTTCAACGCATTTATATAATGTAGACGTCTGTAGCGACATATAGAATGTGTTTAAAAGAAGAGAATGTACAGCAGGTTTCACATAAAGGAATTGCTTCGTTGTGAAAAGTTGTCGCGATGCATCGTGTAAAAAGGAGAAATGCTTAATAGCACGTTTCTGAGTTTGATAGAGGTATAATTGTGGCCTTTTATATTGCGGTTTATCGTAACAAAGTACTTCTTGCATTGCTCCTATTGACTTTTAGAAGAGTATGAAAACGACGGGTTCAGTATCCTCATGCGGAACGACGTACTGAATCGCAGCATCCCGCTATCAATAACAGCCTAAAAGACAGCCATGTTACCCGCATGTCCTTTATGGATCCTACAGCCACGTAAATAGCCCAGAGTCAACAAATGGGGTCGTTTGCAAGTCGAAAAGTATCTCCACGATCAGTTCGACGACGTTTGCCGTATCGTGGACTGTCAGCTCGGCGACCATGGGTTCAGCTACTTTTGATGCAACATCACAGACATGAGCGTCTTCAATAGTGCGATCAACAACGATCGTGTTTTAATACAAATCCAGGATCTATTTGCAGCACCATGATGGCCGCATCCATGTTTGGCGCTATCGTAGAGAAGGCACATTGCCAGCGTGCATTCGACATAGTCATACTGGCCATCACCTGGAATGATGGTATGGGATGTCATTGGATACATGTATCGGTCACTTCTTGGTCGTATTCCTGGCACGTTGAACAGTCCCCGTTTACATTTCTTATGTGGCAGTATCCTTTATTCGAGGCCTGAGGAGCGCTACGTTTCAGAAGGATAATGCATGCTCGCATATAGTTAACGTATGATCAATGGTTACCGAGCGACTGGATCGTCACCACTGTCGATGAACTCTGGCACCGTGTTGAAGCTACATGGGAAGCTGTACCTATACATGACAATCTCTGGTTGACTCAATGCCCAGGCGAAGCGCTGTTATTGCTGCCAGAGGTGGTTCTTCTGGTGGTTCTAGATTTCTCTGGATCCATACCTCCAAATTTCTTTAAAATTTAATCTCTAGCTATTTCTACTTTTAGGCATTTTTTTCAACAAATTTCATTTTTTAATTCGCATTTCTCCATTTGTAGCAATTTTAATGGCCAGTAGAGTGTATCTGTAGAATTTAGAAGTGTGTGTGTGTCTCTCTCTCTCTTAAATTGTATGTGATTTCTTATATTTATATAAATTTATATTTATTCGTCGCGTTACCATTAGAAATTAAATTATTCAATAGTCCTCTCCTCCTTACTGTGTGAGAAGTCGTTTATATCTTATCAATTTATGAAATTTGTTTATGTCCTTTCCTACTCGGATTATATTTTGGAAATTGTATATTTTATAATATCTTTAAAAGGATTTTTAGTCATTTCTTCTATAAAATTCCCCCAATAAATTACTTTGGCTTTTTTTTCAAGATAATTTAAAAGGAATATGATAAAATTGGGAGGATTTCACTGAAGAAGCGGACAGAGCGGATCGTGATCGGCAACGTTCCGTTCTTCGTTGAAAACGGGGACCTCGTGGCAGCCCTGCGGACAGATAACATCCATCGTCCAGAAAATGCTGGAGCTGGGCGATTCATACTGGCCCGACGCACGTCTTGAGGCGTTCATCACTCTTCGAGACGGTGTGAAGCTCTCAAAGGGCTGACCAGCCACGTGTACGTACGTATGACATCAAGTGCCCCCTATGCTATAAGCACGGGCACAAGCGTGCCAACTGCCCCCGGAAGACTGGCGTTCAGGAGACTAACCTGCTTCTACACGTAGATCCCCCGCTGTTTCAAATAACGTCGGAGGAAGGCAGCTCTCCTCTTCGAACACCATACCTGCTCCAGTACCAACGCCAGCCGCAGGTTCAATATCGACTGCAGCACCACCCGCAGCACCAACTCCAGCTGCATCACCAGCCCCACCTATTACTACTGTCGACCCAGCCTCCTACTTCAAGGCTGTCCAGTGGCGCTTAGAAGACCTAATCATATTCACAGAACAAGCCCAACATGGCCAAGAGCCAAATGGACGATCTTCTGGAGAACCCAAAGGCCTCTGTAGCACTGGAAGAGATGGAAGAGGAGAAGATCCTGGTGTCGACTCTTTCAGGGACCCCCTCCAAGACCCGACAGCAGCTCAACGATCTCCTTGAGCGTATCCCCAACAACATCTTAGACCAGTCTGGGATCGAAGGGCTTGAAAGAGACGAAGTCTTGAGGCGCTAGCTTCCATCCGCGGTCTAAAGAGCCTGTAGAAGAAGATGGGAGCGTGCAGAAGACCGCGCTCAACATTGTTGCCTGGAAGCTGATCGACGCCCTGCCCAACTTCGACTCAGCTATTTACAAGCGCCTTAGAGGACGTCTGTGTCCAGACGAGGAGCGCCCAAAATATATATTAATTAAATTTTGGGGAAGAAGTACAATATTTAGTAAACTATAAAACTTTACTAATCAGTAGAGTTGTGTGCTTTATATTGATTATTTTAAATATTTTTTAAATGGTGCTCGTGCGTTAGAATTTTGATGAAAATTCATCGATGAGCTAAGGGCAAGTGTTACCTTTGGTAAAATACGATCTTTATTGCATATTGGCACGTTATCGGTTAAAATATTATCCACGGGCCAAGACCTCAGCGTCTTCTACCATCTTGTATTTGGCCCGTCGATGATGGCTTTATCGAAAGCTTGCCAATATGCACTAAAGAGACTCATTGTTTGGAATAATGGAGATCCACTTCGGGACGTCTGCCAGACGGATTGGGTGACAGCAAACAAACATACCCGCCAGCCGGCAACAAAGGATTATAGCACGGCCTGATCTGCTGACCAGTTTGGTGTTTTCCTCTGTCCTCTTAACATGTTTAAAGTTAGTTTGAAGGAGTCTTTTACTTTCTCCTTTCTGCTATTTGGTGACCTGACTAAAATCTTTGCAACAGCCTACAAAATAATCATCACTGCGAATTCTTATACCGAATTTCGCATTATTGTTTTGTGAAACGTTTAGCAGACTTTTCTTTACACATTGCGTAGAAAATGTATCGCAATTTTGGTACTTCCTTTTCCCTGAGTATATTTACTTCAGACTCCGTATTGTGTGAGGTTAAACTTTGATTTTTTTTAAGAGAGGGAGAGACACTGTGAAGAATAATTTGAGAGAGTTGCAACTAAGAATCTTTTGAGAGATTAGATGCAGACGATTTTAGAGACAGATTTAAAACAGGATTAGTCTCGATACCAGTAGCCATTTTAATTAAAGAACTCTCTGGTAACGCGAGTAACTCTGCAATTCGAATAATTTGCATTATAGAATTGCACGAGGATTTACTAGGGTGAAGTTAATTGATCTGGAAACAATCGATTTTTCTGAATATCTTTCCCCCATCCGTGTTTTGCTTCTATTGCTTCTATACCCTTGTTTACTTTGGAAATTATAATGATTGAATTGTATTTAGAAAATAAAAATTGAATTCCGGTAAAAGGTTTCTCTTAATTTTGGTTTTGCAAGCTTTCGAGAAAATATACTGCTCTTAAACCGGCAAATACTTCATGTACAATCCCTAAATTGTCTTTATACAAAAATAATTGAAAGATTTGTTATTGGCATGTGCTCTCGCTGGCGTGCATCAGACTGTTTACAGCTAAATTAATAGATATTATAAATGGATGAAATACATATGCACAAACAATTATCAATATATAGATAATAGATTTTTGTATAAAGAAAATTTAAAGAATGTACATAAAGTATTTGCCCGTTGAAGAGCAGTATAATTGCTCGAAAGCTTGCAAAACCAAAATTAAAAGAAACTTTTAATCTGAATTTTATTTTTTCTTTTTCAAATAATTTCTGGATAACTATTGCTCACATTAAATTGTGTATTTATCTTCACAGATTTTCTCTTTGAAATACGAAATAGCTGTTCCCTAAATGTATAAAGTGATGTATTTACTATAAGAAAATATTATTATTATAAAAGCAGATGCAATTATTTGTTCAGCTATTAGATATTTATGCCTGCTGCTATTAATTTCCATTGATACATTTTTAATATTATGATAAAATGCACATTTAAGTTAAATACATTTGCAAAATATGTATTTATATATTTACTATAGGTAAAGTCTCTATTATAAAAAGACATCTCCTTATCGTGCAACTGAAAGTCGCTAATGGCTTGCGCCATCTATCGGAATAAATATAAACTATTCTCGTTGATTTTTAATTATTCCAGAATTGGCAAAATACCTATTCTTGATTATTCAAGAAAATCTAGCCACGCACGGCCAATTCTGGAATAATTAAAAATCAACGAGAATAGTTGATATTTATTCCGATAGATGGCTCAAGCCATCAGCAACTTCCAGTTGCACGATAAGGAGATGCCTTTTTTTAATAATTTATACACCTTATCCCAGTACAATATCACATTTGTACTATTTTTTCACAAAGTCTCTATTGTTTTATAGAAAAAATATATATAAATTCTTTGTGCGTGGGTTTTTGTGCATATTCACATGTGTACTGCTATTTATTTTGAATGTTTATTTTTGAAATGATGATTATAAAATATATGATTACATATTGAATAATTCTATGAATTATAAGTTATTTTTTATAAAAGGGGTTGTGTCTAAAATTTAATTAGTATAGAAAGTATCCTTTATTAAATTTTATTTCTTAGAGGCCTTTATTTTTAAACTATGATAATGACAAAATGTAAATAATTTCGCTGTATGTAGAATAAATACAAGGTGATCCAAAAGTTTTGCACAACTTTAAAAATTAATAACTCCGCGAATATTTGCGCTAGAGCAATGCGGTAAACACCATTGTGTTCAGGATGCAATAGGATATTTTAGGGCAAATAATGAAAAATTCGAAATTGATTTTAGTTGCAATTTTATTCGCTAGATGGCGCTCTACCATAATAAGAGATTCACCGGCCAAATTGTTTGATAATTTGAAAAATATAACTGATCGACACGTATTTTTCCTTTTTGAATACCAGGAAAGAACTCTAATAATATAAAATGATAAATAAATAAAACATCATTTCGCCAAAAGTAGAAGAATTGGTTGACGATTTTTAAATACAATCTGAAATATGTAATATAGGTATATGCAAATTAAAACATGTAGCAAAAATATTTGATAGTTTAGATGCGGTTTGCTGGAATCCTCTCATCTATTTAAATTTCGAAGATAATAAATTTCTATTTTTTTTAAATTCAACTCTCTCTCAGTATCGATTATATTTATTTAAATTCATTTGGAAAATATTTATCTATCTCTGATAATTAATTTTACTCTGGAATGCCGTTACTACAGGATAAAGCACTCTTGGTGAATTTTTTTAATTGCAATTCAGAATCTGTCATTGAAGCTTTAAGAGCGTTTCGTACCTTTAAAGGTATTCGAAGCGGTAAAGGACCCATGAGTTGCTACTCTCTAAGGCGAATGATTAAAAATTTTGAGAAGACTG
>CP092873.1:64702543-64751008 GCA_030710605.1 Cordylochernes scorpioides | reverse complement strand
AAGGTTTACTACCTGCATAGTCACCTGGACAAATTCCCTGATAATCTCGGTGCATATAGTGATGAACAAGACGAGCGACTCCATCAAGACTTGAAAGTGATGGAAGAGATATATCAAGGTGTCTGGGACTGCCACATGATGGCAGATTACTGCTGGAATCTGTCCCGCGACCTGCCGGAATAAACTTATAAGAGAAAATCAAAAAGGTTGAAATTCATGAAGGATTGACGGTAGCATTTTCTATTTTTTGTATAGATTTGGTTTTCTTATACTGACAGAATTTACTCTTACGGGTTATCACACAAAAAGCAATAAAATAGGGCCTACAGTAAGAGTAACTTAAACACAGAAAAAGGTACACTCAAGAGTACAACACCAACAACAAAAAGGGGGTAAACAAAAAAAAACACGATTTGTTAAATAAAATAAAAACAGTACGTATCTTTTATTTGCAGCGTTGATAAGGAGCGGATCGGGGTTTCACAGGTATGCGAGGAGAATCACCAGACAAGCACACAGAGAACGCTTTAAGCGTCTCCACTCGAACACCACTCCACGACTCCTCGCATTCCGTTTCAACCCTCTTTTATGTACAAACACGGCCACATTCGTCCAATGAGAAGGCGTAGGGGATCAGTTCACACCTAACAAATAAGCAACATTCTTCCCGCATAACTGAAAAGATTAAAACTGCTATGTTTGTCAAATAATTTGACAATACTACAGTGAATAAAGTACCTTTTGGTATGACGTTTTCAGTTTTTATTTGCGTTCAATGTGTTTTTCGTACCGCTTATATGGACTGATGTACCACATTGTGGCCTAAATATGTATATGTTATATCTCTAAAGATTGATGAGATACATAAGAACTAACATTATATTCGTGATCAGCACCTCAAATTAAGTCAGAAACTGATACATTATCAAAAAATCTTTTTCAATGTAGACCAGTGTTATATGACCATTTTATGCACTACATTCGTTATACACTGCGCGACATTGAAAATGGAACATCAAAAATGTGGCCCGAAAATTAGGCAAATTTCAGGGTTGATGCGCCTCACCAAATTATGTAAATGATGTGAAATGCGCAGCTCTCGTGCGCACGTGGAGTAAGATGGAGTAAGGGAAGGAACTTACAGAAAGGACAGTATTCGTGCCGTTATTTCTTCAAGAAAAATCATCGTAGAAATTTTGTTCTTGTTTCAAAAAACACGTGTAATAGCAGATAATGCCAGGCCGTCGTCAAGAGAGGCAGTTCCAGCAGACAGATGTTTTTACGAGGGGCATGGTAATCGGGCTGAAATGGGCATGTTGGTCCATACGTTAAATCGTAGCTGACATGCATCTGGCTGCGTCCACGCTGCACCAACTGTGGAGACGATGGTTGGAATAAGTAAATGAAGAAATGTATAGGAATGCTGGTGCATACAGAGTGACGTCAGCACGCGTGGATCGGCGTATCCTTCGACAAGCAGTGGCGGACCCACATGACACTTGTATGATAACTCCATTCTGAAAAATGTGCAAGACACCCTAGATCATTCCATCTCGACCAGAACCATTTCTCGTCGATTGGTTGCTAATGGCTTGCATCCATGTCGTCCGGTAAGAAGACTGCCATTGACCCCGCTGAATAGACGCCAACGTTTGGAATGGTACCGGGCTAGATCGACGTGGATGACAGAATGGCACACGGTCGTGTTCTCAGATGAGTTCCGGTTCTGTTTGTCCAGTGATAGTCGCCGTGTACGCGTGTGGCGTCGACGCGGAGAAAGGTCCAATCCGGCAGCATTTGTGGAACGCCCCACCGCGCGACAAAGCAGAATCATGGTTTGGGATGCAATTCCAGTATGATACCAGGTCACCTTTAGTTCGTATTCAGGGAACTGTGGCGACTACACTTTGCTTCAGCGAGCGCGAACTGGGACAAAGCTCCATTACACACAGGGGGCAGTGGACGGCATCGGCAACCGCGAGCGTCAACCTGACTACGCATGCGCGCGGGACGTCATCAGAGACTGGCCATTCACGCGGTAAACATCTAGCTTGCTCAAACGGCCGTTACTTCAACCGTTGCTTCTTTTCTATTTTTATATTTCTCTGGCTTTAAATAAATTAATTTTAATTATATTTTTATCAGCAGCCTTTCCACAAGCCACACCAACACATCACGCAACAACCATCCTACAAAATTGGTGAGCCGGACGTGATGCAAAAGTTATTTTAATCACACTTCTATATTTTTTATTATTATTATTTCATCCACGAAACTTTCAACAGCCCCAGAATGCAAGACGCAACTACGGAACAACCGGAAGGGCCAACATCCACGGCACCCTCCCAAATATCAAGATTGGCTTTCCGTGCACCACCATTCTGGCCCAACGACGTTGAACTGTGGATAAGCCAGCTAGAAGCCGCTTTCGGTCTAGCCGAGATCTCCCGCGACGAAACTAAATTCCAAGCAACGGTAACGAGCCTAGATCAGCCAACCCTTACTTACGTCGCGGACATCGTAACGGCCCCCCCACCCTCTGGTAAATACGATGCGCTGAAAGCATGCCTTCTCCAACGACTCGGTCAATCAAAACAAACTAAAATCTTACAGGTTCTGGATGGGCGTCCCATGGGAGATCAGAAGCCATCAACAGTCCTAGCCGCGATGCAACATCAGACAGGAAGAAATTTCTCCGATACAGTACTGAAAATGCTGTGTACTCGACGCGTATCTCAGGACATAAGGGCCGCTCTCGCAGCATCCTCTGAAACAAGTTTGAGTAAGCTGGCGGAAATGGCAGACAACATACACGAAGCCATACTGCCAACGGTCTCAGCAGTCGACCAACCAAGCACAGGTCATAGCGCGGAAACCCACCAACAGCTGATGACGCAAATCGAAGCTTTGAAGTCATCCATGGACACCCCACACAATCGCTATCCAAACGCTAGGTACCCGACCCACAACAAAAAAATAAACGCAGGAACTTGCTGGTACCATATGAAGTTTGGAGCGCAAGCTAGGAAGTGCCTTCAACCATGCAACTTCAAGGTCCAGGGAAACGAATACGCCCGCCGTCAGTAGGAGCCACTGACGGCGCAGGCCTTACTCGCCGGCTCTTCATTACGGACCGACGCAGCGCCTATTTGATTTTGGTCGACACTGGAGCCGAAGTCTCAGTGATTCCACCACCAGTAAAAAACGCTAGGCCCTCGCACAGGCAGCTTTTCGCAGCTAACGGATCTATCATCCACACTTACGGGGAACGACATCTTGAGCTTGACCTCGGTCTCGGACGATTATTCCGTTGGCCTTTCATCATAGCCGACGTCGGCGTGTCCATCATCGGCGCAGACTTTCTCCGACATTACGGGCTGACAGTAGACCTGCGGAATCACCGGCTGAGCGACCCAGTATCTTCCCTTCACTCCATCGGACAAGTTTCCCCTTCCCCCGCTGTTAGTATTCACCTTACAATCGCCAATTCGCCTTACTCCAGGATACTCAGACAATTCCCAGAGCTCACTAGTCAGAATCTTGTAAAAAGTCCTCCCCGTCACTCAGTGACTCATCATATCGTCACAAAGGGCCCCCCGATTGCAGCAAAACCGCGACGACTCTCCACGGACAAACTCGCCGCGGCAAAGAAAGAATTCGCCTTCATGGTGGAGAAAGGCATCTGTCGTCCATTCAAATCACCGTGGGCCAGCCCTCTCCACCTAGTACCCAAAAAAGACGGCTCGCTACGACCATGTGGGGACTACAGGAAACTGAATGCCGCTACCGTCCCCGACCGATAACCAGTCCCTAACATTATGGACTTTGCATCGCATCTGCATGGTAAGAAAATATTTTCTACTATCGATCTGGTTAGAGCGTACCACCATGTGCCCGTGGAATCTATAGATATCCCTAAGACTGCCGTTATTACGCCTTTCGGCCTTTTCCAGTTTCCCCGCATGTCCTTTGGCCTATGTAACGCAGCCCAAACCTTTCAAAGGCTCATCAACGAAGTACTCCAAGGTTTGGATTTTGCATATGCCTACATTGACGACGTGCTTATCGCATCCGATTCAGAAAATCAACATGTATCCCATCTTCAACAACTTTTTGGTCGCCTTCGAGACTACGGCCTGACGATCAACGAAACCAAATGCACCTTCGGCCAACCTTCAGTCAAATTCTTGGGGTTTATCATCACCAACGCCGGAATCTCGCCGGACCCTCAGCGAGTACAAGCAATTAAAGACATCCCAATCCCTGATACTGTCGGAAAACTTCGACGTTTTCTGGGTATGCTAAATTTCTATCGGCGCTGCCTCCCCAATGCCGCTAGTACTCAGGCACCACTCCACGCCATGGTCGAAGGGCGCAAGAACGCATCCTGCCAACAGCACTCCAGGCTTTCGACCAGTGCAAATTTCAACTAGCCAACGCTGCCCTCTTGCACCATCCTTTTCCAGAAGCGCCTCTCTGCCTTATGGTAGATGCCTCGGATTTTGCTGTGGGCGCCGCGCTTCACAAGCAGGTTGGCAACAATTTCCAACCAATAGCGTTTTTCTCAAGGAAACTAGACGCTGCACAAAGAAAATACTGCGCATACGACAGAGAACTCCTGGCGGTATACTTGGCTATCAAGCATTTCAGGCATTTATTAGAAGGGCGACAATTTCCGGTCTATACGGACCACAAACCTCTCACATACGCCTTTCAACAAAATCTGGACAAAGCCTCACCGCGCCAATGTCGACACCTCGATTTCATCGGGCAATTCACAACAGACATCCGCCACATCGCGGGCTGTGAAAATGTACCTGCAGATTTCCTGTCACGTGTGGAACCCATCTCCCATCACCAACCTTATGACCCGAAATCCCTCGCCGAAGCGCAAGCAGTAGACCAGGAGCTACAAGCTCTCTTGACATCGGAAAACCGCAGCTCACTACAACTGGAAAAAGTACAAATCCCAGAAACGAACATTTCCCTGTACTGTGACGTTTCCACAGCAAAACCCAGACCATTCGTACCCGCATCCTGTCGCCGCATAATTTTTTCTACATACCACAACTTGTCTCACCCCGGAGTACGAGCTACTACAAGGATGGTCGCCGCCCATTACGTCTGGCCGGCCGTCAAGAAGGATTGCGCACTTTGGACTCGCGCCTGCCACCGCTGCCAAGTCTCCAAAACCACTAGACACACAAGAACGCCCCTTCGGTCGTTTAGTCCCCCAGACGGAAAGTTCAGTCATGTTCACATTGACCTGGTCGGACCACTACCACCGAGTGAAAACTATCGGTACATATTCACCTGCGTCGACCGATTCACTAGGTGGCCCGAAGCCCTACCCATACAGGACATCACCGCCAAAACAGTAGCAAATGCCTTCCTATCGGTCTGGATATCTCGTTTTGGCGTGCCAGCAAAAGTGACTACAGACCAAGGCAGGCAGTTTGAATCAGCACTTTTCGGTGAGTTGACACGGCTTCTGGGAATCAACAGAATAAGGACATCACCTACCACCCAGCAGCAAACGGTCTGGTAGAAAGATACCACAGGCAGCTCAAAGACTCCCTTCGCTGTCACGATTCCACGAGCTGGTCCTTGAAACTTCCCCTGGTGCTCCTAGGGATTCGTTCGTCGCTAAGGGAAGATCTCAACACCACAACCGCTGAGCTGGTCTATGGGAAGCCCCTACCCCTTCCAGGAACATTTTTCGAGGACCCCCCCCCCCCCCCCCCCCCCTCTGCAAGCTCGCCTACCGAACCGTGGCTGGAGGACTTCAAGCGCCATGGCATCTCTGAAACCTGCACCAAGCAGGCCACATGGGAACCGCCACGTTTACGTGCCCAAACCACTCGAGACATGTTCCCATGTCTATCTACGTCGGGACCTGATATTGCCACCGCTAGCTCCTCCATACGACGGTCCATATGAAGTCCTTTTTAGGAAACCCAAAATTTACAAACTGAAAATTAAAAAGAGATCCACGTGGGTGTCAATCGACCGCCTCAAGCCTGCTTTCACATCAGAAGGACCGATGTTTTCCCAAGACCCGAACTTGGCAAGCCAATAAGATTGATAGGATCGCTGGAAAGATCCTACTCGAGGGGGAGTAGTGTGGCGACTACACTTTGCTTCAGCGAGCGCGAACTGGGACAAAGCTCCACTACACACAGGGGGCAGTGGACGGCATCGGCAACCGCGAGCGTCAACCTGACTACGCATGCGCGCGGGACGTCATCAGAGACTCTGGCCATTCACGCGGTAAACATCTAGGCTTGCTCCAACGGCCGTTACTTCAACCGTTGCTTCTTTTCTATTTTTATATTTCTGGCTTTAAATAAATTAATTTTAATTATAATTTTATCAGCAGCCTTTCCACAAGCCACACCAACGCATCACGCAACAACCATCCTACAGAACTCTGACAGCCCAACGATACGTTGATGATGTGCTGCGACCGGTGACACTCCCCTACCTTCAGGGGTACCCAATGCCCTTTAACAGCAGGATAACGCCCGACCGCACACTACTCGCATTAGCCAATAAACTCTGCAAGATTTACATATGCTTCCCTGGCCACAGTACTCTCCTGAGCTCTCACCAATCGAGCACGTCTGGGACATTATTGAACCCTGATTGCATACCTCACCTCAACCGAGTTCAGAAGACGAACTGTGGCAAATGGTTGAAAGAGAATGGAGAGACATCCCTCAGGACACCATCCGTAGTCTGATTGACTCTCTACCTAGACGTGTTGCTGCGTGCATCGCCGTCCGCGGTGGTCCTACTTGCTACTGAGCCGACGCCGTTCTCGCTCTGTATTATGACTATCATTTTGAAATAAAGATCACTTATTTTTCGTTCCTGCTTCTCTGTTTTTCTAAGTTGCATCACTTTCTGGCCCCTCTTTCTTATTGTTTCATTTTCAAATTCACGCAGTGTATGATCTATTCCGAGAGATTTTTTGAGGTTTAGTCAAGATCAGTTTCTGCAGTCTGTTTTAAGTTCTTGTAATTATAAATATAATTTTCGCTGAATAACGGTAACTTGAGTTTCATTCGGAAACGAGCTATTGAACATGGAGAATTGAAGAATTATCAATAATTGGTAATTTTTAATATTTTCCCTCGAAATTCTTTTTATTAATTTATGAAGGGGAAGTCATTGGTTAATTCTTCAATGTAGTCTATCCAGCTGTTATATTTTGCTTTTTCCTTGTTGTTAAATATTTGCGTCTTGCCTCGCAAAAAATGATTTTCCTCACTCTAGGATTTTTTTCTGTAATATAGGTTTCATGTATAATGAAAGTTTCGATTTAGCATTTCAGGTTCGGTGTTCCACCCTTTTACAGAATATGATAAGTTAGGCACATTGGTTTTAATTGGAAGAGTTTTATACGCAGATTAAATTATTAATTCCTCCCGAAATTTGAGACAGACCAGGCACTCTAGTTCGTTTGTTTGTGTTGCTTCCTCAAGCTTATATTGAAGATAATGAACTTTTGAAACATTAATTGTTTCTGAGAATTTTTTGACTATTTTGCTTGTTTTTCTTCAAAATTCCACGTAAAATTAATATAATATAGATTGATTTTGTTAGGAGTAAATATTTGAAATATTTAACTCCATTATGATCGGAAATAGCGGGTCGCTTTCCAATTTTGAACCAATTTCATTACCTGTGGATTTCAATTATACAATTTCAATGTTGAATAGATAATAACGAGAAATTAGTTGCAAGATATTTTGAAGTGAATGGGGTCTAGGGAGAGAGTAAACATCGGCGGGATGCGTGTCAATACAACAACCCTCAGAACGTTGGCCCTGAACGTATCCATAGCTCACCAACTTCCCGAATGTTTTACGGTTTAGAAGTCTGCCTTGATCAATGAGCCAGTTCACCGAGTTGTTCCCAGCTCTGTGTTTATGTCTCATTAGGTTCAACAGATAAGTACTGTTGAAAGAGGGCAGTCCAAGAAAAATCTGGCCGTCTGGAATCGTTGTAGCTGGAATGCTCGGCATGTATATACAATAAGACTTTGATAAGACTATAAGTAATATTGATAAACCCCAGTACCTCTTTCATATTAGAGAAAAAAAATATTTCAAAGATTTAAACCACAAATATGAATTTTTGACGATTGCAAATAAAAGATATCAAAATAATTAAGATACTAGTAGAATATTCGGCACATTGACAAGAAGCAAAACTGATTAATTAAATGAATGAACCAAGAAAAAAATATTAAAGAATGGGTGAAGAAGAAATTATCACTGAATCAACCTCGCGTAGATGGAAATATATATTCCTGATAATGTTCTTTTAAAAAATTGAAGAAGTTGAGGCGCAAATAGAAGGGTGGCTGGCGGAGGGGAGGGGTTTGATCGACAAGACCCCCATCCAAGGTGCCACAATGGCAGCAAAGTGACGACGTCACAACCAATGACCTTGGCCTTGAGGCTTAGCGTTGCCATGCCAACCAACATTATGGCGGACCTTCCGGTTGCCAAGGCGGAAGCTAGGCCTTTCTTTAGCTTTGAAGATAGTTGCGAACGTTTGACGGTTTTACCTTTGTGTAGGTGCCATGTTGATATTCTTTTTACCTTTCCTATTGTAGTAATGTATCGCCGAAATGGTATCACAGGGGCCATGCTAATCTTCTTTGTAATTCGTCGTATTGTGGTATTTGTCCGCCGAACTGGTATCACAGAGGCCATGCTAATCTTCTCTGTAATCTATCTATTGCCGTATTTGTACCGCCGAAAAGTATCACAGGGGCCATGCTAATCCTGTCTGTAAATCCATCTTATTGTGGTATTTGTACCGCCGAACTGGTATCACAGGGGCCATGCTAATCTTCTTTGTAATCCATCTACTGTGGTATTTGTACCGCCGAACTGGTATCACCGGGGCCATTCTAATCTCTGTAAATCCATCCTATTGTCGTATTTGTATCGCCGAAAAAGTATCGCAGGGACTGTGTAATCTTCTATTTATATTTTACTTTCGTGCTAATCGGCTCCATTGGAGTATATTTTATTCTTAAAATGTAGTTTAACTAATAGATCTTATATCATAGTCCTGAGGAACTTCAAATGACAGTTTTGAAAACTAATATAGCTATAGGGATCTCTATAACAAACCCTGCTATAACCAAATGTTATTTAAACTTTATTTGCAATATATTTCATACATTAGTCATTCTCTCTATATATAAACTTTGTTACTATTTACGGTAACCAATAAAGTCCTTGCCGCTTTTAAAGTTGAAATTTAACACAACACCAGACTGGAAAACAACTGCCTCGCTTGACTGGGAAACTCTTATAGATTGATAGTCACCAATATGTCGCAAGCTCGAGCAGTGGTAAATAAAGATTAATTTTCGAAGTAGATCGTTTGGGGCTGTCTTTTGTATGACTGAAAATTAGGCTCGTCAACAGCCGCTTATGGGGGAGGCGGTCCCCCCTGGACCCTTGGAATATTTGACCAAATTCTGGTCCAAGGTGACTAACGTGGCAACGGCACCCATTTTCCACTGAAGAACAAAGCCGATATCTCTAGCAATGTCCAGGGTAACCGCCGTGTCAGCAGCCCGGGCTCCTGATGAGAAATCGACTACGAGGACAATCTACTACAGCTTAATATAAATGGCACCCTGAGGTAAACTGAAGAGCTGACTTGTCTTCTCCGTGACAACAATGTGCATATTGCTTGTCTTGAGGAAACAAAACTGAATCAGAATCTGAGATTCAACATCAAAGGTTATACAACACTACGAAAGGACAGATCGGTAAAATTTGGAGGAGGACTGCCGTTTTGATTTAAACACCAAAAATCAAATTTAAGGAAATTGCCTATAATCAGAGTAAGCCTACGAAAAGCACGACAGAAGCTCACACACACATAGGTAATAGAAATCTACCCCCCAGATAAAACAATATCAATCATAAATGTTTATCACCCCGATAATACTAGCATCAATACAGGCCTAATAGAGACATTAAGTGAATTCGGATATCACAATCATACTCGGCGATTTTAATGCCAGAAGTCCAACTTGAGGATCGCCTGTCTTGGATAACAAAGGTCAGCAGGTTGAGGACATGCTAACCGACCTCGACCTTACACTGTTAAATAACGGAGAGAACACCAATCTTTCCAAGTCCACAGGCACAGAATCCGCAATAGACATCACAGCAATAAATTACAACATCGCTCCCACAACACAATGGAAAATCCTGAAAAGTGCAATCAGTGAACACAGACCAATTTTAACAATCCTAAACTTCAAAATTGAGAATTTCCAACAAAAGCTTGAAGAACTGTGCAACGAAGAATTAAATTACAGAACGCTTGACAAAAACCTGGAAAAATTATCTTTGAACATATCCAAAGATGCAAAAGCATCGATACCTAGAGGTAGGCGGAAGGATCTGTGGATACCTTACTGGAAGGACCACAACATCGAGGCAATGATTGCAGAGAGAGACAATATCAATGAACAAAACAAATAAAGCAGAAGAAAACAGAAACTCATTGAAATTAGTCACAAAATAGAAAAAGAAATTTGGATATGCAAACAAGAAAAAACGGCAGATTTATACGAGAAAATGGATCCAAGAAAGGACAATCAACACTGGAATATAATTAGAGAGTTAGAAAACAATCAAAACCAACACAAATCCTCCAATACTATAACCGATATGAATAGAACAGCGAGAACGAACAAACAGATGGCTGACATAATTGCTGAATATATTTCAAGCACCTCCAGACTCAGTTATATTGACAAAAGTTATTTTGTATGGGTTAACACAAAATGCAATAAACTAGGGCCTAAAGTAATATTAACTAGACACACAAAAAGCGTAAACTCAAGAGTACAACAAAAAAGGTAAATAATAACTCACAATTTGTTAAATAAAATTTTTAAAAACACAGTACTTATCTTCATTGTTGCGTTGGTAGGGATTGGACCGGGGTTACACAGGTATGCGAGGAGAATAGGCAGATACGAATAAAGCACGCAGAGAACACTTTAAGCGTCTCCACACGATAATCCACCACACTCCACCCTCGCAATACCATAGCCCCCCTATACTCGTATATACAGACATGGCCACATTCGTCCAATGAGAAGGCGGGAGAGATTGGTTCACTATCAAACGAAAACAAAATCCTTTCCACTAAAACCTGAGATAAGATTTTTTTAAATGCAAATATTTGTCAATATAATTTGACAAAAGGTTTCCTTCCAAAAAAAAAAGAAAGAAAGAAACTAACCAATCTCCCAAACATTCCCATTGTCCCGTAAGGAAAACCTCCGCTGTCGGGAGGGGAAAAGCTCACGGGAGCCATGTTATAAAGATACAAAAAAAAAAACTAAAGAGAGGAGAAGACATCCGGGTCTTTTCCATAAAGGTGCTTTCCATCTTGTTCCTCCCAAAATAAACTTTAAAAAAAATCTGCGCAAACTACGTGAGTTACCATGAATGATTACCAAACACACACATATATAATATGCTTTAGTAGACAGAGTTTAATCGGGGACCAAATAAGCTCTCATCTGGGACCGACTGGGTATGTTAGGTAGAGATTTGAGATTTAAAAATATTTTATTGACATCATACACAAGTCAATGGTAGTATTATATAATAATTATAAAAAGAGGGATAAAATAGAATAGTAAAATATATACAGTTATGTACAGTCGAGGAGATTCCCCAACGACGGAGAGTTCTCCTCCAGACAGTAAGTCACGTTCTCCCCTCATCTCAAGGCTCAGAAAGAACCTGTGTATTGATGACTTGGCAGACGCGAGGATGGCGAGGGCGGGGTCATCCAGCCCTTGACCGAAGAGCCAGTAGCCCTGCAGGTCGGGTGGTTGCTGTATGATGTTGAAGGCCTCCCGTATGAGGGGCCAGATGGAGCTGCAGGACCAATAGCGGTGGGCCAACGTCAGGTTACTAGAGCCACAGGCGATACAGGTCTATCCTATGTTAGGTAGAGACTTTGGGTACTGACAGACGCTCACTTGATGAGAAACCGAACGATCCAATTTCATTCAGTTCTCTCAAGTCCAAGAGCTAAAAGCTCTTCTTAACGCCTGTATATAACCGCTTTCATCCTATCGACATGTACATCTTTCACATCGTTCATGGTGACCCCTCTTACTCTGAAGTTAACATCGGAGACCCTAGCTTCCACACGGAAAAGCCCATAGAAGTTGGAGTGACCTTCATTCTTAGGAACAGCTAGCATTACTATGTCTCCTTTGTCGAAACTTCTGGTATAAGGTGGCCTAGGATTCATAAGATTTTTAACGGAATTACCTGAAATAAACTGTCTGACAGTTTCCTTTGCTCTTCGCATCACCCTTAACCTCTCTACCCAAGTAGGCTTTCTAAAACTATTAACAGACCCAGCGCTAAACTCCGTAGGTGGCAACTTTACAGCCTCGTTTTCAATGCGCTTTACTGATTTCTCCTCTAAGGAGCTTGAAACCTTTGGTCTATGTGCACTGGCAACGCAGCTAAGGTCTACATATATAACACGGTCTTCTGGTTTCAAGGAAATCATGTTGCCACGTTCCCGTATTGGAGGCAACGGGATATTGATTTTTCTTATATCATTGATTCCCAGAATCCCGTCGTATCCCTTATCTCCGAGTGACATTAACCAGAACCTTATCTCTCCCAGCTCGCTGCCGTTTTCGTTACCAACTCTACAGGTTTTAACCCGTGTAAGTGTCTGCTCGTGGCCTGTCACTGACACTATATGTAAAGTTTTAAGTGCATCGTCCCAATTCTCCTTCAAGACATTGCACTTTTCAGAATCAATAATACTGACTTGGTTTCATGTATCATATAACAGGTTCCACATATTGCCGTTAATATTCACCTTAACTATTGGCAGATTTCCATACTGATCTCCGCCATATGAACGTATTGACTATCTCAGCATTGTCAATAGTATTGCGGTTGGAAAACATAGAAGACTGTCTTGAGCAATCACTAGCTATATGTCCTAAGCTGCACTCAGATGTACTCAACCTGATTTCGCCCAACAATTTAGTCAGACTTTCTATCTCACCTCTAAGATCTTTAATACTCTACTCATTTTCGTGCTTCATCCTGTGTTACACTGGAACTAAGCATCTTCATCTCACCCTTAATGCTATTTATTTCTTCAACCACTTCTACTGAACATACCCCTCTCATAAAGCTGCAACGGTGTTCTACACTTTCCTCCGTGGCCATGACACCGACTGCTTTGTCTATTGATTTAGCCTCGCTGCGAACAACAGCCTCTCTATACTTATCGAGCACATTTTCGAGGAAAATTTCGAACACTAGGCTATCGTCAAATCTGTACTCTACTTTATCTCTAATGGCCAGCAATATTTCTTTAAAAACCATTGAACTTTCTCCAACTCTCTGCTTAAGGCCTTCTATTAATTTAAGGCATTCCCTAATACCACGCGCCTTTTTAGGGTACAATATGTTCAGTTTACTAACAATACTTTCGAAACTGCTATCGTTACGGATACCCATCTCCTCTAAGCTCAACCTAACTTCAGGAGATAAAGCCTCGAACATGAGCAGTGCTTTGACCTCAGGATCCCATTTGCCTACTCGAGCTTTAAGCTCGACTTCCCGAATGAAAGACTCAAGATCAACCCCATTAAACACTGACATTAAACATAGAGTTCACGAATATGATGGAGTACAATAATAATAATAATAATAATAATAAACCACTTAATCAAATAAAAAAAACACCGCACGTAAAAAAATACAGGAATTTACACGTGCAAACACCAGTAATCCTGGCAGGCTCGCCAATGACAAAAGTTACTTTGTACGGGTTAACACAAAATGCAATAAACTAGGACCTAAAGTAATAGCAACTAAGCACAAAAAAGTGTACACTCAAGAGTAAAACAAAAAAGAGGTAAATAATAACTCACAATTTGTTAAATAAAATTTAAAAAAAAAAAACAGTACTTATTTTTATTGTTACGTTGGTAGGGATTGGACCGGGGTTACACAGGTATGCGAGGAGAATAGCCAGATACGGATAAAGCACGCAGAGAACACTTTAAGCGTCTCCACACGATACTCCACCACACTCCTCCCTCGCAATACCATAGCCCCCTTATATATACAGACATGGCCACATTCGTCCAATGAGAAGGCGGGAGAGATTGGTTCACTATCAAACGAAAACAAAATCCTTTCCACTAAAACCTTAGATTAGATTTTAAAAAATGCAATTATTTGTCAATATAATTTGACAATATGGATGAAGACAGGACTTTAAAAATTAATATAAACAAGTTAGTTATACAAGCAAGAAATTACCATCAACAAGATATTTTCTCGAGAGACTTCACACTGAATGAGCAACAAAGCAATTTGGTGAAGATAAATAAAGTAAAATTTGAAAGGAAATAATTTACGATTGGAAAATTGAATAAATTAAAAAATAAATATAACTACAAATATTTAGAGAATAAAAATAAGTAACACACGAAAAGCAAAAAATAACGAGAATTTTGGTATATAGATCGCTATGTATAGTTCAGTATCTTTGGAGGAGATTGCTTGAAACTTTACAACTAAAAACTCTGTTAGTGTATTATCTATATGGATTTTCAAGACCATAGGCTTTGGTGAGTTTGATTTTTTTTTTTTTTTTTTTGACTCGCGATTTAGATGTTATACTAAAATTTGAAAAATCTCGTTAGAACACCCTTATAATCTCAGAATCATTTTTAACGCCTTGTCAAATGCTTTATTTAAAAAAAGCTTTTATTTAACTTGCTTCGCTGTTTGTCTGTCTGTCCACAAATATTGTAATCGATTTTTAATATACAGGGTGATCCAAAAGTCCCGCACAACTTTAAAAATTAATAACTCCGCGAATATTTGCGCTAGAGCAATGCGGCAAACACCATTGTATTCAGGATGCAATGGGATTTTTTATGGCAAATAATGAAAATTTCGAATTCGATTTTAGTTAAAAATTTATTCGCCAGATGGCGCTCTACCAGATTCAGAGATTCAGCGGCCAAATTGTTTGATAAATTGAAAAATATAACTGATCGACACGTATTTTTCCTTTTTGAATACCAGGAAAGAACCCTAATAATATAAAATAACAAATTAATAAAACACCATTTCGCCAAAAGTATGAAGAATTGGTTAACGATTTTCAAATACAATCAGAGATATGTAAAATAGGTAAATGCAAATTAAAACATGTAGCAAAAATATTTATATTTTATATGGGGTTTTGTGAAATAGATTGAATGTTTGAAAAACACTGCTGATATCAATACACGAATTTTTGAAATGTTAATATAGTGCCAAATATTATGATGGCACTACTAATAGGATTTCATGCTATAATAAATGTGTAGTTTCTTGACTGATTGGCGACCCTTGACTATTTAACTGGATATTTGTCATGATCCAACAAATGAAATATAGAGGGGAGTGACAAAATATATTTGACGTACTTTATTCCAAATTTCATATGGGCTTGTCAAATGTTATCATTGTTTATTATACTGTACACAATTTTAAAAAATGTGTCCCCTCAAATAAAAATAATTTTTAAATCGACCTTTTGCGTTGAAAAACGTGGTAGTAAAATCATTTTGTATTTTTTTTTTTTTCACAAAATTTCTAAAGTTATTGGTGTACAGAAAATATTCCTTATGCTATTTCTTCTAATGAGCGAAAAGCGAAACACTAAACATAAGGGGAAAAATTGTGTGTACCAGTGTTATTCGAGAAGTTATAACACTCTGGTTTGCACGTCATAAAATGTGAGCAAATGACAAACAAAATATTACTGTTCACAAAAAAAAGAGTCAATATGTGAGGACAGCATTTATTATCCCCATATCCCAACACAAAGAGCTGCAAAATATTGGTAGATAATATAATACATGGCGGCTTATATAACACATGAGGTAACTGCCTTCTCTCTTGTATTAGGTCACAATCCTTGCTCAATGTGGCACCCTTCATTCTCAATCACCGCCTGCAGACGATAAATGACAGAATGGACAGCATTAAATAACATATCTGTTGAAATTGATAAAACGTGCCATCTGATAGAAGCCTTCAACATGGCCAATGTGGTAGGCCAGCATCGATAAACACACGATTTAATGTACCCCCATAAACAAAAATCGCAAGGCGTCAAGCAATTGTTTGGCACCTCGGGGAGATATGAGGAGGTCCTCCATCTTTCATGAATGTTATTTCGCTTAGTGCTTTTGCCCTGCAATATGGGAATACCCTTTTCTCTCAAAAGTTGAACATAACGTTTACCAGTTACAAAAACGGTTTTTAAAAGTTCTTCCATTGATTTTTCAAAGAAAAATGGTCCGATAATAAAAGAAGTGAACCCACACAAAACTGTAACTCTAGGCTGGTAAAGTGGCATTTCTGTAAAAAATCCCAGGGTTTTCTGTTGCCCAAATGCAGCTGTTTTGAATGTTAAATTCTCCGTTTAGAGAAAGGTGAGCATCATCTGTCCACAGAACATTCGACAGCCAGTTTTCATCAATATCAATTTGACGGAAAACCCAGGCAGCGAATTCTTGACGCATCTCAAAATCGCCAACTTTCAGCTCGTGAAATCTTTGAATTTTGTATGGGTACACACAATAGAGACATTAAGTGAAGCGTCTTCGGATATCACAATCATACTCGGCGAATTTAACGCCAAAAGTTCAATTTGGGGATCACCTGTCCAGGATAACAAAAGTCAGCAGGTTGAGGACATGCTAACCGACCTCGACCTTACACCGTTAAATAACGGAGAGAACGGCTATATCTATCTAAGTCCACAGGCACAGAATCCGCAATAGACATCACAGCGATAAATTACAACATCGCACCCACAACACAATGGAAAATCCCGAGAGGTGCACTCGGTGACCACAGACCAATTTTAACAACCCTAAACTTCAAAATTGAGAATGTCCATTAGAATAAAAGAACATGGAACTTTAGGAAAGCCGACTTGAAAAAATTCACAGAAAAGCTTGAAGAATTGTGCAACGAAAAATTGAATTACAGAACGCTTGACAAAAACTTGGAAAAATTCTCTTCGAACATTTCAAAAGCTGCAAAAGCATCGATACCTAGAGGTAGACGTAATGACCTGTGGATACCTTACTGGAAGGACCACAACATCGAGGCAATGATTTCAGAGAGAGGGACAATATCAATGAACTTCTTAAAAAAATAAAACAGAAGAAAACAGAAAGGAACTCATTGAAATTAGTCACAAAATAGAACAAGAAATTTGGATATTGAAACAAGTAAAATGGCAGAATTCTGCGAAAAAATGGATCCAAGAATGGACAGCCAACACTGGAATATGATTAGAGTGTTAGAGAACAATCAAAACCAACACCAATCCTCCAATACTCTAACCGATATGAATAGAACAGCGAGAACGAGAACAAACAGATGGCTGACATAATTGCTGAATATCTTTCAAGCACTTCCATACTCAACTATACGAATGAAGACAGGACTCTAAAATAATATAAACCAGTTAGTTAAACAAGCAATAAACTTCCATCAACAAGATATTTTCTCGAGAGACTTCACACTGAATGAGCTAAACTCATCAATAAAAAAATCCAAGAGGTCACCAAGAGATAATCTAATCTTTGGTCAAATGATTAAACACTTTGAAGACAAAGCTAATAATCAACTCCTACGAAAACTGAACATTTAATGGCAAACTGGTAAACTACCAAAGAATTGGAAGATATCAATTATAGTGCCAATACTGAAGCCAAACAAAGATGCCAAGGAATACAAGAACTATCGGCCAATTGCTCTCACCAGCATACTTTGTAAAATACCAGAACGAATTATCCACTCTAGGCTCATAGTCTGGCTCACTAAAAATAATAATATTGTAGCGAAGTGAAATTTCTGGCTCAGCAACCCTGGAGCTGACGTCACTTCCTGTGGAGGTTACCCCTGCGAGGCCGCGTGGCTACGAGACTTTATTCTTTGCTCTCTCTCCTTTCCCTTTTGAATTTGCGCTAAAACTGCTCCTATTCCATAGTTGCTCGCATCAGTATGTATTTCTGTTGGGGATGAATGATCAAAATGTCCCAAGACAGGCTCAGAAATTAGGGCTGACTTGAGAGCTTCAAATGCGTGCCGCTCTTCTATGTTCCAACTAAACACTGAATCTTTCTTTAAAAGAGCGTTTAATGGTTGGGCTATATGGGCATAATTGGGTATGAAACGGCGGTAGTAGGAAGATAGCCCTAGGAAACTTCTAACTTCTTTTAGCGACTTTGGTCTGGGGAAGTCACGGACTGCTCTATTTTTTTCTGGATCGAGACATATTCCATCTCCACTCACCTCATGTCCAAGAACTGTTATAGTTTTCGCACCAAACCTGCATTTCCCCGAATTGAGGCACAAGCCAGCCTTCCTCAAACAACCTAATACCAGCTGAAGGCGTCTCAGATGTTCCTCAAAATCATCGGAAAAACGACTATGTCATCAAGGTAACAGAGACAGATTGTCCACTTAAGACCCTTCAAGAGGCCGTCCATCATTCGTTCGAATGTAGCTGGAGCGTTGCATAACCCAAATGGCATCACTTTGAACTCATACAATCCATCTGGGGTTATGAATGCAGTCTTCTCAAGGTCCGCTTCCTCCACGTCGATCTGCCAGTATCCAGATTGGAGATCCATAGAGGAATAAAATCGTGCTCCCTGTAGACAGTCCAAAGTGTCGTCGATCCTTGGGAGCGGGTAAACATCCTTTTTTGTTATCTTATTATGGCGGCGGTAATCGACGCAGAATCTCCAGCTGCCATCTTTTTTCCTGACTAAAACGACCGGTGGGGCCCATGGGCTCGCAGAGGGCTGAATAATACCAATTTCTTCCATTTTATTTACCTCCTCTTGAATAATTTGACGTTCCGCTGGTGCTACTCGGTACGGTCGTTGTTTGGTGGGAAGGTGGTCTCCGGTGCTAATTCGATGCTTAACATTATCGGTCTTGGACGCTTCTTTTTTTTCTGAAATCAAAAATATCTCTATAGTTTCTCAATAAATTTCTTAATTTTTCTTTTTGAAAATCGTCAAGTGAATCATCTATATTTAAAATTTCCGCAATTTTTGAATCCTCGGAATGGCCTATATCTGTTCCTATGTGGTTGCCCTCAGCAAGTACACAAAGCTGGCTATCCTCGATGACGACACCATCGGCCACGTGCATCCCCTGGGGAATTATCTTCGGATATGGGCTCCAATTTGCCACCCACAGTTTTCCCCTGTTACTGGTAAGTGAGATGATAGAGGAGGGAGCCATTAGTTCTCTTTCCAGCGACAGACCTTTTTGACTTTCTGCCACCACAGCTGCATTATCTGAGATGTCTCTGCTTAATACCTCTATCAGCTGACAAGATGCGGGCTCTATTCTGTATTCCCGTTCCGCGTAGAGAGGTGAGTTGTTCTTGGGTGTGTCCTCGACTAGGAATTCCTCTAAAAAAGTGTATCTTCTGCAGAATCAATTACCGCCCTGGATAACTTCAAAAAGTCCCATCCGAGGATCACATCGTGACTACAGTCCTCCAGAACAATAAATTCGAAATTTTCCTGCAGACCATTTAAGTCCAATTTTAAAGAGCAGCGTCCTTTCGGTTTTATAATTTTACCGTTGGCCACTCTTAAGCTCACGTCACTTTCGGCAAACATTATTTTCTTCAATTTGAGTCTGAACCTCTCGGACACGACAGAATAAGAAGCCCCAGAATCAACAAGAGCACTGGTTATATTTCCTTCTATTTTAATATTTATATAATTTCCTTTCATATCCACTGTAGTCGATGAGGGAGGGTTTCCAAATTTTGCGGCCCCACCTCCAAAATAGGTCGCAACCTCTAGTTTTCCTGGCGGGAACGGCGAGGTGACCGACTGGACCCTCAAATAGGCGACGAATGTTGTCCGTTTCGGCCAGGGTATGGGGAAGGGCTTCGGTAACGTCTAAAATTATCTCTTGGCTCGTCGTCATTGAGCGCCGGGAATTTGGAACGGGGTCCATATAAGAACATTGGTTCTTGCCTCCTTTGGGGATATCCGTTTTCTCTTTCGTCATTCTGTCTCCTTCTGTCACGGCAGTAACGGGCGACATGGCCAGGGCGTCCGCAATGGAAGCAAATTGGTCTTCCCTCAGTTGTACGCCATTCATTTGTGTCCAGTCTTTCTCCCTGTTTCGGGTACCGAGCTCTGGGACGGGGAGTTTGGGGTGCGGCCGTCTCTCTTCTAGCGATTGGTGACGGCGTATAAGTTTGATATTGAGGGGAGCCTCTGGAAGGATTTGATATTGGAGCGAGGGTTTTATCAATTTCTTCCCTCACCATATCTTCAATGGTGGCGATTCTTGGTTCTTCACGAGGAGCGGCCAAGGCCCGTTGCACCTCCTCGCGGACAATTTGTCTAATCATGGATAACAAATCTGTATTATCATCGCAGACATCAAGGGATGCTACATTGGGCAAGCGTTCGTACTTGGCGGGGGTCACACGCCGACGATGAAGCGCTTCAATGCGGCGGCACTCAGACACAAATTGATCCGTATTGTTTATGTCTCTTGGAAGAAGCGCCTGATAAAGTTCTTCCACTATTCCTTTCATGAGGTGGGATATTTTATCCCCCTCGCTCATTTGGAGATCCACCTCTTTGCAGAGTCGTAGGACGTCTTGTATTTAGAACTCGGTGCTTTCACCCTTTAGCTGAGCCCGGATTTTAAGTTTTTTTCTCGGCAAGCAGCCGCAGACTCTCACTTTTCCCAAATACACTCTCCAATTGAGTAGTAAACTCTTCCCAATTCCGGATGGTCTCCTCATTATTCTCAAACCATTTGAGGGCAGTTCCATTCAGGTAAAAGTAGACATTGGCAAGACAGAGGGTTTCGTCCCAATGATTATGCTTTGCCACACGTTTGAAACCTTTTAACCAGGTAAGGGGATCCTCACCATCCTCCCCGGAGAACATGGAAGGATTCCTTGGTAGGTGCTGAACAAAATAATTGCCCACCTGGGTAGCTTCCTCTATATTCACGGTCATCTCCTTGAGCTCTACACTATCTTCTTGTTTAACAGTTTCAGTCCTTCTTTTATGTCTGAAGGGATATCGGTCTTGACGATCCAGCGTCTCCACCAGTTGTAGCGTAGCAGAAAGGTAGAGTCGGTGATCCACAAACGAAGAACGTTATTTTATTAACCAAACAAACCGAGGTCAAAAGAAGAACAAACGAGAAATATGAATGAATTAATTAATTATAATTGAGTGATATCTAGAAATATCTATATTTAAAATAGTAAACAAAGGAGAGGGAGCAAAGAATAAAGTCTCGTAGCCACGCGGCCTCGCAGGGGTAACCTCCACAGGAAGTGACGTCAGCTCCAGGGTTGCTGAGCCAGCAATTTCACTTCGCTACAATATAAACCTCTACCAAACTGCCTATAGATCCCAGCACTGTACGACTGATCAACTGTTCTACTTCTGTCAATCAATAATAGATTATTTCCAGGAAAAACCGCCAAAGAAGACCACGGCTATATTCCTTGATATGACCTCAGCTTTTGATCGAGTGTGGAGGGAGAAATTACGTGAAAGGCTGCACAATATCGGAGTAAGAAGAAACCCTTAATCTGGATCAGACTTCTTAAGGGGGAGAAGGTTAAAGGTTCGGGTCAATGGAGAATTTTCCAAGGAAGGAAGAACATGGGCTGGTGTAACTCAGGGATCTGTGCTCAGTCCTCTACTCTATCTGCTATATATTAACGACATCCATCCTTACCTCACTGAAGACACAAAGGTTGCCTGTTATGCAGATGATATAGCCATATGGCACACAAGTAGCAGTATAGAAAAATCGTAAAAAATACTGAACACATCAATGATAGGACTGGAGAAGTGGGCAATGGAACTCCAAATGACCATAAACCCAATAAAACCAAACCTATGCGTCTTCTCCGCTGACAGGGAAAAAAGGCTTAAATATAACCCCAAAATGAGCATAAACAACCAATTAATTGATAAAATAGAAATCCAAAATACCTAGGTGTGATACTGCAGTCCTGGATCTTTCCAGTTTGTCTCGAGGACCACGCCATCACCATCTCCTAAGCGGCGAAGTACGCGATCTACGTATTCATCGTAGATCGCAAAATGCGTGGTGTCGCTGGAGACCCACTGGCGATTCTCCAACAAACTCTGCAGCGCTGGCAGAGGCGCCATATTCATTGTACATAGTGTATATAATGCATATTATATATTTTTATTAGTGCAGACTGTGCATGTATTGACAAGATGTCAACAAAATTATTTTAATTATTATTAATGAGGAATTGGAATTTTCAGAACACTTAATTAGCACCTCAAATAGAGCTATCAGAAAACTGAACATTCTGAGAAGGCTATTTGGAACAAATTGGGGAGCAAAACCCAGAATTCTCAGAACAACATATACCACCTTAATAAGGCCGATAATGGAATATGCAACACCGGTCTGGGCTCCCTCAAGCTCATCACTAAAAGTAAGGCTAGACAGTGTTCAAGCAAAGCGGCCAAAATAATCACTGGTGCTGTTTCATCCACCAACAATGCGAAAATCCAGAGAGAATGTGTTCTAGACCTACTCGCTCGAAAGCAGAAGACAAAATAAAACAACTTGGATCGGCACTTCGGAAACGAGGAACCAGAGGACGAGATCTCTCTGACCACTTGTGGTTTGGTGGATCCGCCCTTTTCTGAGAATGAGGTGAAACTGACGGCTTTCAAGTTCGGGAAAAGGAAATCTCCTGGTCCCGAAGGGATCGATAACACGGTCGTGAAAGCCCTGGTAAGGATGCACCCATCGCTTCTTTCCAGCTTATTCAATAGGTGCCTGGACACTGGTACATTTCCTGAGGCATGGAAGGTTGCCCGAGTAGTGCTTCTCGAAAAGTCTGGTAGAAAGGGTAATTCTCCTAATGATTATCGTCCGCTTTCTTTACTAGTGTGTCTAGGTATGGTCCTGGATAGCCTACTAGCTCAGCGACTGAAGCACTGGCTAGAGAGTAATGAGCTCCTTTCCTCTTTCCAACATAGTTTTAGGGAAGGGAAGTCCACAACCACAGCTCTGAACGAGGTGTTAGAGGGGGTTGAGATGGGCTTAAATAAGGGTGCTTGGGTTCTTTTCGTGGCCCTGGACATTAATGGCGTGTTCAACTCCATGAGCTGGAACAAGCTGATGAGAAATTTGATGGACATGGGTGGTCCTGATAATTTGTGCAGCTTGGTTCGTGACTTCCTGAGGGATAGACGGATTAGCCTCAGTTTTGGTGGACGGAAGTTGGAAAGAAACTGTGCTAGGGGTTGCCCCCAGGGCTCTTGCTGCGGACCTATTCTGTTGAATATCCTGGTAAACACCGTTTTCCAGGAGGAGCTCCCTGAGGGAGCCAGGCTGGTTCTCTATGCCGACGACCAGTTCCTCATCATTGAGGCTGCTTCGAGAGCGAAGGCTGAGAAGTGTGTTGAAACTTCTCTCCAAATTCTCTCGAACTGGGCCCATGACTCTGGCCTTAAGTTCAATGTCTCCAAAACTAAAGCCCTCAGCTTTAAGCCTAGAGACATAAGAACTAAAAAGAAAGGGATCAAATGGGAACACAAGCCGGCTATCCGGATGGAAGGACGGAGGGTAGCGTTGATCAATAGGATGACCATCCTGGGGGTGGTCATTGATGACAAGATGGGTTGGCAATACCAGGCGGAGGAGATGGTGGCGAGAGGCAGGGAGGCGTTGTGCAGGCCTGTCCTGGTTGGCACTCAACAGGGGGGGGGGGGAGGGTACTATTTTTAGGAACCTCTGCCTCTCCTGTGTCGAGCCAATCTTGCTATATGCTTCCGGGGCTTGGTGGCGCCGAAACAGGGATCAGAAGGTGGCAACAACTCTAGAGAGAGTGCAGAGGACAGCGGCACTCAGAATCACAGGGGGATATCGCACTACCAGCAGTGAGGCCTTATTGGTCCTCGCTGGGCTTTTTCCCCTGGGATTGAAACTAGAGGAGTAGACCATCAGACAGAAGATCTGAGAGAACAGGGAAGATGCCCTGGGACTTGAAGCGTGGGCTCTGGAATCGAAGAGGGACCCAAGGAAGCCTCCGCAGTGGTTGCCAAAGAGGAATTGGAGTCCTGGAGGGCCGACAGGGATTGGCACGGAGATTTTCACTGATGGTAGTAAGTCTGGAACCAAAACTGGAGCTGGGGTAGTGATATTCACTAATGGAGAGCTGATCTTCCAAGAAAGTTTAACACTTAGAGTGGACGAATTGGTCTTTTCAGCCGAGCTGGTTGCGATCAGGATAGCCCTCAGAGTGTGTGCCGAGAAGAACTTCAGCCCGGACCGCCTCTATTCAGATTGTATGTCGGCCCTCGTCGCCATCAATCTGGAGAAAGGGCAACTCGCGCATCAAATAATCCAGGAGCTGGAGATGATGACGCGGGCTCCGGAGCTCCCTTGGTTTAGGAGACACATCCTCATCGAAGGTAATGAGTTCGCAGACAGGATCGCTAAGGCAGGATGCTTTAGAGGTAGATCACAGAGGACCCCAGTGACCAAGAAAGAAGTTTATAGGAGGATCAGGGGGCACGTCCAGGACTTATGGTTGGACAGATGGAGGAACAGTGTGAAGGGGAGAGAGGTATTCAATGGGGTAACAACACCCAAGTACCTCTGTAAGGTAATGTCCCACAAACTCATTAGGGTAGTTCGGGACATGGGCTCTTCCCCAAGTCTCCACAGATTTAAAATTAAGAGAAACCCTGATTGCGTCTATGGAGAAAGGGATGTGAATGCACGCCACTACGTCTTGGATTGTCCAAGGGTAGTGGGTGTGCAGGAAGAGAGAAGGTGGGCGAGGGGCGCGATCGAGAGCAAGCTGCTGAGAAATCACAGCAAGCTTCTTGAGAAAGCCCACGACGTGGCAGCTGAGCTTTTCCTCAGCTGTGAGTGAACAGAGTCGACCGGGGGCCGCCTCCCCGCGGTCCCTGCTGGACACAGTAGATAGTTTCCTATTTTGCTGTGATTAAAGGCCACCGGTATAGAAATCCTTCCAGACACGTTGTCTGGGAGGTGGTGTTTCCAGGTACAATGTCCAAGCACTAGCTTGGATACCGTTACTTGGCTTATGAGTTGAACAGAATAGCAGCGAAGGGCATGCTTCGCATGCCGGCTTGTGGACAGAAAGGTCTGGGTGGCCATCTGCTTTTAGGGTGTACCAACTGTGCTTAGGTGGGATCCTCCAGTTCTTGTTTATTTTGGCTACTGTTTCTATTTCTTTAAAAGTAAGTTTATTTTTCTGTAGCAAGGGTTCTTTTGTGCCTTTTTTCGCTAGCGCATCAGCAGCTTCATTGCCTTCAATGCTAACATGTAAGGGTATCCATTGAAGGTGAATTTTTGAGGTATTGGGAGTTTTTGGAGATAACCAATTATGTTCCTGCTTATTTTGTCTCTAAGTTCCCCTGTGTGACTAAAGTGTTGTATGGCACTTCTACTATCAGTAAGAATCCATATATCGTGATGTTTAGTGTTTCTGATGGATTTTAAGACTTCATAGAGGGCTATAAGTTCTGATCTGAAGACTGAGCAAAATTCTGGGTTTCTTCTGTTTATTTTCTCATTGCCATTTGAGGTTTTAATGAGAGAGCCACTGCCAGTGTGTCCCAACTCGTCTCTGCTACAATTTATTATTTCTAATGATAATTGTTTTAAGTATTCTGGATTTTGGTATTGTTTGTTGGTGGGTTCATTTAAAGTGGCATTAAAAATAACATTTTGTTAGTGGTTCGCATGGAGATATTTTTTCAGCTAAATAATATTTTTCCACTTTATATTTTAAAAATCCATTTCTTTTGGCCAGGTAGAGAGGGCCTTCTTTTTTGAGTCTTATATTGGGTTCCCAATTAAGTATGTAATTGAAAGTTCTGTGTTTGTTTTCATAACTCTTGATTTTGTTTATATATTTTGCAGATTGTAGCTTATTCTATCCTTTAAGGGCATAATGTCTGCCTCGTAAAGTACAATATTATCAGGGCAGGTATTTCGAAGACCTGTAATAATTCTAGTTGCATTTAGTTGTATCCTTTCCAGTGTTTTTAGATTTGTTTCAGATGCTGTACCATAGATTTGATATCCATATTCCAAGATAGGTCTCATTAGAGATGTGTAAGTTAATTTTAGTGTTGTTGCTTCAGCTCCCCACTCTTCCTGAAATATATTTCAAGATATTTAGTCGGTCTCTTCCTTTTCTAACAACTCCTTCAATGTGTTTACTGGAGTTAATTTCTGGATCCAGGGTGTAGCCGAGATATTTAGGATGTTTATTATATTGCAATTGTTGTTCGGTTCTTATCGGTGGTAAAAAGACTGGTTTCAGATTTTTGGGGGTTAAATTCTAATTTATGTTTATTAGCAAATTTTTCTAGGTGGAGAAGAGTCTTGTTCAAATCTCTTTCAGATTTTTTTTCCAGTTAGTGTTGCTGCTCCATAGAATAATGTCATCTGCGAAAAGTCCAATATTGGTTTTATGTGAAAAATTTTCTTCTATGCCTGCAATAAATAGGGTGAAGAGAGTTGGGCTAAGGACTGATCCTTGTGGTAATCCTTGGTACAATTTGAAGGTTTTAGATAGAGTGCCATTATATTTGACCCTGATGTATATATTTTTAAGGGAATCATTTATCCAAGTTATAGCTTTTCCATCAACTTTGAAATGTTTGTATAATTTTGTAATTAACTTGTTTTTCCATACCTTATCAAAATCTTGTGTAAGGTCTAAAAAGCAGCTATGGTGTGGTTAGTTGGTTTTTTGTTTTGTGAATCTTTTACCTTTTGTGTGAAAAATAAGAGTTGGTCTATTGTCCCATGTCCTTTCCTAAATCCATATTGTTCTTCTGGTAAGAGATTTCTTGTGTCGGGGTGGTAGGTGAGTCGTCTGAGTATAATTTTTTCCATTAATTTGCAGCAAATATTTGTGAGAGAGATAGGTCGGTAGTTTTTTGGGTCATCAGCAGATTTGTGAAGTTTTTTAATGGGAATTATTGTTGCATTTTTGCAGTCTTGAGACAATTTTCCAGTTTTCCAGGAGTTATTGAAAATATTAAGAAGTCTTTCTTTGCCAATTTTGCCCAAGTTTGATATCATTTGGCCATGGATTCCATCTGGCCCAGGAGTTTTGTTTAGGTCAGTGTTTTCTAATGCATAAGCTAGCTCTTTCATATTGATTTTTTTCATGGAAAATATTATGAGTGCTGGTGACATTTTTACAGTCATGAATAATCTTTCGGGCCTTTTTTCAACCTTGATTTTACTACTTATTTGATATGAATTACCTAAAAGATTGGAAGCAATTTTGTCATTAGTTGCTGGTGTACCATCTGTATTCTTAATCATATTTGCGTTTTCAGTTTGTGGCTGGACTCTGTCAATTTGTTTTGCCAAATTCCAAAGTTTTGTATTTGGGTTTCTTGGGTTCAGGTTTTCACAGGTTTGTTTCCATTTTTCCCTTTTCACATTTACGTATAATCTTTTTATTTTTGCAATCACAATGTTCAGTTCAGTTCTACAATTTGTTTGGTTTTGGGTGCACTTTTTTGTAGTTCATTTCTTTTAGTTATAAGTGTTTGAATATTTTTTGCCTGGTGTGTATAATTTGGAATCCATTTCTTAATATTACCTCTTGGTATTGAAACTTTGGCTGCTTTAACAATGGTGTTTTCGAAAGATATCATATTAGCCTTTTTGAAGTTCCAGAAATTTTCTTAATTGAGCTAGTTTTGGTCTTGGTGCTAATTTCTATCAAATTAGGCAAATGATCACTTCCAAAACTTTTTAATATTTGCTATTTGCATTTGTGGAAAATGTCAGGATAGTAAAAACTTATATCAAGGGCTTGTGCAGTATTATAGCTTGTAGGAATGATGGGTAGGATTCCCATCATTTAAGCACATGAAGGCATTGTCGTCAAATATGTTTGATAGTATTTTGCCTCTTGGGTTTGACGTAGAACATCCCCATAGTTGATGTTTGCCATTAAGGTCACCTACAATAATAGTGTTGTCTGTAAGAAATTGAGTCATTGTTCCATCGTCAATAAATGTATTGTTTGGAGGGTGATACATATTGTATATGTTGATGGCTTTGTTTTGATTGAGGTAGACTTTGATACCTTGGGCTTCGAGGTCTAATGTGTTTGGAATATTAATGGCTATGTCCTCATAGTACAAATTCTTGATTAAAAATGCTAGACCACGCCCTTTAACAGCATATACAGATGGATCTTCAGACCTTACCCTGAGTAATGGAGGGGCCGGAATTAACATAATACTGCAAGATGGAACAAACATCAAAATCAAAGAAGGAGCAGGACAGATTTCGTCAAACTTCACTTGTGAACTGACAGCTATCTGGAAAGCCCTTGATGTATGCCTTAACCAACCATCCCTGCATCAAGCAGAAGGAATTTTAATATACAGCGACTCCATATCCACTCTAGAAGCAATTCAGAAGGGCAATACTAGAATCACACAGAAAATACACTCGTTACTTACCCAACTGGAACCATTGGAGAATAACTCCATTCTACATTGGATCCCTGCCATGCTGGGATCGGGGGTAATGAAATAGCATTTGAATTGGCAAAGGAAGCCAGAAAGTTGAGCCAAAGAAAATAACAAATGTCATTATTTGACGCTGATTCTTTGTCAAAATACAAGATAATTAAACAAGACTTAGAACAAACACTATAAAGGAATGACAATACATCCAGATGGCACAAGAACCTATAGGGCATGCAACAATTGTCCTGGTGTGGAACTTGCACCTACCCACATATTCTCATATCCAGCAATGGCCGCAGCCTTGAAGAAAATTGACATAGACCCAGAGCAGCAGCTTTACACACCCAAGATAGTGGACATTGCTGTTGCTGTGATGGAGATGCATGGATACATCTAAGGCTTTTTATTGGACACGACAACAACAACAACGGCATTCCAGAGTAAAATAAATTATCAGAGATAAATACATATTTTTCAAATGAATTAAAATAAATATAATCGATACTGAGTGAGAGTTGAATTAAATATATTAGAAATGTATTATCTTCGGAAACAAACCGTATCTAAAATATCAATTTTCTTTTGCTACATGTTTTAATTTGCATTTACCTATTTTACATATCTCTGATTATATTTGAAAATCGTTAACCAATTCTTCATACTTTTGGCGAAGTGGTGTTTTATTAATTTGTTATTTTATATTATTAGGGTTCTTTCCTGGTGTTCAAAAAGGAAAAATACGTGTCGATCAGTTATATTTTTCAATTTATCAAACAATTTGGCCGCTGAATCTCTGATTCTGGTAGAGCGCCATCTGGCGAATAAAATTGTAACTAAAATCAATATCGAATTTTTCATTATTTGCGATAAAAAAATCCCATTGCATCCTGAACACAATGGTGTTTACCGCATTGCTCTAGCGCAAATATTCGCGGAGTTATTAATTTTTAAAGTTGTGCGGGACTTTTGGATCACCCTGTACTTCTAGAGCACGTAGGAATCTGAAATTTGATACACTTTTCAGAACCTGATGACAATGCAAGTTGACAAAATTTCAGACTTCTGGATTGTAAGGGTGGCCGGAATTGGCCAAATTTCCAAATTGCCTTTCAAATTTTGTAAATTAATTTTAATATACTTTCAGATGACATAGAAGTCTGAAACTTTTAACACTCACTCAGACAAATGAACAATGCAAGTGTACAAATATTCAGACTTCTGGGTGCTCTGAATGGCCAGGAATGAACAAATTTCTATATTTATTTTTATGTTTTGTGTTACGCCCCTTACAAGGAATTGACCAATCCGCAGCAAGCAGGCTTCCGTCTTTTTAAGGTCTAATCCCCAGTGAACTTTTGATTCTAAGTTTTGTAAATTCAAGACTATAAAAACTAACTAAATAATTAAAAAATAAAAATACATTTTATAAAAAAAAAGCTTTCATTTAAATGCACTAAAAAGGAAAAAATAAAATATTTTATCTTCTGTCATTGAGCAATTAGATGTATCTGAGTGAAAATAAAAGCGGCGGGGGACCATCATATTTAGAGAAGAGGTAACAATATAGCAAACACTTATAAAAATCGCTAATCAGCTGCTACTTATTAAATCACATTAGGTTCCAAATTCATCATGATATTCCCCCACCGCTTTTATTTTCACTCAAATACATCTAATTGCTCAATGACACAAGATAATTTTTCCACCTTTTTAGTGCATTTATATAAAAGCTTTGTTTCAAATGTATTTTTATTTATTAATTATTATTTTTCCTGACAAAAAGATTTTTGTAGAAACGTTGAGAAAATAAAAGCTTTTCTGACCAAAGTGTCTGTTATTTAAGAACTATGAATGCCGGCCAGGCAACCTCTATCTTCAAAATATATGTGGTAACCGAGAGGGTCAAACCTGTCGACTCTCTCCGTTCCTATGGTAACCGAGAGGGACTGTCAGGGTGTGGAGAAGCTTTCCAGTACCTCTCTGGAAGACCTTTAACAGTTCTCACAGAGTACAGGCAGTCTTGGTCGAGGCAAAATGGAAGACTTGGGATTGTCCACAGAATAAACGAAGGGACACAGTTGTACTAGAAAAGTTCCGTGAACAGATAGAGGCGAGTTAGGAGCGAAAGATGGAGAGATAAGAAGGTTTTCTTACTGGTCTATGGCGGCATGGTCGAATCTTGAAGACAACTGCCGAGGGCTTCCGCGGATGGTGAAGTGACAATACATTTTCGACTTTGCGGAGGTTTATATACTTTGCCGATAAGGAAGTACTGGGCCTTTAGCGGATGCAATAAGGGCATGGATCACGGAAGAGATGTATTGTACACTCTTAACGCCTTCCTGGCAACTTCCTACATTTTTAAGCCTCATTCTTAAATGTTGTGGGACTTCTATATATCAATCTCTGCTATTTAACTCAACTCTTAATCTATTACACAGTTTTATTTATTATCCTCAGTTTGTACAGAGTATATTACATATTGTGATGCAATGACACATGTCAATCATGCGTATAATTATTTACAGAGATTTCTATTATACAACTCGACAATCTTGTTATATTTACCAATATGGGGTTGTTGGTTCAAATTACCATATATATTATTTATTTTATTATTATCACTCTAATTAGTAAAATGAAAGCCATTAGTAACTTTCAGTTGCACGATAAGAAGATCCCTTTTTCTTTTTTCATAATATACATTATCATAAGTATTTAAAATATGTAAATATTAATTTTTATATAAAAATAGTATTTATCAATAATTTTTAACGTGATACTCCTGTTGAAGGACTGACAAGCCCGAAAGCTTGAAAATAAAAAGTTGCACAAGAAACTTAGCCCTGGAAGCTTTATTTATTTTATAACATTACCAGTTTCTTAAAAGATATATAAAGAAATACACAATCATCATAAATAATATTTCTTCAAATCAAAGATACTTCGGCCAGTAAATATTTTTATTGTCGAAACGTCGAGACAATAAAAAAGATGTACTGGCCCAAGTATCTTTAATTTGAAGAACTATGAATTCCGGTCAGGCAACCTCTATCTTTACGATGAATAATATTTGTTAAAGTATTATTATTGGGCAAATATTTACTCGGGAGTAGCCAGGCGAAGCCGGGTCATAATATATCATTGTAAACATTTTATTTGATTTGAAGCACACCATTTTATACACCTACACTCTAGTGAAAAATGCACTTGAGTAAATCCCGGGCATTGCCCGGTCATTCGGCTGGTGTATTTCATATAACAAAAGACATTTTGCAACCAAAATTTTAGAGATTCAAATAAGAAAACAATGCTATAAAGAGCCGCATATTACACTGAGTGTAATTTTGACCACAAGACTAATTCCTTTAAGCTAATTGGCTGGAACTCAAGTTTTAATCTTCCAATTATCTTGAGATTAATTTTCTGAACATCCATCTTCTGGTTAGAAAATCACAACAACATATTATAGTAGATTATCTTCGAACAACTTTCCTAGACAAGTTAGTTTATACTTTGTCTCTCTTCCGTATCTCTTGTATTTATTATTTAGCGTTTTTATATACCATCGCTTATTGTTTTCTCAAGAATATTTGATAAGAAATATATTTTTATTGAATAATAAATTGATTTTATTAATATCCATACTCAATCTGATAATTTTGTCAAAAAAAACTTCTTTAATCGATAAATATGCAAATAAAGAGCGGAAAAAACTTTTATTTTTTTATGAAAATAATTCTCAAGTAACCTTATATGCTTACACTCTGGAAAAGACATCCATAGATGTAATGCTCTTACATATGTCAAGTATTTGAGCCAGGCCCAAAACATCACTATAATTAGGCAAAGAAAGAAAAAAAAACATGCATGATCTAATTACAGCGCTTTCAACTAAAATAGATGACTGTTGACAAAAAAAAAAAAAATAGAAGCTAGACTTGCTATCATTTTAGATTTTCGTTTCTGTTTGAAAAAACCAACCTTTCAGTTTTAATTTTGTTTTTAGTCTTGTTTATTGAATTGTATATAAAATGAATTGTATATATAACCTGCTAAAATGTATTTAGGTGCAAGTATCCTAAGCTGGGATATCGCGTCCGATATGTCAAATAAAAAAAAATAGATTTGCTTCAGTGGAACAAGAATTGAATAAGATAAACCAGCGTTTACAACAGCTTGAGTCTTTCTCGGAAATCTACAGCTGTCTCGATCAATTGAATATCTGATCTGGAGAGACGGTTGGAGGTTTTTAAGATGAGGTAGAGAGAAAAAACTAATTTATTACGGACTTGAAGGAACAGAAAATGAAACCCCTGACGAATCTCGTTTTTTGATTCTAAATCTTATTAATACGATGCCAATTACAGAAGAAATTAAGATAGAACAATGTTGAAGATTGTCTAATAAAGCTAATTCACCTATTCTTATTAAAGTATCTGATTACAAGGAACTAATTCTGCTCTTTTTAAATGCTTTTAGACTCAAGGACAAAAAATAAAGATTACCCTGCAAGTGACCAAAGGAAACTATTGATTAGTAAGTAAAGAGAGCTCATGACTAAGGGAACTATTTCCAATCCTAGAGAAAACATACTAAAATATTGTCCGTGGCAGAAACTGCTATGTTTCAAATGTTATCAGCCATAGCGGAGATTTAATTTAGCAATCTACGGATAGAAACCAAACTGCACCACAGAGAGTCCAACTTGTTCTTACAGCTAAGAAAACCCTCTCAAAATGAACCTTTAAGAAAAACTATATAATCAATTCTTTCAACTAAAACGGTTAGTGAATTCCAAATTCCCAAAAATTATGTACTAAAATATATATATATTTTTTTTTTCGGGATAAATTATCTTTTCTCGATTTTAACTATCTGAAACAATTTGATATTTTCGTTTTCTCTGAAATATGATATTCCTCAGTTTTTTTTTTTTTTCTCAGATTGTCAATTGTACGAATCACTGGCAACAAGGTCCTTGAATAGAGGCAGATACTCGGACGTATCATTATTGGAATCGGGGAAAAGTTTTAAGGGGATTACTTGATAGGGTTGTTTACATTGAACCAGAGTGGATTTCGCTCTCTTTTGAATCTGACTCGTCCTGCGATTCTCTTGGTTTGCTTGCTCTTTGCTTACTTACCACCTAATGAAGGATTACTTGAAATGTAAAAAGGCTATCCCGCTATATTTAAAATAAGTTACAGCAATGTTTAGAGATAATCTTACATGGAGACATCAATATATGCACTACTAACTTGGGAGGTTTCCACAATATAATAGATTCCCCAACTCTACTTTCAACCTATCGCATTTTCAAAGATGTAAATTAATCTTCCCAAAATGGAATTCTTTTTAGACAACCTCGGCAATAATTTTCTAACTATATTAAACGGTAGGTCTAACAAAAATGGGAATTTCAATTTTATGTCAAATTGCGGCTCCTCTGTCATTGACCTGGCTATTTTCTCTTCTGCTATGCTGGGTCACATCGTTGCTTTTTATATTGAATGTAATTCCGTTATCGGACCATTTATCATTTATTATGTCAAAGTAGATATATACTATTCATAAAAATGAATTTGTGTCAGTCTTTACTCGATAGATTCAAAAACCATATGTTCAATTGATAGTTAAATTCTACCTATTTTGCATAATTTTTATTCTGTTTTTAATTCATTTGACCACATGCCAAGTATGTTTAAATGGATAGTTTTGTTAAATAAAATCAGTGTGTTTGTGAACTACGCCCGTGTGTGGGATTCCTTTACAGAATAGACCCCCCTTTGGGAGTCAACGAGTGATCGCCTCAACGCAAAGCAATTACAGTCCTCAGGAGGAGGCGGAGGCATAGGGATTGGTATTTGTAAATTGAACACCGCCTCCAGCCAAGGTTAAACCCCATACATCCAATCGCCGTGAAAATTTGGGAAATTATTAAGTGTGTCCCCGGGAAGGTTTTTGATTTTTTTTTTAATCCGAGTTGGGATTCTAGCACTACTAAGATAAAGTTCACCATCAATCATCAAATAGCATTCATTTCATGATGATATTTAATAATTAAAAAAAAATTGTCCAATTGAAATTCATTTACAATATTGTTTAATATCACAAGTGAAGAAGCATGTCTATTCGACCATCAACTATGTATTTCTATGTTTTGTACATATGTTATATTCAAATGACATATATATAGGGATAATTTTATTGTTAATTTTCACATTTTGATGTATTGTATACATTTAATCAATAATAAATTATGTTTGAGGTATCAAAACTGCCTTTTTGTTCAAACACAGCAACGTGTGAACGAGTACAGCTAGGTGGAGCAGAGTATCAAACATAAAGTTATCTTAACAAATATATATTCAGTAGGGATTGGATGTTTGCTACAATATTTTTAACAAATTTTATTTAGGAAAACTTTTACTCAGGTAAAAATCGGGCGAAGTCGGGTAATTCGCTAGTATCCTATATAAATAACCCTAAATTTATGGAAGCTACAATTATTGAAAAATAACGTTGGACACCAGATAATGCACCTTATTTTGTGTCTAACCTACATACTGCCCCTCAGATTCTACAATTGATCTTCAGGTCAACTGGACTTTCACAAAGAGTGGGTGGACGAGTGGGTAACACCCTCGATTCCCGACAGTCATGAACCGGGATCGAATCCCGCGTTAACATTTGTTTAATATGAGAATGACCTTCACATATTATTCATTGTTGCAAATATCATAAACTAGGTTGCTCTTGTTGAGCGGTACCTAGTAAAGTGATTTTGGAACAAGAAGAAGAATTTCAACAAAGATAATAAAAACCATTAAGCATGCCGGTATGGTAAATGAAATGAAATCTGGGACAGCTAAATCAAAACCATGGTTCGACAGAGATTGTTATTTAGCCAAAATAAATATGAAGTTTGAAAATGTTTACATCAAATAACGAAGCTACATACAGGGATTTGTTCGTTATTAACAATAAAAATTTACAGCATTAATCAAACTAAAAAGGAATTATTTTCAAATATAAAATCCGACCCGGTAATATCCATGATTCTTCTAAGTTTTGGAAAACTATCTAACTTATTATACTACTTACGTGTGATTTGTAACGGAGGCCCTCCTTAGCCTCATCAACCTGTCGAGTGTCCTCATCGACTTCCCAGGGTCCTCATCGATGGCAGCTTCGGCTTATAAAGTCTGTTGTCCTGATACTGTCAGAACGTCGACAATGTCTTTTCCTTTGGGAAGCTTCCACCACATCACCCTTTGCAGCTCCCAATTCTCTCCGAACTTTGAAAACAAATTATCAGACGACTTTCAAGAATTATGCAGTTTCTGAATCGGTGTGTCCTGCAGGCCAAGAATACAATAAATGCCTCTTCATTTGTCGCGTGGAACAAAGTTGGAACAAATCGTTAATTGCAATAAACGAAGTGTCAAAATTCTTGATTATATCAACGATTAATTCAGCCAACTTGGCTTTCAAACTTCTTGATTTAATAGTACTGTCCACAATCTTATATACGGAACCAATATGGGCGACCAATCAGATGAAGACAGTCAACCAAGTTCAAGATACCTTTCTCCGCCGTTTCTTGGATTTCCCAAATTTACCCCTGGTTTTTACTGAGGGCGGAATGTGGACGGTCGTTCCAGGAAGTTATTGTCATTGACTCTGAAATTTTGACTCTGAATACTGAAGATGGACAAGTCCAAATTTCCGTAGACAATTTTAGGCAATTTAAATTTTAATACAAAGCAATATAACGCGCCATCTAATATAATGAAAGAAGACATTAAAACGAGAATGTTTCTTTTCATAAATAAATCAAACTTCTACTGTCCTTACTGCGATGAAAACATTTTGGGAGGGCTTGGCTTATCAGTGGTGAACCTTCCAAGCGGTTTCGTCAATTTAATCTACCAGACCGCTTCTTTAGAGCTCTAATACTGTATTGGATAATTCTGCTTATATATGCTACACTGAAAGGTAGAATCTCAGAAATGGTATTTAAGCAAAGCAAACTATGGACATAAGCTTTTAGGACAGTAGATTTACATTTAAAAATTTGCATCGAGCAATGCTCTTCCGCAAACAATTTAAATTTTTACAATTTTTTATAATATATTTGGTATAACATACCCCCTAAATTAAATCTGGGATATTTTTCTAAATGTTTTTCATTTTAATAATTTGTATTAGATTTCCATACATATATATTAAAGGGTATTTGGTTGAAGATGTTCAGAATGGGATGGAACAAAGATGGTAACAACGAACAGAATCTCTAGTCAGATAAAAATGGGCCAATGAGGAACGAAGATGACTAAGCCAAGCGAGCGGCTCTACCAACTAATTATGGGAGCATTGTGGAGGAATACTTCACAGAAGAGCTGGCTTTTATTGCCGGCGGGGTGACCCGTCCAAGCGTTCCCCCAGAATATCATTCGCAGACAAACTAGCCGTACCGAGAAAGGCGAAAGCCCCAATACCATCTCTATCACTACCACCATGAGGATTTTCTCTTCACTGCAGGGGTGTGGTACAATCTTCCAACCTTACCATACTCCGGTAGTTCTTCTGTGAGAGGAGGATGGTCTAGTCCCCTTACAGTGTCCGAGACCTCCTCAGCTGGTCAAACTAAGACCAATTAAGATGGAGAGGGACATGGAGGAAAGAAAACGAGAGCAAAGGTTGGAGAGATCTCGGCGGCGCCGAGCAGCCAAATCGGCTAATGAATATTGACCGGGTGGCGACGAGGTATTCCTGTATTTGGGTTTAGTGCTTTGTGCACAAGTCTTCTGGATCACCATCCCCAGGAGTTCCACAGGCGGCCACCACACCATCGCTGGCCCCACGGTCTGGGCCCAGTGCACGCCTCTCCCACCAGCGCCCCCCCTCCTCTAGCTGCCGCCGACCCTTCCATCGCAGTTCGAGCCTTCTCATTCCCATAATGTTCGCCCCTGCCCACCCGAGACCACGATCATCCTCCGGCAACTTCATTGTTAATTATGAAAAAAAAAAAAAGACATCTCCTTATCGTGCAACTGAAAGTTCCTGATGGCTTACGCCATCTATCGGAATAAACATCAACTATTCTCGTTGATTTTTAATTATTCCAGAATTGGCCAAATATTAGCTTTTATTGATTAATCAAGAATGGGTATTTGGCCAATTTTGGTATAATTAAAAATTAACGAGAATAGTTGATATTTATTCCGATTGATGGCGCAAGCCATCAGCAACTTTCAGAGTTGCACGATAAGGAGATGCCTTTTTTTAAAATAATTTATGCACCTTATCCCAGTACAATATCACATTTGACTATTTTTTCACATTGATTGTCAATGTTGGTTAGGCAAATTCTCACTCGAATCAAAACCAAGCGAATACATCAGCTAGTAGATTTCTATAAATTACTATTACAATAAGCTTTCAAAATTATTTCGAAAATAATTATCATAAAATTGAAATATAATCATTATAGATTATGATTGAAAACTTACTTCAATAACATCAAATAATAAATGAACTAAAAGTTTGATATTTTAAACCTCAGTATTTATTTGAAAAATATTATTTTTACAAAAGTGTAAATACCGAAAATATTTAAATGCTTTAATTCATTTCAAAAGATCAAACAGTTAGATATATCTCTCATCATATAAATAAAGTAACAAAATAATAGATTTAAAAAAATAGACATTTAGGCCTGATATAAGATGGTTTCATCTATATATATATTATATTATATATATAAAATTGAATGTCTGTCTGTCTGTACTCTATAGATTCAAAAACCATACATCCAATCGCCGTGAAATTTTGGGATATTATTAGGTATATCACCGGGAAGGTTTTTGAAAAATAATTTCATGAATATCTTGAATATCCTTAGAGTTATTTGCAGATTTAACTCACAAGCAGCGCCCCCATTGTGACGATGATAACAAGTTTTCTTATCACTAAGTTTGTTATCTTAAATATTATTTATCAAAAGTAAGATTATCTCAGGATGACAAGGCGATTTATTTGAGACAAGAATAATGATACAATTCAAGGCGAAGATACTATTCCTTTAACTTCCAATTACCGAGGGAACCAATTAATATTGATTTTATTCAACTTATCGAGTATTTTTCAAGGGACCGGGAAAAAATGTTCGCTAGATAAAACTATGATTTTCTAATGTAGAAAAATAGGAAAGACAAAATTCAGGATGACACGGCACACAAGGACCGGGAAAAAATGTTCACTTTATCGAGAGATTCAAATTTACGAGTTTGAAATTATCAAAATATATATATATTTTTTATTATATATATATAAGTTTATAGAGAATTGTTTTAACAAATATTCGTTAGACAAACCTTTACTCGGGTAAAACCTCGGGCGAAGCCGGGTACATCCGCTAGTTTTCTATATAGTATACCATTTGAATATCAAAAAAATATATATATATATATAACACAGAGTTGTTTCTAATGATCACATTTTCTATCGCTAAAACAAATTTATGGTAGATATCGGGTCTTAAATAGGTTTCGACACCCTCAAGAGCTTCCACCATCTCCAGCCAGATTATGAGGTCTCAAAATGGCGGGATGTCGATCCATATCTTTCTACTAATATATATAAAAGTCAATGTCTGTTGTCTGTTTCGTTATAAGTTTATAGAGAATTGTTTTAACAAATATTCGTTAGACAAACCTTTACTCGGGTAAAACCTCGGGCGAAGCCGGGTACATCCGCTAGTCTATATATATAAAAATGAATGTCTGTCTGTCTGTCTGTCTGTCTGTCTGTGTGTGTGTGTGTCCTCTATGGATTCAAAAACCATACATCCAATCGCCGTGAAATTTTGGGATATTATGAGGTGTATTCCCGGAAAGGTTTACGAAAAAAAATTTCTTGAATATCTTGAATATCCTTAGAGTTATTTGCAGATTTGTATATTTAACTCGCAAGCAGCCCTACCATTGAGACGGAGATAGGCTTAGTTTGCTGCTCCTGATGACCTTGGGACATCGTGTGAGTCACAGCATGATGCTACAAAAACACTCTCTCTGGGGATTTTACAGCGTCGACAACCTGTAAGATTGCCTCTCTCATATATTATACTTTAAACATCTGCTTAATTAAAGCATTTTTCATTTGAAAGAGACTGCTCTCTTAACCCCCTTTAGACAACATTAAATGATATCCCGTGTCGATGATTTTGTAATGTATAGAATTAGGAAAGACAAAATTCAGGATGACACGGCTCACAGGGAACGATAAAAAATGTTCACTTTATCGAGGAAATACAAAATTCGGGATGACACGGCACACAGGGACCGGGAAAAAATGATCACCTTATCGAGAGATTCACGACCATGATTTTATTCAACTTATCGAGTATTTTTCAAGGGACCGGGAAAATATGTTCACTAGATAAAACGATTATTTTGTAATATAGAAAATTAGGAAATACAAAATTCAGGATGACACGGCACAAGGGACCGGGAAAGAATGATCACTTTATCGAGAGATTCAAATTTACGAGTTTCAAATCATCAAAATATATCTTTCTTTTTTTTATATGTTTATAGAGAATTGTTTTAAACAAATGTTCGTTATACAAACCTTTACTCGGGTAAAACCCGGGCGAAGCCGGGCACATCCGCTAGTTTTCTATATAGTATACCATTTGAATATCAAAAAAATATATATAACACAGAGTTGTTTCTAATGATCACATTTTCTATCGCTAAAACAACTTTATGGTAGATATCGGGTCTTAAATAGGTTTCGACACCCTCAAGAGCTTCCACCATCTCCAGCCAGATTATGAGGTCTCAAAATGGCGGTGTTCGTGTTCGTTTAAAAAAATAAAATAAAGGGTGATCGACTGAAAGGAAAAACAATGGGGGAAATAAATGCACAGAAACACAGTATAACAAAAGGATTTATTTCAAAGATTAAAAACAAAAGGGATAAAAACTATTATACTTATATAAAGAATTAATGGTAAAAAAACAAGAAAAATGGTTAAGCTAAATTATACTTATATCTATGGGATTATGTATAAAAAACAATAAACAAGGTTAAGCAAAAGAGAAAGTGAAAAAATTAACTAATCTCAGGGAAGGGAGATAAAAATAAATGGCGGGGGGGGTGTCGAGCGTTTGTTTACACAGTACCTGGTGGCAGCACCGTCGCAGGCTTGGCTTTCTCTTGTCTCGATGTCCAATTGTCGCGCGTTGGTTGTCTAATTGTCACGACTCGTTGGTTGTCTAATTGTCACGACTCGTTGGTTGTCTGAGACGTCCTTTTCCGTCCTCAAGTTGCTGCTTGAGGGATCCTCCAAGATGTCTTTCCTTCCACGAGACTCTGCTTGTGGGATATGTCTTCTTAGACTTTTTTCCTTCCACGAGACTCTGCTTGTGGGATATGTCTTCTTAGACTTTTTTCCTTCCACGAGACTCTGCTTGTGGGATATGTCTTCTTTGGCGCGTCTGCCCCAAGGCAAGGGAACTCAACTGTCCGCCAGATCCGCTGCTAACAAAGGAATCCTGCCAACTGACCAAAAAAGAATGTAACATGACGCTCCGTCGTCTCCGCCCACGCCGACCTTTGCCCTCGGTCGGTCCAAGCTGGGGCTATCTATAGATATAGATGTCTTGCTCGTTGTCTCCCTTCACCTAAGACCTTCCTTCTATGTACAAAAAGTAAAGGATCTATAAAATAGTTTTAACATTCTCCCACATAATTTTGCTCCGAAAGAAGCCAAAATTAAGTATAAGACAAAAGAGCATATATATACACAATACACACAAGAGTAGATATGCCTATTACATTACATAAAATACACATAAAAGAATACACATATTACACCCTTTTTTTTTTCTCTACAGGTACTTTCACTAGTCCTTCGAGTCATACCTTGCAGGCTTTCTGATTACCCTACCATATCTATTTCTAGAGTCCCTGGATTCAATATTGAGCCTATTTCCTAAATATGCTTCAGATTGGGGTTCGGTATTTGAATTGTCCATTAGAATCGTCTTAACATTCGAGGATATTTCAAGAGGGTGTAAGCGTTGTAGAGCCCTGATCAAGGTTCCTGTGGATGTTTTAACATGGGCCACTCTCACTATTCCATCTTTTCCTGGTATGAGATTTACTATTCGCCCTTTAGGCCAAAACATTCTTTTAAGATTTTCTTGCCCAATCAGTACAACGTCTCCTACTTTCAACTGTCTTCTATCAATATTTTCGGATTTCTGAATAAGAGCGCCTACATGTCCATTCTTCAGGTGCACTTCCCATATAAGTTGCTCTACGAAGGGATGGTCGCCTGGTAGAATGATAGGAGTTTTAAATTCTTCTGGGACCTGTCCATGTAAAAGTTTGCTTTCTACACACCAAAGTCCGTCAGTGTTTTTTAATATTTTAAAACTCTTGGTTGCATTCGATTTCTCTATGGAGACTTTCTCCTGAATCATTCGGATAAGCTTTTTTTCTGCCAAGTCTAATTCTGAAACTTTCAAAGGTCTTGTTTCAGTTGACTGTTTTTTAAGTTTCCCTAAAAATCTTAAAACATAGGACATTACCCTGATGTTGAGAGAGTAATTAGACCTCCTTGTCAGTATCCAGTCTTTATAATCGATGTTCAAATTAATGTTGGTTTTCATAATGTTTTCTTCAACCTTTATTTCTTTTGGATTTATCGAGAACTCTGAATTGGGCCAGAATTCTTTAGGTTTTTTCAACCATTCGGGGCCCTCCCACCATCTGCTTTGCACAAACTGGCTTGGAGGGCAACCTCGAGACAGAAGATCGGCCGGGTTCAACTGACTAGGAACGAACCTCCAATCGTTCAAATTGGTAGTGGCCTGTATTTCTCTGACTCGGTTTCTCACGAAAACTCTCCACTCAATTTCTTTCTTTATCCAACTTAGCGCGGTAGTAGAGTCAGACCAAAGAGTTGTTTCACATTTTCTCTTCAAGGCAGCTTGGATTGCATTGGCTAGTCTAGCTCCTAGTACCATGGCCATTAATTCCAAGCGAGGGATTGTAATACTCTTCATAGGAGCTAATCTGACTTTGCTCCAAATCAAAGTTAGAGTATTTTCTCGTCCCGTTTCGCTCCTTAAATAGGCTACAGCTCCATAGCCTATTTGACTAGCGTCACAAAAGATATGAACTTCTGTAGGGAAAATGAGATCATTCCACATATATCTCGGTATCTTTATTAACTCTATTAATTTTATTTGATCCAACCAGGTTCGAAATTCCTGGGCCATACTTTCGGGTAGTGGTGTATCCCAACCTAGTTTCAGCCCCCATGATCGCTGCAGTAACAACTTTGGTGGCAAGAATACTGGAGCGCAAAATCCAAGTGGATCAAATATCCGCTGAACCATGGACAGTACCAACCTTTTCGTTAATTTGGGTTGAAGACTCAAAATGTCAGGGAGTTCGCATTTTAATGAATCTTCCATTTTATTCCAAACAACACCCAATATTTTTGTACAAGTCCCCTTTTCAGGGTTTTCCTCCAGAGAATATTCCCACTCTCGTAAGTCCATTTTAGCCCTGTCCATAATTTCAATTGCGGCCTTTTGAAATTCCTGCACTTCCTTCTTTGTTTCCAGCGAGGTAATACAATTGTCCATGTAGAAGGATTGAGCTAAAATCTTTGCCCATTGAACAAGTGGGCCTCTTATTGATTGAAGATGGTATTCTATTACAGCGTTCAGCACAAAAGGACTACAGTTTAAGCCAAATACAAGTCTCTTATGCCTGTAAGCTATTAGTTCTCTATCGCTCTCCTTTTCCCACCAAAGGAATCTAAGGTAGTTCCGTTCAGATTCTTCAATCGCCACCATCTGGAATGCTTTTCTTATATCTGCCGTGACTCCAAATTTATTTTCCCGAAATCTTATCATCATTTCAGGGATTCTTTCCAATAAATTCGGTCCCTTTTCTAAACATTGATTCAAAGATAGTCCATTATGGCCTAGACAAGAAGCATCGAAAACCGGACGTATGGGCGTCGTTTTAGATTCCATCTTGTACACAGGGCGGTGAGGTAAATAGTAGCCTCTTCTCTCGAGAGGATTTTCCTCGACTCTTTCAATGAGTCCTTCGGTCAGCCAGTCTCTAAAGATCTGACTATATTCGGTCAACTTATTCTGTGAGGTCATTTTCTTAGTGCTTATATCTAACCTTTTTATCGCTATGTCAAGATTGCTGGGGATTGACTCCTTTTCTACCTTCCAAGGTAGACCTACAGAATATCTCTGATCAGTTTGTCTTTGAATTTTTGTTATAAACTTTTCTTTTATTTCCTGATATCTGGTCTCTTTGGAGCAAGTTTCAACAGGATCCCTAATGCCTAGTACTTCTAGATCCCACAAATCCTTTAAATCGCATCGCGTTGTTAGCAGATTCAAAGTCTGCTGCACATTGTCATTGCTATCAATAATTGGCGAATTGCCCATTAGTGTCCAACCTAATTTCGTTTCCACCGCAGTTAAATCTGCTTCAACTTGAACTATTTTTCCTGTCAAAATCATACCTAGATAGTTAGCGCCAATCAATATGTCAATCTCTTGTCCTTTAAAATTGTCCTGAGACAATATTATGCCCTTAATCTTCAATTTTTCTAACCAGTCTCCTTTTGGCAAAGGTGGTATGGCGTCGCAAATTTTACGTTGATCCAGCGCCTCAATATGGATCACATCTCTTTTATTACCTAAATTCTCCAATTCTAACATAAATTTACCGTGCTTTTCTTCACCAATCTTATTACCTCCAAAAAGACTTTTAGCTATAGTTATTTCGCCTTTTCTTTCTATTCCTATACTCCAGACTAACGACTGTTTGATATACGAAAACTGACTTCCACTGTCGAGGAGAATTCTAACCCTTCTAGAGGCATTTGGGCCTCTTAACAGTGCTACCGTGGTCATCAGCAAGACTTGACCTGTGCAGGCTTGACTAGAAAGCGATGCAATGGGTTCAGGTGCATTTTCTTTTAGATTTTCTCTTCCTGGTTTCGTTAGCCGGTTAGAAGAATTTCCTTCACATAAAACGTCCAAGTGGTTTCTCCCACAGTTTTTGCACTCCAATTGTTCTCGGCACTGACTCTGTATGTGTCCCTTTCTTAAGCATTTGAAACATAGATGGGCACTACGTATTTTATCGTTTCTCTCTCCCGGAGACATTTTCATTATGGAACGGCATTGATGACTCGCATGATTTGTTCTTTCACAAAAGAAGCATTTTATATTAGTTCGCCCTCCGAACAGACTAGACACAGTGGCGGGTCTGAAATTGTTCCTTGTTCTGGTCCCATCATTGTAAGACCTTTTATAGGGTTCCTCCTGCTTAAAGCCTTTTTCCACAAATTTCAGCCGTTGAGCACTCCTTACTTCGGCTTTTAGAAAGTCCAATAATAACCTGAGCCTTTCTTGAGCTCCTCCAACCCCTTTATCTGACTCTTCCCGTTCTGCTAACTCCATACCATAACCCGAAGAAGGATGCCTGTGCCATATTTTCAAAATATCCGAAGGTAATGAAGACTCGACAAGAGGATATAAAAAAATACCCGACAACTGGGGATCAATGCCCAGTGTCTCTAACGACCGGAGGTGACTGCTCAGTTCGTCGTACAGACTGCTTAAATTTCTATTTTCTTTCTTTACATTAGATATAACTGAATTCAATAGACGTCTGACATATAGTTCTGTCAGTATATTCGGGTCACCGAATCGCTCCTGTAGGGCTTGTACTGCCAAAGCATAGTTGGCGCCTGTAACGGGATAGCTTGCTACAACACGATAGGCTTCTGAATTTGGTACAATTGCTTGACGCAAATATAAAAACCGGTCGCTATCGGATAAATTCTTATTTTCGTGAATTTTCGAAAACTGCGCCCACCAAGACAACCAACATTCCAGAGAGCCATCATAGCTTTTTAGGGCTAACTCTGGTAATTTCACATTTATTACAGTGTCCTCGCTAGCAATCGGGATTGTTTCCTCTTTATCGGGATTCCGTAATACACTGACTTTCTGTTGAATATCAAACTTTTCCTCTTCATATTTATCGCATTCTTGCCATTCCTTATCAATACTTTCCTCTGTAATCCCTTCTTTCACTACCAATAAAGCCTGATATTTTTCGTTTAGATCTACAAGTTTCGTGTAATAAGACTCTAGTCTATTAAACTTAGAATAAATATCATTCCTATCAATTTGAGACTTTTCCAATTCCCCATTTATTTCATTAATAATTCTAGTGAAAGTACCTCTTATGGCTTTTCTGCGCTTTTTGATTGCATCCATTTCCTCCATATTTCCTTTAAATCGATCACGTCCGGCTCACCAAAATGTTCGTGTTCGTTTAAAAAAATAAAATAAAGGGTGATCGACTGAAAGGAAAAACAATGGGGGAAATAAATGCACAGAAACACAGTATAACAAAAGGATTTATTTCAAAGATTAAAAACAAAAGGGATAAAAACTATTATACTTATATAAAGAATTAATGGTAAAAAAACAAGAAAAATGGTTAAGCTAAATTATACTTATATCTATGGGATTATGTATAAAAAACAATAAACAAGGTTAAGCAAAAGAGAAAGTGAAAAAATTAACTAATCTCAGGGAAGGGAGATAAAAATAAATGGCGGGGGGGTGTCGAGCGTTTGTTTACACAGTACCTGGTGGCAGCACCGTCGCAGGCTTGGCTTTCTCTTGTCTCGATGTCCAATTGTCGCGCGTTGGTTGTCTAATTGTCACGACTCGTTGGTTGTCTAATTGTCACGACTCGTTGGTTGTCTGAGACGTCCTTTTCCGTCCTCAAGTTGCTGCTTGAGGGATCCTCCAAGATGTCTTTCCTTCCACGAGACTCTGCTTGTGGGATATGTCTTCTTAGACTTTTTTCCTTCCACGAGACTCTGCTTGTGGGATATGTCTTCTTAGACTTTTTTCCTTCCACGAGACTCTGCTTGTGGGATATGTCTTCTTTGGCGCGTCTGCCCCAAGGCAAGGGAACTCAACTGTCCGCCAGATCCGCTGCTAACAAAGGAATCCTGCCAACTGACCAAAAAAGAATGTAACATGACGCTCCGTCGTCTCCGCCCACGCCGACCTTTGCCCTCGGTCGGTCCAAGCTGGGGGCTATCTATAGATATAGATGTCTTGCTCGTTGTCTCCCTTCACCTAAGACCTTCCTTCTATGTACAAAAAGTAAAGGATCTATAAAATAGTTTTAACAGGCGGGATGTCGATCCATATCTTTCTACTAATATATATAAAAGTCAATGTCTGTTGTCTGTTTCGTGATAAACTCAAAAACTACTGAACCAATTGGTACCAAATTTTTCATGTCGCTTTTTATACACCTGAGGAAATTTTTCGGCTACATTTTGATTAGTATTTTTGGCTATTTATTTTTTTCATTTGAATAACTTTTTTTACGCGGAGTGAATACGAAGCGAAGTAACAACACCAGGCCAAATAAGCGACCCATGAGCGTTCTGCATTTTTTTTCAAGTTGCTTGCGTACTTTTTTTTAAATATATTTTTATACAAGTGTTACTTTTATTTAAGTATTGAGAGAGAAAATTATATTACTAAGTTACGGTAAGTGCACACAATGCAATTTTAAAAAACTTTACAAAATTAACGTTACTGTATGTAAATAATGGCTTTCGTATTTTTTATTAATTTTTGTTCTGCCTTTATTTTTTGTATCTCTTTTTTTATATCGTTTAAAATGCAGTCGCAGTCATTACAAACACATATATTTGCCTAATTTCCATGTGCTCTTTTATTTTTTACAGAAAAATATTTACATGCCAGTATTTTAGATTAATCTTTTTTATAAACCTATTTTTTCTTATTCTTACTGAGAAGATGGGCATCGCAGTCACTCACTCAACTCAAGCAATTTCAAGGGTTAATGCGCTGGGGTGGGTACCTCGGTGGGTGGAAAAGCTGCCATCTATTTAAACTACAGTGGTACCTCGACATACGAGCGCCCCAACATACGAGTTTTTCGAGATACGAGCCGACGAGCAAGTGATTTTTTGCTTTTACTTACGAGCGAAATTCGAGATACGAGTTCGGTTCGGTAGTAACACGCAGTTGCGCCATCACGATCAGTTAGCAGCGTGCTTCCGCTGTGATAAGTTGTGTTTTGTGTTGCGTTTACATTTACAGTTTTAGTTCATTTATTTTTATAACCATGGATCGGAATAAAGTTTGTAAAAAGTCAAGTGCTAAGAAAAAGATGATGAGTATTGAATTAAAACGTGAAATTTCTACAAGTGAGATAAAGGAGATCTTAGGGATGTGGGAGAGTTTCACAGTTCGTGGAAAAAAAACACCCAGAAAAAGTTGCAACAGGTCGTGCATCTGACCTTTTTAATGACACTTGCCTAACTCATTTCCGGAACATTCTGAGAGGGAGGAAGAAACAAACCTCCTTGGACATGTTTTTTTCTAAACGGCCTACAGGTGAAAGCGAGAAAAATGTAGCGAAAAAGGCAAAGACCAGTGAGGATTTCAAATTTATTTCTTTACATTCTGTTTTTGTGCAATAAATATTTGATATTTATAAATAAGTTTTTATTTTTTTAAAACCACGTAACAAAAATAACTGGGGTGACATTTTGGAGGTTGGAACGGATTAATGGTAGTTCAATTGTTTTGTATGGGGAAATTTGCTTCGAGATACGAGTAATTCAAGATACGAGCAAGGTTGCGGAACGAATT
>CP092873.1:64679029-64702443 GCA_030710605.1 Cordylochernes scorpioides | reverse complement strand
AGGAGGTGAAATTTACTACGACAGAAACCTTATAAGAAACTAACTAAAGGATGTCCACAGGGTGGACCTTTATCACCACTTCTATGGAATATTTTGCTAAATGATTTGTTGATAAATTTTGATTCAATGAATGCAGATATTATATGTTATGCAGACGACGTTACAATAATATGCTGGAATAAGACTATTGAAGGACTAAAAACCGCAAGTGAATACACCTTAAATTATGTGATCCAATGGTGTGATAGAAATAAATTAACGATCAGTACAGAGAAAACTAATATGCTATACCTACATAACAGACAAAAAAATACCTATTAAGGTTAATAACAATATAATAATGCCGGGTCAAGCAAGTAAAAATTCTGGAATGAAATTTTCAAATCATAAATGGAAAAATAAAGTTAACTTCACACCGCATGTTAATGATATTCTGTGTAAGGCAGGACGTATGAAAAATTTATTGTGTTCACTAAGTGGCAATATGTGGGGTTTAGATACTCAAAAGAGGTTAACTTTATTTAAAACAATCATTAGGCCTGTACTTACATACGGTTCTGAAATTTGGTTCAAATATTTAAACAATCGTTGTAAACAAAAACTGAACTCCATGCAGTACCAGATCATTTTATGGGCAGTTAGAGCATACAAACCCACTTCATCAAACTGTGTGCATAGCTTGGCAAAAATTCCACTCCTAACAGACTATATAGAATCCAGAATAATTAAATTTGATCTAGCTCAACTGTGTCCACTGAAGATCTAATTACTTACGAACTCCATGCTCAAGTATAGTCAAATCATTCTACACGCAAAAAATGAATGAAATTTTTGAGAATACTAATGAAATTTTCAGAAGCTTTTTCGCGTATTTGGAATTCCAAGATTTTTCCGTCCAAATTTTTATAATACCCAATTCATTACAGATCATGGCAATTTTGGGAAATTTTTGTCAAACTATCGGCGCGGTGAAGGAACCCAGGATGCTTCTGCGGAGGTGAAATTCAAGACGCGAGACATCTACTTCTGGAGTGCCCAATTTTCCGGGATTTTAGGGAAAATAGATTTGGTCGTATTGGACAGCTTGATGAATTTGTAGACAAAAAGAAAAGTATAAAAATTTTGATCAATTTTGTAAATACATATACAACTTTCTTTTGAATTGGAAAAAAGTGAAGAAATCTTAGAAAAAAAAAACTGCGATGCTTGCTCTGTGTGTTTTGCTTTGTTGTTTGTTTTTCTCTTTGGACAATTTTCTTTAGTTAATTTATGTAAAATAATGAATTGAACAGGATTGTATATAGCCGAATTGCTGTAATGCAGTGAAAGGTATTGACGCAAATATCCCTGAGTTTGGGATATCGCCTTTCATGATGTTAATAAAGTTTAATAAAGTTTCTATAACTGTGTGTGTGTGTGTGTGTGTGGTGAACGTTATGTTCAACTTATGAGAGAAAAGGTTATTCCCACATTGCAGGACAGACAAGCACTAAGCGAAATAACATTCATGCAAGATGGAGAACCTCCTCATATCTCCCGCGGTGCCGAACAATTGCTGAAGGATACGTTTGGTGAAGCTAACCAGATAGCTAGTAAGTTTTCAATTTAAAATAAATTTATGAAACTTTTTCTTATTGGTTATCTCAACTAACATATCAATTTAATCTTAGATAAAAATAAGAATATTTCATTCAAAAAAATAAATTTCAAAAAATTGATACTGAAAAAGATCTTGGTAGTAATAAAGATTTAATTAGCCTTTGTGTGTGTGTCATTTTCTGATTATAGAGCTGCGAGTTAAAATATCTCTAGTTGATATGTGAGTAAAAAGAGCTCATTATTTACTAAACAATTATCCCTAAATCAATCGATACCCGACGCCAAGATGTGCTGGCCATTCAAGAAAGTCTCCCGAAACAAGCATCAACAAGAAGAAAATTACGATTATGACGGCATATTTGACAAATATTTCAACCAAGAGATCGAAATTCTTTCGTATAAAGACAGAAATGAAGAACCTCATCATATGCCAAAAAAGGTCAGCTTCGGACGTGAGCTTCTCTACAAATAATTTGACAGCTCAGAGATGCCAGAAGAGCTATCAAAAAGAGAGTGGAAAAACATGGCGGAAGACGCTTTCTTCCTGAAGGAGATCAAAGAGCGATCTATTCCTCACTGCCCTCCATGTACGCCAAAAAGATACTTCTTCCAGTGTTCAAAAACCCGGCCACCTTACAGCGTAAGAAAACTCCTGAAAGAAGTTTCCGTTTGCTTGGAGAGCCACAAAACTGATATAATATGCCAAATGGGCGCCAGAAGAGCAAGAAAGGCCAAGACACGGGAGCGCCATGAAGAGCTCTGGCGATCGTCAGAAATAGAACTGAGGCAACTTGAAGCCAGCGAGGAGCCTGATATGACATAGTATCGCGTTGCTTCCAGAAACATGAATTTCAACTTTTTCCAGTGTAATACACTTGGCAACTACCCTCTAAATTCCCGGAATTCCTTCTTGATAATATAATATGTATTTTTATGAAAAGGAGAATATGATAATACAGGGTCCATTATGAAAGTAATGAGCATAATGTTATTATGACGCGACGATAGATGGCAGCACGATAAAACCGTGGCAAAAGGTGGTGGAGGGATATGCCCTTTCAATCCATCCGGTCGTCAATTGGGTTCGAGCAGTGTGAGGTGAGATACATGCCTCCACTTGAAGTGTGTTTTCAACTTTTGTAACATAGCGCGATGGAGCGTTCGCTTGAACAACGATACGCCATAAAGTTTTGCGTGAGGCTTGGAAAAAATGCAACCGAAACATTCCAGATGCTGCAAAAAGCCTTCAAAGACGATTGCATTTCAAGATCACAGTCTGGGAAGTGGCACAAGGCGTTCAAGGAGGGCCGGGAGGAGGTCGCCGACGAACCCCGTTCAGGACGCCCAACAACGGCCAGAACTGACGAGAACGTGGATCGTGTGCTCGAAGTTTTGCGTACCGACCGTCGATTAAGCATCCAGCAAATTACTGACACATTACACATGTCCACATTTGCGGTACATGGGATAGTGACCGAGGATCTGCAAATGCGTAAGGTCTGTGCGAAGCTTGTGCCGAAAGTGTTGACGCAAGACCAGAAAGAACTTAGAGTTTTGCGCTGTCAAGAATTGTTTGGATTTGATTCAAAATCAACCGGACTTTCTGAACTCTGTAGTAACCGGAGACGAATTCTGGATGTTTGAATACGACCCAGAGTCTAAAAGGCAGAGCTGTGCATGGCACACAAAATCATCCCCACGCCCCAAGAAAGCGCGAATGAGCAAGTCGCGCATCAAAACGATGATCATTGTCTTCTTTGACATCCGAGGAATAGTCCATTGTGAGTTTGTACCGCAGGGACAAACTGTAAACTCAGCCTTTTACCTGGAGGTGCTCAGGAGATTGAAACGCCGGATCGCACGCGTGAGGACTGACATTAAAGACACGGTCAAGCTCCACCATGACAATGCCACCAGCCACACAGCATTCATTATTACCAACTTCCTGGCCCGGAGCAACACCTCGGTGATCCCTCACCCCCCTTACAGTCCCGACTTAGCTCCATGTGACTTCTTTTTGTTTCCGCGACTCAAGAGAGAGATGAAAGGAAAACATTGGGAAACCGTGGAAAACATCCAACACCATGTTACGACGTTCCTGAGAAGCATTCCTGTCGAGGAGTTTCAGGGTACCTTTCAGGCGTGGCAAACGCGTCTCCGCAAGTGTATTGATGCAGGAGGAATGTATTTTGAAGAATATTGAACATTTGCATAAATTACGATCAATAAATGAATTTTGCCGGTAAATGCTCATTTCTTTCATAATGGACACTGTATATATATAAATATATATACAGGGTCTTCATTGGTGACGCCCACCGCGAGAAAGACTCCGCCACCGATGGACTGCGAGAGTTATTTCCCACAGAGTAGGCAGGTCGAGGTGTTTGCTGGCATTACCCAACTCAAGACCAAGATGGTACTTGTAGAGGGTAGCCTTCGCCACCCTTGTTAGTTTCACTCCCTCGGGATGGAGACCGACGCCTAAGAGCCATGCTTGCAGATCCAGGGGCATTTCGCAGGAAGTGAACACGTCCCGGAGCAGGAGTCGCACGGCTTGGAAACTCCAATATCTGGATAGGGACGGAACAGTTCGCAACGGCAGAGCTGGAAAGTACCAAGGGGGTCTTCTGGATGGTGTCAGAACCCCTCGCAGCCGATGTAAGCGCTGAGGAATTTGTGGAGGGCGTGGGTTGGGAGGATGGAGACACCGGTCCACTCCGTGTGTCCTGAAGATAGGCAGGACGACTTTCATGGGCTTTCAAGGGACAGGAAGCTCGCTGGTGTCCCTTTCGGTGGCATTTGCCGCACTCAATGCCGTAGGTGATATATGCGGGGGGTCGACTCTCCTTTGGGGACAATCACCAGCTTAGCAGGGAGCTGGTGGAGTTTTAGGCCTTCATGGAGAAGGACAAAGGCTTCCCTGCTGGCGGTAGTCCAGGTGTATCCGCCGCTGTCACGACCTCATGGTTCAGGGAAGCCACCCTGCAGTAGGGCCGCAGTACCGCGACGACTTAGATTCCCAATTGTTATCTTCTCCGCCCGCTTCTTATAAGGAAAGGTCTTCAGGAGGGTGGTCCCAATGGTGAAGCCCTCCTCAACCAGGCGTTCAGCCAGATTGACGCTGGCCAGCCCGACCAATACCTGGCCGGACATCTTCATTATTTGGAACACAGAGGACTTTTCAAGCTTTTCCTCCAGAGCCTTGATGTAGTCCACTGGAGATAGATCAGAGTGCCACTCCACAAAGCAGCACTGGTCAAAGTTGGGTGAAGCCGATCTGGACTTGCTCAGGGCCTGCTGCTGTTAGTTCTTTTCCAGCTGTGTCACAGCATGCTTCTTTGGTGGCTGAGATGACATTGGCTACCCTGTCCTGGATGGCGATGGTTTGGTGAGAAAGGCCAGGCTGCGGCCTACGAGCCTGTTGAGTAGAAGGCGAAAGCTTCCTCTTATTTATGATCCATGAGAATCCCCCATAAATGTTTTTTTATTCACTCTAGAGGCGGTTGTAATTTTTCAAGCCCTTATCGTTGGAGCAGGAGCGTACGCCTGTGCAGCTTCGCACCGCGAGAAAGAGAGAGAGAGAGTGTGTACGCGAGAAAATTCATATCAAATGAGAAAAAGTGGTACAGTAATAGTCACTGCAGTAGAATAAATTTGCAACGAAGGCATACAAACATGATTGAATTGTGTTTTATAAGTTTTGGTGTGTCATTTTATGAGATAGAGTTCCATGCCTGTTGTACCTAATCAGTCAAATTAACAACAGTACATATACTGGTTGTGGTTAGAGCTGTGGCCCAATAATATCCTATACATGCTGGATGGGAGAAAGATCTGGAGATCTTGAAGGCCAAGGGAACATGTCGACATTCTGCAGATTACGTTGGATAATAGAATTTGGATGATGTTAACTAGCTTTGAGTCAAGGATGCTCTAAAGTTGTTATCAGCACCACGTGGAGGATCGCTGTCACGAAAGAAAACATTTAAAGAACTGTTCTTACACCATTTTGTTTTTAATTTAAAATAATAAAAAAGGTCAAAGATACTCTAAGGAAATAATGAAGGTAGTCTCAATACATACAGCTCATTGATATCGAGCGAGGTGGTGTAATAGAGCTCTGAGATGGTGGATTTATTTTCACAATATAAAGAAATGTTTTTAAGAGAAAGACTGTTCAGGTAGCTGACAAAGGTTGTCACAGGAAGATCTGGCTCATGAAAACCTCCAAGGGGTTCTAATACAACTTATTGAATTTATGGAAATTTCATGGAAAGCGTTTTGTTTGAGCAGCTAAAACCAATGGCGTAGGTTTTTTTAGAATTCAAAACACTTGGAAATGATCTAAAAATACTATAATAGCATAAAAGTACCCGCATTACTTAAACATATAATTATATCAATAAATTTTAATAATTTCAGATGTAGACAAAACAAAACTGATACTTTTTAGAAGTACAATAATACAGATTTCTATCTGTGACCGCTCACCTCCAACTTATCCTGATATAGCTAGAGAATTTTGTGATAAAAACCTTCTTTTTATATAAAATAAAATAATAAAAATATAGTAAATTTAAGTTTTTAACAATTCAAAAATAAAAATTGGAAAGGATAATCACTTAGCAAAGTGAATTAAAGACCATTGTTTCACAATTAGCTCAGCTATCGAGATGGGAAACTGCATAAAGCGATCCAAGCGAGTGCCATACCAAAGGCCACCAAACGTCAACGAAATATTGCGCAAATATTTCGAGGAAGAACTACGATTCCTGGGATCCAGACAGGACCCAGAGCCCCGGCGACCTACACGGGTGACATTTGGAGCCCGACTCCTGGTCCGAACCTTCGACGCGGACGAGGCGGCCAACGTGAATCGCGGCCATTACACCATGGCGGAAGACTCCCTCTTTACCCCCGGGCAGGAATTCGATGTCCCGGCGTGTCCACCACCGTCCCCAAGGAGGAGATTCTGGAGCCGACGCCAGACCTCTACTGGAGTCCCAGTTAGACTTGAGATGGCCGCCCTCAAGCTGGGCAAGGTCTACGTGTAATTGGTAGACCTGTACCTCTGCCCTCCCCTTCACTACCATTGCCCTCGTCAACTACAACCATCCTACTATTGGCTCCTCCCTTTGTCTCCAACTTTCTCGGGCTCTTCTTGCCACTTCCTTGACCTTCTCATGCCACCTCCTTGGCCTCTCCTTGCCACCTCCTTGGCCTCCCCATGCCACCTCCTTGGCCTCCCCATGCCACCTCCTTGGCCTCCCCATGCCACCTTCCTTGGCCTCCCCATGCCACCTCTTTGGCTCCTCCCTTTGTCTCCAACTTTCTCGACCTTCCCATGCCACCTCCTTGGCCTCCCCATGCCACCTCCTTGGCCTCCCCATGCCACCTCCTTGGCCTCCCCATGCCACCTCCTTGTCCTCTCCATGCCACCTCCTTGGCCTTCCCTTGCCACCTCCTTGGCCTTCCATTGCCACCTCCTTGTCCTCCCCATGCCACCTCCTTGGCTTCCCCATGCCACCTCCTTGGCCTTCCATTGCCACCTCCTTGTCCTCCCCATGCCACCTCCTTGGCTTCCCCATGCCACTAACATCTCGACCTCTCCTTTTAATCAATATGTTATGAATTGAATAAAATTGAATATTGGGGAAAATATCATTTGAAATGTTTTCTAAAAACATATTTCACAGGGTCCTTTAACAACCATTGATTCTATACTAAAACAAAAATGTATCAATTAAAAAACCCTGTACGATTTATAAATGAATAAAATAAAGCATCAAGGGCTGCGTATCTTTATTTATAAATAAAGATACGCAGCCCTTGATGCTTTATTTTATTCATTTACAAAAATGTATATTATTAAATCAGTCTAATTCAATAGTAGAGAGGTATGGTAGATTAAAATAACAAAACTAATATATGGTTCACCACTGATGAGCCAGGCCTTTCCACATTTTTTTTTCATTTCAGAAAAGGCAGTAGAAGGCTGTTTTATTCATAAAAATAGCAATTGCGCTAATACATAGTTTCAAATATCATGTACCCATCTTTTTTTATTTCCATAATCGTGATGCACTAATATTCCGCAGATAGGGAAGTCAAGTTTATGCTGCCTAAAGAATCAGCAGAGCTCAAGACTTCGATTTTAGGAGTTTATAATTCTTTCACACAAACACACAGTAAAAATAGGTAAATAACTCTAATTGTACTTCAAAAACATATTTAATAATTTACATATATATGCACCAAAAGAGACAACTCTTCCTTTAAATGAGTATCATAATGATGACACTGTGCATCACCCTAGTAAAAAACCTTGCTAGTGATGATAAAGAATGAGACACAACACTAGTTTTGGCGATTTCACACAAAAAGCCAACAACCTGTATACCATGGTTTCAGACTTTGAGCCTGATAGATAATTTTGAAAATATCTCGTCGATCGATGGAATGATATACCTATCTAATTCTATTGCTTTATTAGCTGTACATCTATAATCACCACATATACTTACACTACCATCCTTTTTTAATACTGGTACTATTGGAGCGGTCCAATATGCATGAACTATAGGTTATAAAATGCAAGAATTCACTAAACGATCAATTTCATTTTCTACTTTGTTCTTTAGAGAGAAAGGTAAACTTCTGGCCTTACAAAACACAGGAGTCACATCCTTTTTAAAATTAAAATTTATTTTAACATCCTTAAGACAGCCCAAATCTTTGTTAAACAAATCTACATATCTATCAATAAAACTATTTCTATTAGATTCATTATTTAAATTTTTAATGCTAAACAATCTAGAATAATCAAGTTTTAACTGTTTAAGCCATTCTCTTTCTAAAAAAAATCACCTGGATTTTTCATTTACAACTATTAATCGTAAATATTGGTTGGCCTCTTTTACAAAAACATTTCTTTGCCATATAATCTCTATTGATTTACCACAAAATGATTTTAATCTTAAATTTGTTGGAAATAATTTTTTACCTTGCCAATAAATCTTATAAATATCTTTAGGTATTAACGTAACTGGACTTCCTGTATCTATTGTAAAGCACAAAGAATAATCATCTACTGTTAAATTTATTGTGTCATCAGTTTCGCCCTGTACAGAATATATAGAGTCCTCTTGTACAAATTTACATCCCCACATTTTTTTACTAGCTTTGCAGACCCTACTTAAATGACCCAGTTTTTTATATTTTAAAACAAGTCTTTGTTCTATGAGGGCAAACAGAGGCCACGTGTGAATGTCTTTCACCACATCTATAACACATTATTTCTCCCCTTTGCCTGAAAGGCCTATGCTGCACCATACTATTATTGTACTCACCCTTTTTATCTTTTCCATTCACAGGGGATATCTTGGCCACTAATTTATCTTGTAATTCGCTTGTATTTATCTCCGCCAGTTCGAACGAGATCGCCACTGCAAAACTTTATCCAGGGTGACATCGTCGTTTTCTGTAGTAGCTTCTTTTGCAGGATTTCCAACTTGATTCCAGCCACAAAACGGTCTCGCATCATGGTTCTCAGCATATCGCCGAAATTACAATTTATTGTTAATGTTTCAATTCTCTAAGATATTACGAAATTTATTCTCTTTCCTGTTGAATTCTCTTTAAAAATCTGCATCGCTGTGGTATCACTTTCTTCTTTGGATCCAAATGCAGCTTAATTCTTTGAATAATAGTATCATAGGGTTGATCTTTCATTAGACCAGGAAGGAAATGTCGTTTCCCTGCTTCAAAGTTTCAGAATCTGGTAGCGAGGTAAAAATCAGCGCTTTAATCTCCTCCTTCAGATGCCAAAAAGAAAGCCTCAAATTTTTGTACAAAAAGATCGAAGTGTCCTTCACTGGGCTATATCATCAAAAAGGTACTATTAACTTTGAACTTGTCATGCTGATCTTTTCTACTCCTTTGTTTTCTTGATCCAGATAGTTTAAAATATGTAGTTGTTATACTTGCATAGACGCCGTTTTCCTCAGCTTTTTACTGGCTCTGTAGATCGCGCATCCTCGTCGCCACTTTTGTTGTGTCGTAATTAGACGTACAAGAGCTCAAACTTGACCATGGCCAACAACAAATGTCCAATTTATATATACATATATTTTTACATAATGAGGTTTTAAAAATACAAACAATATTCATCTATTTATATAAACAACAGTTAATATATAGCGAGAAGAGTAGAGGACTGAGCACAGATCCCTGAGGTACACCAGCCCATGTTCTTCGGTCCTTGGAAAATGTTCCATTGACCCGAACCATTATCCTTCTTCCCCTTAAGAAGTCTGCAATCCAGATTAAGGTTTTTCCTCTTACTCCGATGTTGTGCAGTCTTTCAAATAATTTCTAGACTCGATCAAAAGCTGAGGTCATATCCAGGAATACGGCCGTTGTCTTCTTTGGCGGTTTTTCATAGAAATCTATTATTGATTGACAGAAGTAGAATAATTTATCAGTTGTACAGTGTCTGGATCTTTAGGCAGTTTGGTAGAAGTATATTTTATTATTGTTAGTGAGCAAGACTATGAGCCTAGAGTGGATAATTCATTCTGTTATTTTACAAAGTATGCTGGTAAGAGCAATTGGCCGATAGTTCTTGCATTCCTTGGCATCTTTGTTTGGCTTCAGTATTGGAGCTATAATTGATAGCTTCCAATTCTTTGGTAGTTTACCAGTTTGCCATGAAAGCTTCAGTATTCGTAGGAGTTGATTTTTAGCTTCGTCTCCAAAGTGTTTAATCATTTGACCAAAGATTAGAGCATCTCCAGGTGACATCTTGGATTTAACTTTCCTATTGATGAGTTTGGCTCATTCAGTGTGAAGTCTCTCGAGTAAATATCTTGTTGATGGTAATTTCTTGCTTGTTTAACTAACTTGTTTACATTATTTTTTAGAGTATTGCCTTCATTCGTATCGCTGAGTCTGGAAGTGCTTGAAAGATATTCAGCAATTATTTCAGCCATCTGTTTGTTCGTTCTCGCTTTTCATATCGGTTAGAGTATTGGAGGATTAATGTTGGTTTTGATTGTTATATAACACTAATTATATTCCAGTGATGGCTTTCCTTTTTTGAATCCATTTTTTTTTCGCAGAATTCTGCCCATTTTTCTCTCTCTCTCTCCTTTTTGAATATCCAAATTTCTTGTTCTATTTTCTGACTAATTTCAATGAGTTCCTTTATGATTTCTTCTGTTTTATTTGTTTTAAGAAGTTCATTGATATTGTCTCTCTCTGCAATCATTGCCTCGATATTGTGGTCCTTCCAGTAAAGTATTCACAGGTCTTTACGTCTACCTCTAGGTATCGATGCTTTTGCAGCTTTGGATATGTTCGAAGAGAATTTTTCCAATTTTTTGTCAATCGTTCTGTGATTTAATTCTTCGTTGCACAGTTCTTCAAGCTTTTCTGTGAATTATTTTCCAGTGTTCTTTTATTCTGTTGGAAATTCTCAATTTTGAATTTTAGGGTTGTTAAAATTTGTCTGTGGTCACTGATTGCACTTTTCAGAATTTTCCATTGTGTTGTGGGTGCGATGTTGTAATTTATCGCTGTGATGTCTATTGCTGATTCTGTGCCTGTGGACTTGGATAGATAGGTGTTCTTTTCGTTATTTAACGGTGTAAGGTCGAGGTCGGTTAGCATGTCCTCAACCTGCTGACCTTTGTTATCCTGGACAGGTGATCCCCAAGTTGGTCTTTCGGCGTTTAAAATCACCAAGTATGATTGCGATATCCGAAAGCGCTTCACTTAATGTCTCTATCAGGCCTGTATTGATGCTTGTATTATCGTGGTGATAAACATTTATGATTGGAATTGTTTTATCTGTAAGATAGATTTCTATTGCCTGAGCTTCTGTCGTGTTTTCTCTAGGCTTACTCTGATTATAGGCGATTTCCTTAAATTTGGTTTCTAGAGTTTTAATCAAAACGCCAAGTCCTCCTCCGAATTTTCCCGGTCTGTCCTTTCGTAGTGTTGTATAATCTTTGAAATTGAATCTCAGATTCTGATTCAATTTCATCTCCTGAGGACAAGTAATATGTACATTGTTGTCACAGAGAAGACAATTCAGCTCTTTATTTTCCTCTGGGTACCATTTATATTGGGTTGTAGTAGATTGAATTGTGTCCTCGTAGTAGATTTCTCATCATGAGCTCGAGCTGCAGCTCCTGACGCGGCGGTTACCCCTGAAGCGGTAGCATTACTGAAGATATCAGTTTTACTCTTCATTTGAAAATGGATGCCGTTGCATCGTTGGTCATCTTGGAAACGAACCAGAATTTGGTCAAATATTCCAAGGGTCCAGGGGGGACCGCAAGGAGGTGTGGTCAGACTTCTCCCCTTCCCCCTGGAATGCCGTCACTACAGGATAAAGCACTCTTGGTGAAATTTTTAAATTGTGATTCAGAATCTGCCACTGAATCTTTACGAGCGTTTCGTTCCTTTAAAGATATTCGAAGCGGTAAAGGACCAATGAGTTGCTACTCTCTAAAGCGATTGATTAAAAGTTTTGAGGAAACTGGATCTCTGGAAGCAAAACCTCGGAGTGGAAAACCTTCAACATGCAAGTCAGTGGCTGTTACGGTTTTGCAGAATGCTGAAGCTATTGAAACGTTATCCACGTATGGAGAAATAAGTGCTAGACAAGTTTCTCGACAAACGGGGATTTCGTATGGAACAGTTTGGAGAGAACACACATTTAGAATTTTTCTATAAAATACCCTAACAAAATTCAAAGTTTTCACGAGTTGAAATTCGGCGATTTTGAGAAACGTCAAGAATTCGCTGCATGGGTTTTCCGGCAATTTGATATTGATGAAAACTGGCTGTCTAATTTTCTGTGGACAGATGAAGCTCACTTTTCTCTAAACGGAGAAGTTAACAGACAAAATAGCCGCATTTGGGCAACAGAAAACCCTAGGAAATTTACAGAAATGCCACTTTATCAGCCCAGAGTTACAGTTTTGTGTAGGTTCACATCTTTTATTATTGGGCCATTTTTCTTTGAAAAAAAAATCAATGGAAGAACTTTTAAAACCGTTTCTGTAACTGGTGAACGTTATGTTCAACTTATGAGAGAAAAGGTTATTCCCACATTGCAGGACAGACAAGCACTAAGCGAAATAACATTCATGCAAGATGGAGGACCTCCTCATATCTCCCGCGGTGCCGAACAATTGCTGAAGGATAGTTCGGTGAAGCTAACCAGATAGCTAGTAAGTTTTCAATTTAAAATAAATATATGAAACTTTCTTATTGGTCATCTCAAATTGACATATCAATTTTTAATCATTGATAACAATAAGAATATTTCATTCAAAAAATTAAATTCCAAAAATTGATACTGAAAAAGATCTTGGTAATAATAAAGATTTAATTAGCCTTTGTGTGTGTGTCATTTTCTGATTATAGAGCTGCGAGTTAAAATATCTCTAGTTGATATGTGAGTAAAAGAGCTCATTATTTACTAAACAATTTTCCCTAAATCAATCGATACCCGAAGCCAAGATGTGCTGGCCATTCAAGAAAGTCTCCCGAAACAAGCATCACCAAGAAGAAAATTACGATTATGACGGCATATTAGACAAATATTTCAACCAAGAGATCGAAATTCTTTCGTATAAAGACAGATATGAAGAGCCTCATCATATGCCAAAAAAGGTCAGCTTCGGACGTGAGCTTCTCTACAAATAATTTGACAGCTCAGAGATGCCAGAAGAGCTATCAAAAAGAGAGTGGAAAACATGGCGGAAGACGCTTTCTTCCTGAAGGAGATCAAAGAGCGATCTATTCCTCACTGCCCCCCATGTACGCCAAAAAGATACTTCTTCCAGTGTTCAAAAACCCGGCCACCTTACAGCGTAAGAAAACTCCTGAAAGAAGTTTCCGTTTGCTTGGAGAGCCACAAAACTGATATAATATGCCAATTGGGCGCCAGAAGAGCAAGAAAGGCCAAGACACGGGAGCGCCATGAAGAGCTCTGGCGATCGTCAGAAATAGAACTGAGGCAACTTGAAGCCAGCGAGGAGCCTGATATGACAGATAGTATCGCGTTGCTTCCAGAAACATGAATTTCAACTTTTTCCAGTGTAATACATTTGGCAACTACCCTCTAAATTCCTGGAATTCCTTCTTGATAATATAATATGTATTTTTATGAAAAGGAGAATATGATAATACAGGGTCCATTATGAAAGTAATGAGCATAATGTTATTATGACGCGACGATAGATGGCAGCACGATAAAACCGTGGCAAAAGGTGGTGGAGGGATATGCCCTTTCAATCTATCCGGTCGTCAATTGGGTTCGAGAAGTGTGAGGTGAGATACATGCCTCCGCTTGAAATGTGTTTTCAACTTTTGTAACATAGCGCGTTGGAGCGTTCGCTTGAACAACGATACGCCATAACGATTTGCGTGAGGCTTGGAAAAAATGCAACCGAAACATTCCAGATGCTGCAAAAAGCCTTCAAAGACGATTGCATTTCAAGATCACAGTCTGGGAAGTGGCACAAGGCGTTCAAGGAGGGCCGGGAGGAGGTCGCCGACGAACCCCGTTCAGGACGCCCAACAACGGCCAGAACTGACGAGAACGTGGATCGTGTGCTCGAAGTTTTGCGTATTGACCGTCGATTAAGCATCCAGCAAATTACTGACACATTACACATGTCCACATTTGTGGTACATGGGATAGTGACCGAGGATCTGCAAATGCGTAAGGTCTGTGCGAAGCTTGTGCCGAAAGTGTTGACGCAAGACCAGAAAGAACTTAGAGTTTTGCGCTGTCAAGAATTGTTGGATTTGATTCAAAATCAACCGGACTTTCTGAACTCTGTAGTAACCGGAGACGAATTCTGGATGTTTGAATACGACCCAGAGTCTAAAAGGCAGAGCTGTGCATGGCACACAAAATCATCCCCACGCCCCAAGAAAGCGCGAATGAGCAAGTCGCGCATCAAAACGATGATCATTGTCTTCTTTGACATCCGAGGAATAGTCCATTGTGAGTTTGTACCGCAGGGACAAACTGTAAACTCAGCCTTTTACCTGGAGGTGCTCAGGAGATTGAAACGCCGGATCACACGCGTGAGGACTGACATTAAAGACACGGTCAAGCTCCACCATGACAATGCCACCAGCCACACAGCATTCATTATTACCAACTTCCTGGCCCGGAGCAACACCTCGGTGATCCCTCACCCCCCTTACAGTCCCGACTTAGCTCCATGTGACTTCTTTTTGTTTCCGCGACTCAAGAGAGAGATGAAAGGAAAACATTGGGAAACCGTGGAAAACATCCAACACCATGTTACAACGTTTCTGAGAAGCATTCCTGTCGAGGAGTTTCAGGGTACCTTTCAGGCGTGGCAAACGCGTCTCCGCAAGTGTACTGATGCAGGAGGAATGTATTTTGAAGAATATTGAACATTTGCATAAATTACGATCAATAAATGAATTTTGCCGGTAAATGCTCATTTCTTTCATAATGGACACTGTATATATATAAATATATATACAGGGTCTTCATTGGTGACGCCCACCGCGAGAAAGACTCCGCCACCGATGGACTGCGAGAGTTATTTCCCACAGAGTGGGCAGGTCGAGGTGTTTGCTGGCATTACCCAACTCAAGACCAAGATGGTACTTGTAGAGGGTAGCCTTCGCCACCCTTGTTAGTTTCACTCCCTCGGGATGGAGACCGACGCCTAAGAGCCATGCTTGCAGATCCAGGGGCATTTCGCAGGAAGTGAACACGTCCCGGAGCAGGAGTCGCACGGCTTGGAAACTCCAATATCTGGATAGGGACGGAACAGTTCGCAACGGCAGAGCTGGAAAGTACCAAGGGGGTCTTCTGGATGGTGTCAGAACCCCTCGCAGCCGATGTAAGCGCAGAGGAATTTGTGGAGGGCGTGGGTTGGGAGGATGGAGACACCGGTCCACTCCGTGTGTCCTGAAGATAGGCAGGACGACTTCCATGGGCTTTCAAGGGACAGGAAGCTCGCTGGTGTCCCTTTCGGTGGCATTTGCCGCACTCAATGCCGTAGGTGATATATGCGGGGGTCGACTCTCCTTTGGGAACAATCACCAGCTTAGCAGGGAGCTGGTGGAGTTTTAGGCCTTCATGGAGAAGGACAAAGGCTTCCCTGCTGGCGGTAGTCCAGGTGTATCCGCCGCTGGTCACGACCTCATGGTTCAGGGAAGCCACCCTGCAGTAGGGCCGCAGTACCGCGACGACTTAGATTCCCAATTGTTATCTTCTCCGCCCACTTCTTATAAGGAAAGGTCTTCAGGAGGGTGGTCCCAATGGTGAAGCCCTCCTCAACCAGGCGTTCAGCCAGATTGACGCTGGCCAGCCCGACCAATACCTGGCCGGACATCTTCATTATTTGGAACACAGAGGACTTTCCAAGCTTTTCCTCCAGAGCCTTGATGTAGTCCACTGGAGATAGATCAGAGTGCCACTCCACAAAGCAGCACTGGTCAAAGTTGGGTGAAGCCGATCTGGACTTGCTCAGGGCCTGCTGCTGTTAGTTCTTTTCCAGCTGTGTCACAGAATGCTTCTTTGGTGGCTGAGATGACATGGCTACCCTGTCCTGGATGGCGATGGTTTGGTGAGAAAGGCCAGGCTGCGGCCTACGAGCCTGTTGAGTAGAGGGCGAAAGCTTCCTCTTCTTATGATCCATGAGAATCCCCCATAAATGTTTTTTTTTATTCACTCTAGAGGCGGTTGTAAATTTTCAAGCCCTTATCGTTGGAGCAGGAGCGTACGCCTGTGCAGCTTCGCACCGCGAGAAAGAGAGAGAGAGAGTGTGTGTACGCGAGAAAATTCATATCAAATGAGAAAAAGTGGTACAGTAATAGTCACTGCAGTAGAATAAATTTGCAACGAAGGCATACAAACATGATTGAATTGTGTTTTATAAGTTTTGGTGTGTCATTTTATGAGATAGAGTTCCATGCCTGTTGTACCTAATCATTCAAATTAACAACAGTACATATACTGGTTGTGGTTAGAGCTGTGGCCCAATAATATCCTATACATGCTGGATGGGAGAAAGATCTGGAGATCTTGAAGGCCAAGGGAACTTGTCGACATTCTGCAGAATAAATTGGATAATAGAATTTGGATGATGTTAACTAGCTTTGAGTCAAGGATGCTCTAAAGTTGTTATCAGCACCACGTGGACGATCGCTGTCACGAAAGAAAGCATTTAAAGAACTGTTCTTACACCATTTTGTTTTTAATTTAAAATAATAAAAAGGTCAAAGATACTCAAAGGAAATGATGAAGGTAGTCTCAATACATACAGCTCATTGATATCGAGCGAGGTGGTGTAATAGAGCTATGAGATGGTGGATTTATTTTCACAATATTAAAGAAATGTTTTTAAGAGAAAGACTGTTCATGTAGCTGACAAAGGTTGTCACAGGAAGATCTGGCTCATGAAAACCTCCAAGGGGTTCTAATACAACTTATTGAATTTATGGAAATTTCATGGAAAGCGTTTTGTTTGAGCAGCTAAAACCAATGGCGTAGGTTTTTTTTAGAATTCAAACACTTGGAAATGATCTAAAAATACTATAATAGCATAAAAGTACCCGCATTACTTAAACATATAATTATATCAATAAATTTTAATAATTTCAGATGTAGACAAAACAAAACTGATACTTTTTAGAAGTACAATAAAACAGATTTCTATCTGTGACCGCTCACTCCGACTTATCCTGATATAGCTAGAGAATTTTGTGATAAAAACCTTCTTTTTATATAAAACAAAATAATAAAAATAAAGTAAATTTAAGTTTTTAACAATTAAAAAATAAAAATTGGAAAGGAAAATCACTTAGCAACGTGAATTAAAGACCATTGTTTCACAATTAGCTCAGCTATCGAGATGGGAAACTGCATAAAGCGATCCAAGCGAGTGCCATACCAAAGGCCACCAAACGTCAACGAAATATTGCGCAAATATTTCGAGGAAGAACTACGATTCCTGGGATCCAGACAGGACCCAGAGCCCCGGCGACCTACACGGGTGACATTTGGAGCCCGACTCCTGGTCCGAACCTTCGACGCGGACGAGGCGGCCAACGTGAATCGCGGCCATTACACCATGGCAGAAGACTCCCTCTTTACCCCCGGGCAGGAATTCGATGTCCCGGCGTGTCCACCACCGTCCCCAAGGAGTAGATTCTGGAGCCGACGCCAGACCTCTACTGGAGTCCCAGTTAGACTTGAGATGGCCGCCCTCAAGCTGGGCAAGGTCTACGTGTAATTGGTAGACCAGTACCTCTGCCCTCCCCTTCACTACCATTGCCCTCGTCAACTACAACCATCCTACTATTGGCTCCTCCCTTTGTCTCCAACTTTCTCGGGCTCTTCTTGCCACCTCCTTGACCTTCTCATGCCACCTCCTTGGCCTCTCTTTGCCACATCCTTGGCCTCCCCATGCCACCTCCTTGGCCTCCCCATGCCACCCCCTTGGCCTCCCCATGCCACCTCCTTGTCCTCTCCATGCCACCTCCTTGGCCTTCCCTTGCCACCTCCTTGTCCTCCCCATGCCACCTCCTTGGCTTCCCCATGCCACCAACATCTCGACCTCTCCTTTCAATCAATATGTTATGAGTTGAATAAAATTGAATATTGGGGAAAATATCATTTGAAATGTTTTATAAAAACATATTTCACAGGGTCCTTTAACAACCATTGATTCTATACTAAAACAAAAATGTATCAATTAAAAAACCCTGTACGATTTATAAATGAATAAAATAAAGCATCAAGGGCTGCGTATCTTTATTTATAAATAAAGATACGCAGCCCTTGATGCTTTATTTTATTCATTTACAAAAATGTATATTATTAAATCAGTCTAATTCAATAGTAGAGAGGTATGGTAGATTAAAATAACAAAACTAATATATGGTTCACCACTGATGAGCCAGGCCTTTCCACATTTTTTTTTCATTTCAGAAAAGGCAGTAGAAGGCTGTTTTATTCATAAAAATAGCAATTGCGCTAATACATAGTTTCAAATATCATGTACCCATCTTTTTTGATTTCCATAATCGTGATGCACTAATATTCCGCAGATAGGGAAGTCAAGTTTATGCTGCCTAAAGAATCAGCAGAGCTCAAGACTTCGATATTAGGAGTTTATAATTTCTTTCACACAAACACACAGTAAAAATAGTTAAATAACTCTAATTGTACTTCAAAAACATATTTAATAATTTACATATATATGCACCAAAAGAGACAACTCTTCCTTTAAATGAGAGTATCATAATGATGACACTGTGCATCACCCTAGTAAAAAACCTTGCTAGTGATGATAAAGAATGAGACACAACACTAGTTTTGGCGATTTCAACCTTGCTAGTGATGATAAAGAATGAGACACAACACTAGTTTTGGCGATTTCAACCTTGCTAGTGATGATAAATAATGAGACACAACACTAGTTTTGGCGATTTCACACAAAAAGCCAACAACCTGTATACCATGGTTTCAGACTTTGGCCCTTATCAGTACAGGGCGCTTCGCTCTCTCTCTATATATTTAATTAAAGTTTCACTTAATAAATCCAGTGAATTCTACTGAACATCTAGGAAAATGAAATAATTAGGTAAAACATTAGACTTTATATCCTGGCTATAGATAATTCTCTACCCTTGATCCATCAATGTATAAAACTGTATATTGATGACTGATAATTATGTATAATTTATTGTTGTATATTCCTTTTTCACTTGTACTAATCTAAATTTCTGTCAATATACAACTAATTAATGTTCATTAAGAAAAGGAACTGCTTGTTCTCGATTACTTGTGTATAAGCTTATCGATGGCCGCAAAAATAGTTTTTTTATTATTATTCAATTTTTATATTTGATAGCGTGATTTGAATCTCTGGTGACTGTTCTGTGTTAAGCCCTAAGATAAATGGCTAGCCATTATACTGACAAGCTCTTCCTTTCTTCTTTCCCCCTATTTTATATACTGTAAAAAACATTGATGATTATTGTTACTTTTACTGTTATTCCTGTATATACCCTGTTCTACTCGGAGAATCTGTATAAGAAGAAAGGTCATAATAAATCTTCTAGTTTTTGTTGTTGATTGAAGTTTCAAAATCACAGGTAAGGTAGTGTGTGTAGTGTGTACGCGGGAAAATACATATCAAATAAGAAACAGTGACAATTGACAATTAAAAATAGTTAATTGACATCTAGTCAACAGCATAATGAGAGTTTACAATTAGGGTTAAAATTAAAGCTACATTAAGTTTGGACAGGCCCTTGCCAATTCTGGAGTTCTTGTCCCCAACATGCTCGATGACAACGTCGAGGAATTTGGAGAGAATAATCTTGTTTTCAGGCGAGAGTCGCTCGAGGAGATAATTCCTATGACCGCGGTATATAACCGCAAACTTGATATCTCTCCTAATAATATTTTCCTCATATAGGGAGCTCAGGAAAGTTACATCGTTACTTTGTTCGAGTATCTCGCTTATATGATTCTCGCGTTCCTCGGCCTTCGCCCACTCAAAGAGTGTAGGAGCGGTCTGGAGCTCATGGGTCGTCGGGGCAGGCAGTGGAAGCGGAGGGGCTACTACGGCTGGAGCTGACTCCTCCTCATGGGGAGTAGGCGGCGCTGGTTCAGCAAGGTGAGGTGCGGTGGAGCGACGAGGCGAAGTGTGGGCCGCGGGAACATTACTTGGAACCTCCACAGATGTAGTAGGGGGCGCTGGTGCTAGCTGGCTGGGCAGCTGAGGTGTGGTCGGTGATGGGACATCAGTGGGGGAAGGTGATGATGCTTGATTGGGGCCGATGGTCTGCCTAACAAGCATGGGGCAGTTGGCTCGGCGGTGACCTTGGTTGTTGCATTTGGAACACTTTATCCCGAAGGTCAGGAACGCCGACAAGGTGTCGCCTTTAGTCTATATATCTAGGCGGGTGGGAAGCCTCTCGACTTTTATGCCGTCGTGGAGGAGGATGTAGGCTTCACGGCGGCCGTTAGTGTAGCCATACTCCCCAGCTTTGAGTTGCTTGGGGGCGATGGAGGTAACGCGCCCATAAGGCCGCAGGGTGTCGATGATGACGGCACCCTCCACGTAGAAAGGGAGATTTCCGATAGTTAGTTTCTCCGACCTTTTACGGAAGGGGAAGGTCTTGAGGATCACGCCCTCGATTTCAAGGCCTTCGTCAATAAGGCGTTCCGCAAGGGTCAGACCCACCAGGACGTGACCATTCATCCTGGTGAGCTAGATGATGTGCCTGGCCCCTCCGACTACTTTATCTATCGCCTGAAGGTAGTGGTAAGGCGCAAATTCAGGGCAGTGCTCTATGTAGACGCACTGCTCCTGGGTGGAGGACGCCTGCCGCGCCCTGGCTTCCGCGATGTGTATCCTCGTGGCCTTCACTTCCTGCACCCGCGGTGTCCATCCTCCTGACGATCGCCCTCGCTGAGTAGCCTCGATGGTTCCGGCCCTGTTGGACTGCGCCGCTGTGATGCCTGGTGCTCCCGAGCCGCGGCGCCTTTTCTTACTTAATCAGTCAAATTAGCAACAGTACATATACTGGATGTGGATAGGGCTTCGTTGTGACTCAATAATATCCTATATATGCTGGATGGGAGAAAATCTGAAGATCTCCCAGGCCAAAGGAACTTGTCGACATTCTGTAGAATACGTTGGGCGACAGATTTTGGATGTTGTCAACTAGCTTTGAGTCAAGGATGCTCTAATGTGGTTACCAGCACCACGTGGAGGATCGCTGTCACGAAAGAAAAAAATTAAAGAACTGTTATTCTACCATTTTGTATTCAATTTAAAATAATAAAAAGGTCAAAGATACTCTAAAGAAATGATGATGGTAGTCTCATCACACATAGATCACTGATATCAAGAGAGGTGGTGTAATAGAGCAATTAGATGGTGGATTTCTTTTCGCTATATTAAAGGTATAATTGTCAGAGAGAGGGTGAGAGAGATTTTGAGATTGAATATACTTTTTTATTATTCGTATATATAGGGTTAATTAGAAAAAAAAGTAAAATTAAATATTATTTTCCTCATAGGAATCTCACTGATGATTGTCTGGTATAATGTCACATTCCGCCCTGAATTCAGACAGCATTCAGTGTAGATCGGAATTCTCCCCGACTATTTCCATGTAGAGGAATAGCTTCAGAACAGACCTCTGCTCAGGTGACAAGTACTCGAGGATGTCCTCTCTGTTAGAAGGGAAGTCTATCTCCTCCCTATAATAGTTTTTATACAGAGGTTCTAGGATGGTGTTGGCATTCAAGTTCTCGTCCTCTACCTGTTATAAAGTGGTCTGAAGAGGCTGTTTCTTTTGGAGCTTTGGTGTGGTGAGAGAAAGGGATGTACAACGTGTGATCAATAATTTCCAGGATTGAGACTGCATCACGTAAAGTATTCAAAATAATAAAATCATTTTATAAGGACCTTACAGATAAAACATTTATCAACACATAGAAAAATAAATTGATCACACAGACGTACGCGCTCACGTTTTTTGAATTTATAAGCTCGAGTATATCAGAAGATTTTTTAACTTCAGTATGGACTGTATTGAAAAACAGCGAGTCTGCATAGAGATTTGCTTTATATTAGGGAAAACACAGCTTTCGAATCATTTCAATGTTCAAGCAGGCTTTTAAAGAAGATGCCCTATCACAATCGAGGACATTTGAATGGTTTGCACGATTTAAAGCTGGTCGAACAAGCGTCAAGGATGATCTACAAACTGGCAGACCTTTATCGATAAGAAACCCCGAAAATGCACTCAAAATCAAGTCATTGATCAAAGAAAACCCAAGAATAACTATCAGAGAGCTATCAGAAGACTTGGATATCTCTTTTGGAACATGCCAAACCATCATAAAGAATGATCTGCATCTTAAACGATCCCCGGCTAAATTTGTGCCACCTCTTTTAACGAATGAGCAGAAAGATCATCGCAAAGAAACGTGCAAAAACATGGTAGGAATGTTTAATCCGCATTAGCTCAAAAATGTTATCACGGGAGATGAAACATGGGTGTACGGATATGATCCCGAGACTAAGAGGCAATCAAGCCATTGGCTAGAGCCTGGGGAACCAAGATTAAAAAAAAAACAGGATGATCAAATCGAAGCTTAAGTGTCTTCTTATCACTTTCTTTGATGTAAAGGGATTAGTACACTATGAATTCGTAACCGAGGGCCAGACCATTAATCAACATTACTATCTTGATGTATTGCGACGTTAACGTGAGGCTGCGCGTCAGAAACGATTCGAAAAATGACATCAGAAAAATTAGCTCTTATCATGACGATGTACGGCTATATACGGCCGTCACTGTACAACTCTTACTGGCTAAACACGGATTTGCTTTATGACCCCAGCCACTCTATTCTCCTGACTTTGCTCCCAACGATTTTTCCTTTATCCTAAAATTAAAAAAGTATTGAAAGGACGTCGATTTGACTCAATACCTGGAATAAAGGAGAATACGAAGAATATTTTGAAAAGCCTGAAAGATGAGGTTTTTCAGAGGTGTTTTGATACTTGTAAAAAAAGATGGAACAAGTGCATAGATAGTGACGGTGATAATATTGAGAAATTTTAAATAAAACTTTATTATACTTTTTTGTATTTCTTTAAATATCTAGCAATCCTGGAAGTTATTGACCACACTATGTATATTGCTGTTCATGCTAGTTGACACAGGAAGATACTGGCTCATAAAAAATCCCAGTGGGTTCTAATAAAACA
>CP092873.1:64650700-64678929 GCA_030710605.1 Cordylochernes scorpioides | reverse complement strand
TATTGAATTTATGGATTCTTCATGGAAAGTGCTTGGTTAGAGCAGCTAGAGGCAACGACGTGAGTTTTTTTTTTTTTTTTCAGAATTCAAACTCTTGGCGAAATGTCTTAAAAATTCCAATACTATAAAACTACCCGCTTAACCTAAATATACTTAGTCTAGCCATAAATATTGTTACAAAACCAAATCAGTGATAAAAAAGTTAATTTTACCGCGTTAAGTATTCAAAATACAGTAGTTGTTATTTGAATATCTCGTGCACACGTGCTTAGAAAAAAAAACAATGGTTGCCTGTAAAGTCGGTTTTACGGGCGAAGATTTTACGTGACAACGGTAGAATATTTATTGATATGAATATAATTAAATTGCACAATAGGAACAAGGAATTGAATGAAAATAAGAATTGCACAAATTTTAACTATAGAAATATATTTTGTTTACTAAAACATTGTACATGTAAACTTAAACTTAACTAATTCCTATTTGAGTGATTTTGTTGAGGATAGGACGATGATAGGACTTGCATAAATGGAAGGCGCGGTGAGACCAAACGTTCACTGATAGGATCCAGAGGCGGTAGACCTGGAGGTATGTCAGGATATGAGAAGCCGTTGACCTTTGCGAGAGTAGGAAGCTTACGCTTATTCAGTGATTGTCTACAGGTGTTGCAAGACTTTGTATAATCCTCCTTGCCTAGCTGCCGATTTTCCTTAACGTACCAATCCGAGATTACCTTCAGTTGTAGTGCAGTGATGGTTTTAAGGTCATTCTTGAACCACAATCTGTCACAAACCGAGCAAGCATGGCCAAAATCGTTGTCCAGGAAAGTAGATTGAAATCTCCGTATTGACGATGACCATTTGGTATACCAGGTGGATTGTTCCAGTTGTATTGCTGTTTGGCTTGAAGAAGTAGTCGGTTGTACATCAGTCCGAGAAGATGCTGCTCTACGTTGTCGGAATGCACGTTGCCGTTGAGCGTTAGTTAGGGGAACGCTCGTTCTCTCCGCCACGACAGGAACGCTTGTTCTCTCCACCACAGAACAAGACGTTGAAGCAGGTGACTCTGACGTACCGCTGGTGAGGGCTATGTTAGCAGATTTACGTAGCTTGAACCTGCGTTGCCTCTCCGCAGCCGCTTTTGCAAAGGCTCTTACTTGTTCAGGAGTTCTGGTCAATGCTTTTCGTAGTCTGTACTCACGTTGTCGCTGAGCATTCGTTCTGGCGGTAGAGGTGGTGTGTGGAACAACGAAAGGTACTGCAGACGTTGACGGCACGATATCCTCCGTCTCCATTGAAGTACTGGAAGTTGAAGGCACCGTTTCCATTGTTTTGAGAGTGGTGATTCCTGTTGAACATTTGAAATTGAATGGATGAATTTTTAATTTTAAAGAATCAATTTGAAAATCAAAACACTTATTCAGATCGAAGGTTCAAATTTTTGCTAAATAAATTTGAAACTATTTAAAATTTGTAAAATAATAATTAATTAATTAATTAATTTTAAACTAATAATTTACTTAACACTATCAACATTTATCAATAGTATGACATAACCTATAAACTCAGTTTCTCAACTTTTGTGTCAATCTAGCAATTAATCAATCAATCATAGTTTACGATAATGAAATATCAGTGTACAATTATTTACCTTTATTGTTGTAGTTGTTGTAAATGACGAATCTAAGCACTCCACATTTTCACTACAGACACAGCTGACGATACTTTAACCACACGTGTGAACTTGTATTATGACGCTTTCTTGTTTTTCCAACGCCAAGAACGTTCGAGAAAGACAAAGACAGAGACAAGCATGCGCCGATTCAATGCGCCTAATTCTCTAGCGCTGCGTTCGGTGACTCATCGTAACGTTACCGGGCGTTACACTTTTTCATAAGTGACTCCCAGCCGCAACCTAATTTAAGACGTTGTCACGTCAAAATCGAAATATATTTGTTTTTTGATAATGGGTTTGGGTATTAAAGAAACCCGTATAGCTGTAATAGCCTTTAACAAGGTAGGCCAAAATCTTTCACCCTTTTTAAACTTTTACGAAATTTGAATATTACGCGTCAATTTGTTTATCGAACCATTGAAAGGTTCAACAAGGCTGGCACTATTAATGACCTTGAAAGATATGGTCGACCGCGCGTGCAACGGACGCAAGCAGCTATAAAAGCCATTCGCGAAAGAATTCATCGAAATTCACGCTGCAAACAAAATATATTAGCAAAGCAGATGAATTTAGCTCCAAGAACCGTTTCCAAGATAATCAATGAGGACCTTGGACTGAGAGCTTTCAAACGACGCACAGGTCATTTGATAACCTCTGCTCTTAGAGATATTAGAAGGGTAAGATCAAAAATATTGTTGGCGCGGCATGATGGTCGGTGGCATGAGAGAATCCTTTTCATAGACGAGAAAATTTTCACCGTCGAAAAAATTATTAATCGTCAAATTGATAGGATATATGCTCATAGCTCTCTAGAAGCTTCTTTGAAAGTCAGGAAACTTGAAAAAAGTCACCATTCTTCTTCTGTCATGGTTTGGTGGGGAGGTAGCTACCAAGTTGTAACAGATCTCCACTTCTGTGCCAAAGGGGTAAAAACTACAGCTAAAAACTATCAAGAAGATATTTAGAAACAAATAGTAAAGCCTCTGAATACACAAACATGGTTAATGGAGAATATTGGATATTTCAACAAGATTCAGCTCCTGCTCACAAAGCTGAGTCAACTCAACAATTGTTGGAGACGAATGTTCCGGAGTTCATATAAACCAATGAATGGCCCTCTGGAAGCCCTGATTTAAACCCCTTGATTACAGCTTGTGGGCATATTTAGAGGAGAAGGTGTGCTCTAAAAGTTATCATAATTTGGATAAATTAAAATCAGAATTGGTGAGAGCAATGAAAGAAATACCCTTAGAAAAGGTGCGTGCCGCCATAGATCAGTGGCCCGAATGTTTGAGATCCTGTGTCAAAAATAAGGGAGGATATTTTGGATGATTGTAAATATTTAAAATCTATGTCCTATTGGCTAATAAAATATGTATTTATATCCCATTAGTTTTTGTTCATTATCATTTAATTTATAAAATTGTTTGTAACAGAATTTATGGCTAGACTGTGTAATTGTTTTATTAAATTTTAATATTCTTAGGATATGTGAGGAGACAAAACAAAACTGATACTTTTTAGAAGTAAAGTCAAACTGATTTCTACCTGTGACCCCTCACTCCAACTTATCCTGTTATAGCTAGTGAATTTTGCATTAAAAACCTTTTTGTATATTGAAATAAAATCAACAACAACAACAACAAAAAGCCTTTATTTAGGGTCACTGACCCTATACAGGATTCACCAGAGGTATGCATAAGAACAAAGCAATGAGACAAAGGAAACGACGATATAGACAGAAGAGAAAAAAAAAAGAAAGAGAAAGAGGGAAGCAAGAAAAACAACACAAAAAGAGTAGCAGTAAGAAAGTGAGGAATGAGTGTCACTTGGCCTTCTTCTGAGATATGGACTTGTGGAAACCATAAAACGCCGTAGCAATATACTTATTCTGGGTCATATTGTCAATTATTGATGGAAGTGAAGCAGAGAATTGCCCAGTTTTGAGCATAAGGGTTCTTCTTTCTTCTTTCAGAGCAGAGCAATCCAAAATATAGTGGGTGATTTCATTTTTTAGTTTTGAATTACTGAAGGTACAAATCGGGTCCTCAACGCAGAGCATCTTGGTGTGGTTTTCTCTAAAAAAAAAACTTGAAAGTATTCTAACTTGTGCGAGTAGTCTTACAACCGGGAAAGGAAAATCCCCTAAAAGGTATCCCTCCGTCATGAAAGATATGTGAATGTCTTGGTAGTGAGAGTATAGCTTAGATTTATCCATTCTTGTAAGGTCGTTTTGTATAGATTGGTGTTTTTAAGAGCCCTGTAATCGCGCTCCTCAGCGTTTCAGGATCATCACAGGAAACAAGTGCAGTGGATCCATTATATGGAAATAAAATCATGAAAATATAAAAAAATGTATTTTTTTTAACAATTCAACAATTAAAAATTCGAAAGGAAAATCACTTAACGACGGGAATTAAGAGTCATTGTTCCACAATTAGCTCAGCTATCGAGATGGGAGACTGCATAAAGCGATCCAAGCAAGTGCCATACCAAAGGCCACCAAACGTCGATGAAATATTGCGCAAATATTTCGAGGAAGAACTACGATTCCTGGGATCCAGACAGGACCCAGAGCCCCGGCGACCTACACGGGTGACATTTGGAGCCCGACTCCTGGTCCGAACCTTCGAGGCGGACGAGGCGGCCAACGTGAACCGCGGCCATTACACCATGGCGGAAGACTCCCTCTTCACCCCCGGGAAGGAATACGATGTCCCGGCGTGTCCACCACCGTCCCCAAGGAGGAGATTCTGGAGCCGACGCCAGACCTCTACTGGAGTCCCAGTTAGACTTGAGATGGCCGCCCTCAAGCTGGGCAAGGTCTACGTGTAATTGGTAGACCTGTACCTCCGCCCTCCCCTTCACTACCATTGCTCTCGTCAACTACAACCATCCTACTATTGGCTCCTTTTCTTGTCCCCAACTTCCTCGGCCTCCCCATGCCATCTCCTTGGCCTCCTCATGCCACCTCCTTGGCCTTCCCATGCCACCTCCTTGGCCTTCCCATGCCACCTCCTTAGCTTCCCCATGCCACCTCCTTGGACTCCCCTTGCCACCTCCTTGGCTTCCCCATGCCACCTCCTTTGACTCCCCTTGCCACTTCCTTGGCTCCCCCTGCCACCTCCTTGGCTTCCCCATGCCACCTCCTTGGACTCCCCTTGCCAACTCCTTGGCTTCCCCATGCCACCTCCTTGGCTTCCCTATGCCACCTCCTTGGCCTCCCCATGCCACCTCCTTGGACTTCCCTTGCCATCTCCTTGGCTTCCCCATGCCACCTCCTTGGACTCCCCTTGCCATCTCCTTGGCTTCCCCATGCCACCTCCTTGGCTTCCCCATGCCACCTCCTTGAACTCTCCTTGCCACCTCCTTGGCTTCCCCATGCCACCTCCTTGGCCTCCCCTTGCCACCTCCTTAGCCTCCCCTTGCCATCTCCTTGGCTTCCCCATGCCACCTCCTTGGCTTCCCCTTGCCACCTCCTTGGCTTCCCCATGCCACCTTCTTGGCCTCCCCTTGCCACCTCCTTGGCTTCCCCATGCCACCTCCTTGGCCTTCCCATGCCACCTCCTTGGCCTCCCCTTGCCACCTCCTTGGATTCCCCATGCAACCTCCTTGGCCTCCCCTTGCCACCTCCTTAGCCTCCCCTTGCCATCTCCTTGGCTTCCCCATTCCACCTCCTTGGCTTCCCCTTGCCACCTCCTTGGCTTCCCCTTGCCACCTCCTTGGCCTCCCCATGCCATCTTTGGCTTCCCCATGCCACCTCCTTGGCCTTCCCATGCCACCTCCTTGGCCTCCCCTTGCCACCTCTTTGGCTTCCCCATGCCACCTCCTTGGCCTCCCCTTGTCATCTCCTTGGCCTCCCCTTGCTATCTCCTTGGCTTCCCCATGCCACCTCCTTGGATTCCCCATGCCACCTCCTTGGCCTCCCCATGCCACCTCCTTGGCTTCTCTATGCCACCTCCTTGGCTTCTCCATGCCACCTCCTTGGTTTCCCCATGCCACCAACATCTCGGCACCCCCTTACAATTAAAATGTTATGAATTGAATAAAATAAAATATTGGGGAAAATATCTTTTTAAATGTTTCCTAAAAACATATTTCACAGGGTTATTCAACGACCATTTACTGTTTACTAAAACAAAAATGTAAATTCTTAAATCAGAGTAATTCAATAGTAGAGCGGTATGAGAGACAGATAGATTAAACTAACGAAACTGATAAAGAGTTCACCACTGATGAGCCAGGCCTCTCTGTTTTCCTTCTCATTACAGAAACGGCAGTAGAAAGTTGTTTTAATTATAAAAGGAACAATTGCGCTAATAAATAGTTTCAAATATCATGTAAACATCTTGTTTGGCGTCTAGGGTCATGATGCGCTAACTTCCTGCACGAAAGCGAAGTCAAGTTTATGTTGCAGCAAACAAAAGGAGTGCTCCAAAAATGGTTAAAAGGGTATGAGCTTGTGGCAAGGTGCAACCATTGGTACGAGACCTTTGGTCTTACTAAAGTTTATTTTTATCTGTCTGGAACTGTTCTCAAATGTTTAGAGAACAACGAAGAAAGCATACAGACTTGGAAGGAATTCACATCTCAATTAGAGAATGTGTTCGGAAAAAAAAGAAAATTCTAAATTGCAAGCGGAGAAGAAACTTAAAACACGGGCGCAGTTGAAAGATGAAAGTACCGAATTTTACATCCTGGATGTCCTGTGCTTGTGCAAAGAGGTTGATCCTCAAATGAGCGAGGAAGATAAAATCTCGCACCTCATGAAGGGGATAGCTGAGGAGCTTTATCAAGCACTCCTACCGAGGGATGTACAGAGCACCGAGCAATTCATTATAGAATGTCGCCGTGTCGAAGCGCTCCGTTGTAGGCGAGTTACCCCAGGTACGAGCGCCTACCAAATGTAGCTTCTCTATGTGACCAGGATGATGGAGATCTATCTTCACTGATCCGAAAAATTGTCCGCGAGGAGATACAGCAAGCATTGGGCTCTCCTCAAGAGGTGCCTAAAATCGCTGCCATTGGGAATTTAGTGAAGGAGGAGATTATAAAGACCTTGGTACCCATATCAAATTATTCCCCTCAAGCACCCAGGCCGGTATTAAATCCTAGATTCGAGGTTCAACCTAGAACTGCCCCTTCCTACAACTCAGTATCAGAAACCAGGAAGAAGACGTGACACCAATGAATCGCGGACAACTGAGGGAAAGCCAGGTCACGTCGTTCGCTATTGCCGCGACAGGAAGAGACACAATGAGGAAAGGAGAAATGAATATTTCCAAAGAAAGAAAGATGCAATGGTATTCTACAACTCTTGAGCCGAATCTCAGGAGCCCAATGACGAATCATCGAGGAAAAATTTCAGTCGCTACCGAAGCCCTACCCCATATCCCGGTCGAAGCAGACAACATTTCTCACCTAATAGAAGATCTAGCTGGTCGCCCCGCTATGAAAACTAGATGATAGACCATATTAGGAGGTGAGGCCGCAAAGTTAGAAAATCCTCCCTTGCCGACCACAGTATAAATAAGAAAAAACTACATTGACGTAAACATAGACCTACCAAGCCCTCATGAAGAAGATATCTCTACTGAAAGAAGACATCCACCGCAGACACCTGAAAATATCCCTGGACCTAGTACTAGTTATTGAGACTGACGACGTAAGTCTCCTGCTGAGCATCAAGTCGATTCTCTTTATAGGAGGAGGCTATGTGGCGAAGAAATAATTTATATTTTATTATTTAATTTAATTATTCAATGAAAATATTTTAAACATATTTTTATTATTTTATCTTTGTTAAATCATCATTTAGTTACCTAGCTTGCTTGCTCGATATTCTCTATCTGTAGATAGTTGGGTTGATAATTGTCGACTGGTGACGTCATCAATAAATACTTTCACATCTTAAGATATTCCTAGACTTGATTTCTACGCTACAATATTATTAAATCAGTCTAATTCAATAGTAGAGCGGTATGAGAGAGGAGCTGCAAGGAGGGTTCACCACTGATGAACCAGGCCTCTCTGTTTTGTTTTTCTATTTCAAAAAAGACAGTAGGAGGCTGATTTATTAACGAAATAACAATTGAGCTAATAAGTAGTTTCAAATATCATGTAGACATCTTGTTTGGTGTCCAGGATGGTGATGCGAAAACTTCCTGCAGAAAGGGAAGTCAAGTTATGTTGCCGCAAACAGCAGCAGAGCTCAAGACTTCTCTGACAATTAGGGAGGCTACGCACATAGAGGGTGACAATCTGGGGACCTATAGATGTTATATGGTAGATATTATAACTTTTGACAGCTTGTTGTAGAGGGCAAGCGAAGTATCACCATCAGAGTCGTGTGGACAAAGTGAAGATTGCTCTTTGTCCTACTATCGATATGACCAGGAGATCTCAACAACTCATTCAAGGTGAAGATAGTCAAGATGATTTCTCTCTTTTTAGTTTCAGCGGTCAAAGTTTATCGATGGCCGCAAAGTAGTTTTTTTCTTATTCAAAATATCCATTTGTGAGCGTGACTTATATTTGAATCTCTGGTGACTGTTCTGTGTTAAGTTCTAAGATAAATGGCTAGCCTTTATAATTCGAAACCTACTCCTTAATTTAGGCGTTATTTCCCACAATAGGCATTGATAATGGTTGCCAGCTATTCCAGGACTAAGACGATTGGAGATATTGAAAACGGAATTTGCTTTTGCAAGGAATGTAGGAACCAGAGAGAAAAATCTCGAGTCATCAGACCAAGAGTTTGTGCTGTAAGTAAATGAACTTCTAAACACAAAACAGGAACAGGTGTCAATGGATTAGGGGCGCTAGAAGTCAGAATTGCTACTCTCAGCTGATATTGTTGTTGATGTCGTGTCCAATAAATAGCCTTAGATATCCCCATTCATCTCTATCATAGCAGTTGCAATGTTCTCTAACTTTAGTGTGTAAAGCTGCTGTTTTGGGTCCTTGTCAATTTTCTGCTGCTGTTGTTGTTGTCGTGTCCAATGAAGAGCCCCAGATGTCTCCATACATCTCTATCACAGCAATGTCCTCTATCTTGGGTGTGTAAAGTTGTTGTTCTGGGTCCATGTCGATTTTCTGCTGCTGTTGTTGTTGTCGTGTCCAATGAAGAGTCTCAGATGTCCCCATGCATCTCTATCACAGTTTTAATAAATTTTAATATTTTTAGATGTGTGTAGACAAAACGAAACTGATATGTTTAGAAGTACACTCAAACTGTTTTCTACCTGTGACCGCTCACTCCAACTTATCCTGACATAGCTAGATAATTTTTCAATAAAAACCTTCTTTGTATATTATAATATAAAATCATGAAAATAAAGAATTTTTGAGTTTTTAACAATCGAAAAATATAAAATTCAAAAAGAAAATCACTTAGCGACGGGAATTAAGGACCATTGTTCCACAATTAGCTCAGCTATCGAGATGAGAAACTGCATAAAGCGATCCAAGCGAGTGCCATACCAAAGGCCACCAAACGTCGACGAAATATTGCGCAAATATTTCAAGGAAGAACTACGATTCCTGGGATCCAGACAGGACCCAGAGCCCCGGCGACCTACACGGGTGACATTTGGAGCCCGACTCCTGGTCCGAACCTTCGAGGCGGACGAGGCGCCCAACGTGAACCGGGGCCATTACACCATGGCAGAAGACTCCCTCTTTACCCCCGGGCAGGAATTCGACGTCCCCGGCGTGTCCACCACCGTCCCCAAGGAGGAGATTCTGGAGCCGACGCCAGACCTCTACTGGAGTCCCAGTTAGACTTGAGATGGCCGCCCTCAAGCTGGGCAAGGTCTACGTGTAATTGGTAGACCTATACCTCCGCCTTCCCCTTCACTACCATTGCCCTCGTCAACTACAACCATCCTACTATTGGCTCCCCCCCCTTGTTCTCAACTTCCTCGACCTCCCCTTGCCACCTCCTTGGCCTCCCCATGCCACCTCCTTGGCCTCCCCATGCCATCTCCTTGGCCTCTACATGCCACCTCCTTGGCTTCCCCATGCCACCTCCTTGGCTTCCCCATGCCACCTTCTTGGCTTCCCCATGCCACCTCCTTGGCTTCCCCATGCCCTCTCCTTGGCTTCTCCTTGCCACCTCCTTGGCTTCACCATGCCACCTCCTTGGCTTCCCCATGCCACCTCCTTGGCTTCCACTTGCCACCTCCTTGGCCTCCCCATGCCACCTCCTTGGCCTCCCCCACCACCTCCTTGGCCTCCCCATGCCACCTCCATGGCCTCCCCCACCACCTCCTTGGCCTCTCCATGCCACCTTCTTGGCTTCCCTCCCCCTTGCTACCTCCTTTCCCCCCATGCCACCTCCTTGGCCTCCCCATGCCACCTCCTTGGCCTCCCCATGCCACCTCCTTGGCCTCCCCTTGCCACCAACACCTCGTCCTCTCCTTACAATCAATATGTTATGAATTGAATAAAATGGAATATTGGGGAAAATATCATTTGAAATGTTTCCTTAAAAACATATTCCACAGGGTCATTTAACTACCATTCACTGTTTACTATAGCAAAAATGTATTTATTAAATCAGGCTAATTCAATAGTAGAGCGGTATGGTAGATTAAACTGACGAAACTGCTGGGAGGATTCACTACTGATGAGCCAGGCCTCTCCTTTTTTTTTCATTGCAGAAATTGCATTAAGAGGCTATTTTATTCATATTAATTGCGCTAATAAATAGGTTCAAATATCATGTGGACATCTTTTTTGATGTCCAGGATCTTTCAAGCATTGATAATGGTTGCCAGCTATTCCAGGACTAAGATGATTGAATATGGTGAAAACGGAATTGGATCTTTTGTAAGAAATGTTGGGAAAAGAGTGCAAAAGCTCGAGTCATAAGAACATGAGCTGGTTCCGTAAGTAAATGAGTTGATAAACACAAAACAAGAGAAGGTTCCAATTGATTAGGGGCACTAGAAGTTAGGATTGCTACGCTCAGCTGACATTCTGATGTTGTTGTGTCCAATGAATACCCTCAGATGTCCCCATACATCTCTATCACAGCAATGTTCTCTATCTTGGATGTGTAAAGCTGCTGTTCTGGGTCCATGCCAATTTTCTTTTGTTTTTGCCGTGTCCAATGAAGAGCCTTAGATGTCCCCATGCATCTCAATCACAGCAGTCGCAATGCCCACTATCTTGGGTGTGTAAAGCTGCTGTTCTAGGTCCATGCCAATTTTCTGTTGTTGTTGTCGTGTTCAAAGAAGAACCTCAGATGTACCCGTACATCTCTATCACAGCAGTCGAAATTTGGAAAATTGGTGCCATTACCACGTTAGTCACCTTGGACCATAATTTGGATGAATATTCCAAGGGTCCAGGGGGGACCGGTGTGGTCGGACTTCTACCCCCCATTCAGACCTCCTGATGAAGATACCTCTTCCAGTACTTTGGTGTTATGGGAAAAGTAAGTCCCTCGGTATCCCAACTTGTAGAATTCTTTTCAACTATTTCCCCGAGAGAAAAATGCTGAAACGCTCTCTACTCCAGCCTTCCTAAAAAATCGAGAAATTCCGATTTATTATTAAAACCTTTTATTCAACTTGCCTACATGTTTTTTGATAAATATCGTTTTAAAATATCAATTTTACAATTTTTAGTGTTTAGGGCTTTTTTTTAACAAGTGTACCAAATATGAGACTTCAAATCATAAAAATTCATCAAAATTTGAAAGGAAATAAAGAAATTAGAAAATTCCCAACCACCTCGACCACCTAAATATATGAACTTTTGTCGAATTGCATAGTCAACGGGCTTGAAAAATGTTCAAATATCAGACCTCAGGTTCAATGTGAGTTTATTGAAATTTCTCATTAGATTTATTGACAGACAGATATAGAAGTAAGTTAAATTAAATCTTTTAAAATAAAATCATAAGCTCGATTTTAGGAATATATGCCAAGCTCTTTTTTTTTCTTCTCTCCCCCTATTTAATAACCATGTTTTTTATTGTTACTTTTGTTCTTATTAGTATTTATACTCTCTTTCACTCGAAGAAATTGTAAAAGATCAAAAGGTCATATTAAAACTTTTAGTTATTGTTGTTGATTGAAGTTTCAAAATCAAAGATTAGGTAGTGCGTGTAAGTTATGCCAAGCTATTCCTTTCTTCTTTACCCCTATTTTATATACTGTAAATAACATTTCCGTTTATTGTTACTTCTACTGTTATTCACATGTATATACAATGTTCTATATTCTGAGAATCTGTATAAGAAAATAATTACCTTTTAGTTATTGTTGTTGATTGAAGTTGCAAAATCACAGGCAGATAGATAGAGAGAGAGATTGAGATTGAAACAACCTTTATTATTCGCCCATATAAAATTATATAGAACCAATTAAAATAAAAAATATATTACAGAGTTATAAATGAAAATAATAAATATATATAAATGTATAAATATTTACATCAGACATCTCTGAAGAGACATCTGAATCATGTCAAATGCTTAGAGCCGCCCTGGGTTCAGAAAGGCCCGTTCTTATAAAGGAATTTTTATTCCCAACGTGCTCAATTGCACCGCCGAGGAATTCTAGAAGTGGTTCTCTGTCAGAGCGGAATAGAACCGCGGACACCACTAAATCATCATCAACCTCAAACACATAGAGAGGGCTAGAATAGAGTTAGCGTTTAGGTGTTCGAAATTTTTTTCCAGCCGCTTCCTCTCCTGAATGGCCTGAGAGAGATGTCTTGGTCCGCGGGGGTAGCAGACTGGATGGATGATTGAGTCATGGCTTGAATCTCTTCTGCAGGAGCCGCTAATGGCTCAGTATTGGTCGAGGAAGGCTCTGGTCGTGATGGCATTTGGCTGGTGCTCGGCGCCGGAACAGGAAGCTCGGGGGCTGGAGTCTCGTCAGGACGGACAGGGAAGTTCGCCCCGGGCGAAGGCGCGGCAGGGCTGGAGGGTGTTGAGGGGGTCTGCTTGATGGGTGCAGACAATTCCGCAGCTGGTGTTGAGAGGGCGGAGTTGTTGGAGGGTATGGGCTTGGATGAGGGAGGCCTCGACACCGGGCCCTGCCTTCTTTTCCTTGATGTTTTCAGCTCCAGATTTTTTAGAGCGCTTGTTGTGGGGATAGACTTGAGGGTGAGGTCTTCCTGCTGAACATTGGATGCCCTTGATGGAGGTGGGACTGTCTCCACAGCAGCAGTAGGTGAGGTCTGTTGGGGTCTGTGGTCAGCAGGTGCAGGTGCTGCAGCCGGCATGGTATTCGAGGTGGAGGGTGGCTTGGTCCAGCCTTGTGTGCGGGCAGCAGGAGCCTCCACATGGAGCACAAACTTGTCCTCCTGGACACCAGTCTTACGAGGACAGTTTGCGCGTTTGTGTCCCTGCCTATGGCACAGGGAGCACTTGATTCATAGGTCACATAGAAGTGTGTGACCACTCCCTTGGACTTGACATCCAGCCGGGCAGGGATATGGGAGATCTTCCCTCCGTCGCGCAGAGTGATAAAGGCCTCGCGTCGAGCATCAGCACAGAAGGAGTCTTCGAGCTGCATCATCTTCTGGATAATGGACGTGACCTGTCCATAAGGCCGTAGAGCAGCGACGAGGTCAGCGTCCTCCACGAATAAGAGCACATTACCGAGCCCTATTCGCTCGGCCCTTTTTCTCAGAGGGACCGCCCGCAAAGTGGCACCCTCGATGTCGAGGCCTTCCTCTATCAGCTTGTCTGCGAGTTGCACGCTGGAGAGGCCGGCCAGGATGTGCCCCTCCATCTTCATCATCTGGTAGACGGTGTCCTTGCCCAGCTTGGCTTCCAGCGCCCGGAAGTACTGCTCCTGGGTGAAGTCTGGGCAGAACTCCAGGTAGACACACTGGTCCGCCTGCCCTGCTACCGACCTGGCTCGGAAGGTAGCCTGATTCTTCCTGGTGGTCTGGCATTCATGCACCTTGCTGGGTCTTAGCGTGGCACGTGGCCTGGTGCTGTCGGGAGGGATTCTCGGTGTCTGGATGCATCCCTTTTTTTGTCCCCGAGTTGGCGTGGTAAGATTCATGTGGCCTCTTTTTACAGACGCCCACTGTGGTGAGTTTCCGAGAACCTCGTCTTCTTGTTCCGCGCAGTTAGCCCAGTTGCGGCGCGAATATGCATTCTTGCCGTCGGCCGCCGGCTCAAAATTTGCATTCTTGTTATTATTTAAACCAGAATAGCTTTCAGCCAATTCTGAATCTTTTGCCGATATTTCGGCCGTGAATTGAAATTTTTGGATGGAGTTTGTTCGGACTTGCAGCCTGTTTTGTTCGCTTTCAGTCAACACACCAAAGGAGTTAGTGATATCCATTACCTCCATCCCAGCAGCAGAAAACGCGAAGCTTGCACGCCGCGCGGCCGCTCGGCCGAGAGAGAGTGTATGTACAGGAGAAAATTCATATCAGATAGGAAATAGTGGTACAGTAATAGACAATGCAGTAGAATCAATTAGCAACGAAAGCATGCAAACGCACATGAATTGTGTTTTACAGTCGTATTAAAATAGGACTAAAAATCGTATAATGGCATAAAAGTACTCGTATTACCTAAACATATTTATATCAATAAATTTTTATAAATCCAGATGTAGACAAACAAAACTGATACTTTTTAGAAGTACAATAAAACAGATTTCTATCTGTGACTGCTCACTCCAACTTATCCTGATATAGCTAGAGAATTTTGTAATAAAAACCTTTTTTTATATAAAATAAAATAATAAAAATATAGTAAATTTAAGTTTTTAACAATTAAAAAATAAAAATTGGAAAGGAAAATCACTTAGCAACGTGAATTAAAGACCATTGTTTCACAATTAGCTCAGCTATCGAGATGGGAAACTGCATAAAGCGATCCAAGCGAGTGCCATACCAAAGGCCACCAAACGTCGACGAAATATTGCGCAAATATTTCGAGGAAGAACTACGATTCCTGGGATCCAGACAGGACCCAGAGCCCCGGCGACCTACACGGGTGACATTTGGAGCCCGACTCCTGGTCCGAACCTTCGAGGCGGACGAGGCGGCCAACGTGAACCGGGGCCATTACACCATGGCGGAAGATTCCCTCTTCACCCCCGGGCAGGAATTTGACGTCCCGGCGTGTCCACCACCGTCCCCAAGGAGAAGATTCTGGAGCCGACGTCAGACCTCTACTGGAGTCCCAGTTAGACTTGAGATGGCCGCCCTCAAGCTGGGCAAGGTCTACGTGTAATTGGTAGATCTGTAAATCCGTCCTCCCCTTCACTACCATTGCCCTCGTCGATCTCAATCATCCTACTATTGGCTCCTCCCCTTTTCCCCAACTTCCTTGTCCTCCCAAAGCCACCTCCTTGGCCTCCCCATGCCACCTCCTTGGCTTCCCCATGCCACCTTCTTGGCTTCCACTTGCCACCTCCTTGGCCTCCCCATGCCACCTTCTTGGCTTCCACTTGCCACCTCCTTGGCTTCCCCATGCCACCTCCTTGGCCTCCCAAAGCCACCTCCTTGGCCTCCCAAAGCCACCTCCTTGGCCTCCCCTTGCCCCCTCCTTGGCTTCCCCATGCCACCTCCTTGGCCTCCCAAAGCCACCTCCTTGGCCTTCCCATGCCACCTCTTTGGCTTCCCCATGCCACCTCCTTTGCCTTCCCTTGCCACCTCTTTGGCTTCCCAATGCCACCTCCTTGGCTTCCACTTGCCACCTCCTTGGCCTCCCCATGCCACCTCCTTGGCTTTCCCATGCCACCTCCTTGGCCTCCCAAAGCCACCTCCTTGGCCTCCCCATGCCACCTTTTTGGCCTCCCTATGCCACCTCCTTGGCCTTCCCTTTCCACCTCCTTGGCTTCCCTATGCCACCTCCTTGGCTTCCCCATGCCACCTCCTTGACCTCCCCTTGCCACCTCTTTGGCTTCCCCATGCCACCTCCTTAGCCTCCCCATGCCACCTCCTTGGCCTCCCCTTACAATTAATGTAATTAATTGAATAAAATTGAATATTTGGGAAAATATCATTTGAAATGTTTCCTAAAATATATATTTCACAAGGTCCTTTAAAACAACCATTTATTCTATACTAAAACAAAAATGTATATTATGAATTCAGTCTAATTCAAGAGTAGAGCGGTATGAGAGAGATATAGATTAAATTGCTATGAGAATTCACCACTGATGAGCCAGGCCTCTCTATGTTTTTTTTTTTCATTACAGATAAGGCAATAGAAGGCTGTTTTAATCATAAAAATAACCATTCAAAGTCTGTTGTACTTAATCAGTCAAATTAGCAACAGTACATATACTGTTTGTGATTGGGGCTCTTGCACAATAATATCACATATATTTTGGATTGGAGAAAGATCTGGTGATCTTGAAGGACAAGGGAACTTGTCGGCATTCTGTAGAATATGTTGGATAACAGCATTTGGATGATGTTAACTAGCTTTGAGTCAAGGATGCTCTGAAGTTGTTACCAGCACCACGTGGAGGATCGCTGTCACATTAATTACAGAAAAGGCAGTAGAAGTCTGTTTTAATCATAAAAATAACAATTGAGCTAATAAATAGTTTCAAATATCATGTAGACATCTTGTTTGGTGTCCAGGATATTGATGCGCTAACTTCCTGCACGAAAGGGAAGTCAAGTGTATGCTGCCTCGGTAATCAGAAGAGCTCAAGACTTCTCTGATAAGGATGGAGGCCGCGCACATAGAGGATCGCAATGTGGAGGCCTATTGATGTTGTCTGGTAGATATTCTAACTCATGATAGCTTGTTGTAGAGAGCAAGCGAAGTATCGCCATCAGAGCCGTGTGGACAAAGTGACGATTGCTCTTTGTCCTACTAACGATATAGCCAGGAGTTCTCAACTTCTCGAATGACGACAGTCAAGATGATTTCTCTCTGTTGAGTTCCATCGGTCAAAGTTTATCGATTGCCGCAACGGAGTTTTTTTCTTATTCAAGGTATCCATTTGTGAACGTGACTTATATTCGAATCTCTGGTGATTGTTCTGTGTAAGTCCTAAGATAAATGGACAGTCTTTATATTCCGGGAGCTTCTACTTAGTTGAGGTGTTATTTCCCACCATAGGCATTTTAGACATTGATAATGGTTGTCAGCTATTCAAGGACTAAGACATTTGTAGATAATGAAAATGTAATTGGAGCTTTTGCAAGGAATGGGGGGATCAGAGTGCAAAAGCTCGAATCATCATAACAAGAGATTTTTCCGTAAGTAAATAAGCTGCTAAACACAAAACAGGAGCGGGTGCCAATGGATTAGGAGCACTAGAAGTCAGAATCGCTACTCTCAGCTGATATTGTTGTTGTTGTCGCGCCCAATAAATAGCCTCAGATATTCCCATGATCTCTATCACAGCAGTCGCAATGTTCTCTATCTTGAGTGTGTAAAGCTGCTGTTTTGGGTCCATTTCATTTTTCTCTTGTTGTTGTTGTTGTGTCCAATGAAGAGCCTCAAATGTCCCCATACATCTCTATCACAGCAGTCGCAATGTTCTCATCTTGGGTGTGTAAAGCTGCTGTTCTGGGTCCATGTCAATTTTCTTCTGTTGTTGTTGTCGTTGCCAAAGAAGAGCGTCAGATGTCTCAATGAATCTCTATCAAAACAGTCGCAATGTTCTCTATCTTGGGTTTGTAAAGCTGCTGTTCTGGTTACATGTCAAATATCTGCTGTTTCTGTTGTTTTCCAGTCCAATTAAGAGTTTCATATGTTTCCATGCATCCCTAGGACAGCAGTCTCAATTCGGAAAATGGTTGAAGTTGCCACGTTAGTCACCTTGAACCAGAATTTGTCAAATATTCCAAGGGTCCAGGGGGGACCGGTGTGGTCGGACTTCTCCCCCCATTCAGACATTCTGATGAAGATACCTCTTCCAGTACTCTGGTGTTAGGGGAAAGTTAGTTCCACGGTATCCCCCAACTTGTAGAATTTGTTTAAACTATTTCCCTGAGAGAAAAATGCTGAAACGCTCTCTATTCCGACCTTCCTAAAATCGGATTTCCAATATTATTTTAAAAATCTTTTATTTAAATTGCCTACATGTTTGTTGATAAATATCGTGATAAAATATTAATATCCTTACACTGCACACCTAGAAAATAGAAATTTTGGTAAATTTTTAAAGTTATTAGGTTTAAACAAGTGTACCAAATTCAAGACTTCAAATCATAAAAAGTCATTAAAAACTGGAAATATATAAATAAATTAGTATATTCCCAAACACCTTGAACACGCAAAATTGTGAAATTTTGTTGACTTGCCTAGACATCGAGCTTGAAAAAAAGTTCAAATTTAAGGATTTTAGGCGCAGTGTGAGTTTATTAAAAGTTTTCACAAGATTTATTGATCCTATATATACCATCTTTTACTCCGAGGATCTGTATAAGACCAAAGTTTTCAATAAAGATTTTTATTTTTGTTTTTGATTAAAGTTTCAAAATTTCAGGTTTGGTAGAGAGAGAGAGAGATTGAGATTGAAACTACTTTATTTCAATGTCCATATAAGATTATATAAGATTAAATACAGAATAAATATAAATATGAATAAATATGATTATATAATGATAAAATATTAATAAATAGATATAAATAGATAAAATAAATGATAAATATACATATATACAGGGTCCATTATGAAAGTAATGTGCATAATGTTATTGTGACCCGACGATAGATGGCAGCACGGTAAAACTGTGGGAAATGTGGTGGAGGGATATGCCCTTTCAATCCATCCGGTCGTCAGTTGAGCTCGAGCAGTGTGAGGGGAGATACATCCCTCCGCTTGAAGTGTGTTTTCAACTTTCGTAACATAGCGCGATGGAGCGTTCGCTTGAACAACGATACACCATAAAGTTTTGCGTGAGGCTTGGAAAAATGCAACCGAAACATTCCAGTTGCCACAAAAAGCCTTCAAGGACGATTGCATTTCAAGATCACAGTATGGGAAGTGGCACAAGGCGTTCAAGGAGGGCCGGGAGGAGGTCGCCGACGAACCCCGTTCAGGACGCCCAACAACGGCCAGAACTGACGAGAACGTGGATCGTGTGCTCGAAGTTTTGCGTACCGACCGTCGATTAAGCCTCCAGCAAATTACTGACACATTACACATGTCCACATTTGTGGTACATGGGATAGTGACCGAGGATCTGCAAATGCGTAAGGTCTGTGCGAAGCTTGTGCCGAAAGTGTTGACGCAAGACCAGAAAGAACTTAGAGTTTTGCGCTGTCAAGAATTGTTGGATTTGATTCAAAATCAACCGGACTTTCTGAACTCTGTAGTAACCGGGGGCTAGCGAACCCCAACAGAGTAGAAGCTCCACGGACAGCTCTGGAACCGGGGGCTAGCGAACCCCATCAGTGTAGAAGCTCCACGGACAGTTCTGGAACCGGGGGCTAGCGAACCCCAGCAGAGTAGAAGCTCCACGGATAGCTCTGGAACCGGGGGCTAGCGAACCCCAGCAGATTAGAGATCCACGGACAGCTCTGGAATCGTGGGCTATCGAACCCCAGCAGATTAGAGATCCACGGACAGCTCTGGAACCGGGGACTAGCGAACCCCAGCAGAGGAGAAGATCCACGAGATGCTCTGGAACCGGGGGCTAGCGAACCCCAGCAGAGAGGAAGCTCCACAGATAGCTTTGGAACAGGGGGCTAGTGAACCCTAGCAGAGTGGAAGCTCCTCGGACAGCTCTGGAACCGTGGGCTAGCAAACCCCAGCAGAGGAGAAGATCCACGAGCTGCTCTGGAACCGGGGGCAAGCGAACCCCAGCAGAGTGGAAGTTTACCAAAACTGGCCTAGGACCTGAATCTGAAGGAATATCAGCAGAGGAAACTCCACAGGCTAGCCTGAGACCGAAGGTTGGTAGAGAATCAGCTGAGGAAACCTCGGGGAAGTTCAAAGCCAACACCAAACCTACAATGATGGCTTCCAAGATGAGCTGAATGTGATCAAATATTATCTTTAAACCTCCTTTTTCCCTTCATATAATCCAAAATATTACGAAATTGAATAATCATTGAACCTGTGGAAGGGAATAAATTGATGGAGAAAATAAAGGAGAAAAGTAACTGGTTTCATAATTATTTTTCAAATATTAGTTTTCAAGGTTATTTTTTACAAAATATTCATTTTTTTCTATGAAAAAAAAAACTAACTAACAAATATGATATCTATTAAAGAGTACTAATGCTATATATCCAGTTTCTTGTTGATTAAAATTTTATTATTTTGATGTTTAATATGAAACTAATTATCATGCGATAAAGAATTTCGAGTATATCGAAACGTGTTTGTACAGGTAATATAAATTTTTTAAATTATAAATCGTATATTTATTTATTTTTGTTATAACTTCAAAACTTGGATTTATTCGTTTTAAAATAATTGACCCATGACCTTGTACTACACTTAACAAGTTAACCCAGCATACTTCCCACTGATGAATCATCAGCAAAAGCTTTACTCTTATCAGACGTAAATGTTAAGCCTAAACGCTTGTTCTACTCACGAACAATGGCAGATTGTGTGTGTGTGTGGAATCGAACTAGCTCTGCGTAACTTATATGGCGCTGAAAAGAAATGGGTCAATAAACAGAAGAACAAAAATGACAATATAAAAATATATAAACAAATTAAGTCGTATATCTTTAAACGAAATATAAACAGAAACTTTGAATGAGAATATCCTTATCTCTATACTAAAGAAATACAAAATCGATGTTTGTTATCGCGTTGCGCAAAATCTACAGGATCGATCATTATGAAATTTCGCATGTAGGTAGCTGAAGATTTCGTTTAACATATAAGCTATTCAAAAAACTACAACGGTTAATGTGCTTTTTTTAAAATATAAAACTAAAATGCATTAGTTCCAGCCTTTTACCGCTTGGCGCTGCACTGGTCGCGACGATAAATGAATTTGATTGGTTAATAAATTTATATTTATTTTGTTTACACGCTGAATGTTAGTTTACACGCTGAATTTTTCAAAAGGTAAGATTATATATATTTATTTAAACTCTTTGGAAATAATATTAATCGATCGTTATCGAATTTATACGCCCCTGGAACCTGGGTTATTTAAATCTGTATTGTGGAATTTCGTGCGTAGGTAGCTGAGGGTAAGGCAATTGTTTGCCATATTAATTTCTACGTGCACAATTTCAAACCCTCAGCAGTTATGGATTACATATAGAGATGAGATGGCAGGTGATATTCTTCATCGTTATCAGCTTCTAGATTCCTTCATCAGGTATAATGATCTGATATATAATGAAACATTGTGTGACATTGAGGATCGTGTCGTATCTATATGTGGGAAGAAGCTGCAGGAATTAGGCTTAGAAGCACCCAGGAGCCATAGATTATGCTGACATTTTGAGAGAACTTGCGTATGATACGGCAGAACTTGAAGATAATGTTCCATCCATGATTCCCAAACTCTTGCCAGAACAAAGAAGAATTTTTGATGCTGTTTTAGCAAGAATTAATTTGTCACAACCCATAATTATTTTTTTAGATGCGCCGGGTGGAACAGGTAAAAGATTTCTTTTGAATCTTCTGTTAGCAATGGTTAGGAAGGAACAAAATATTGCCATTTCTGTTGCTTCCTCAGGGATAGCTGCGACATTGCTTGCGGGCGGAAGGACTGCACATTCAGTGCTGAAATTACCTCTGACTTTTGCAGAGGGCCAGACTGCTGTTTGAAATATACGAAAAAATAGTGATAAAACTTCATTCAGCTTGTTTAATTTATTAGACATATATGTCATAATTTGCCTAATATCCAAGAAGTATAATTTATTTTCGCCAAAATAAGTATTTTAAATTATAAATATGTTAAGCTTGTGTTAAAATGTAAATACAAATTCATCCATCTATAAATACACTGTACAAAATAAACGTGGAAGCCAGCGAGAGTGAATGGTGGAATTATTTTCGAAGCTTACATGCATAACGGTTGCACCCTTCCATTCGATCACTACATATATATAAATGATTATATAGTTAGAAAAAGATATAGGAGGGTTCTACGACAAATCCATATAGAATTTCACTGTGTGAAACCGCAATTACTCAAAAATAAAGATTCGCAATAGATATTTTAAACTCAGATCTTCCCGTTATATAAATCGGTAGTTGACCGTATCTAAAAAATGTTATTTTATAATATACGAGCGTTCCTGTAGTGAACATTTTAAAATGATAAACCTATTCTGAAAGCGCGGGTTTAAGTACGTATATTATTATAATATATCTTATGCGCTCGTTATTGTTAAGCGATTAATCAATCAAAAAGACTTAGAAAAGAGAGCATCTAAATATTATTTAGTTTTTAAAATATTTCTATTCAAAATATTGAAAAAAAAGGAAGTTTGAAAATATTACTATAAAATTAAGGAAAATTCTTGAGTCACATATATATATATATATTTCAGTTTATATTTAATTTTTCGAAAAAATACGGTATAAAATTGTTTAAAAAATCATAGATTTTATTTTGAAGATTGTTTTAATGTTAACTTACCTATTTTCATTCTTTTCTCGCTCTTTTAGCTCAAAAATACTTATATAAAATACTTCTATATTTAAAAGGGTAGCGCTTAAAAAACGTTTCCTCAAATTTGTAGAGAATTGTAGTTTCAATAAGAAAATAGTAGTAAAGGAAGGGGGGCTCGCTTATTTATGATTATTCATAAAGAAATAGTAACTATGGAGGAACAATAACCAGCTAAATTCGAGGTGTTAATTGCTCTTTGGTTCCTTAATTTAAAGTAATTCTGATATTCTTTTGAAAAGACTTTATCAAAAATGGTTTAGTTCATAAATAGACATTATTATTAGCTGTCCAGAACACATTAAAATAAAAGACTTCTCTCCTGTGTACCATCTATTGACCGTCTCAATAAACTAGCTGATGCTCCGACAAAAAACAAGATAATTTAACAAACAATAAAAAATATCAAATATGCGAAATAAACTCTGAGAGAAGAATTACAAAAACAATCACAAGACTCAGAACGAAACACTATAAAGGAATGACAATACATCCAGATGGCACAAGAACCTACAGGACATGCAACAACTGTCCTGGTGTGGAATTAACACCTACTCACATATTCCCATGCCCAGCAATGGCCGAAGCTTTGCAGAAAATTGACATGGACCCAGAGCAGCAGCTTTACACACCCAAGATAGAGGACATTTCGACTGTTGTGATAGAGGTGCATGGGGACATATGAGGCTCTTCATTACACACGACAAAAACAACAACAATAAACTAGCATGTGCAGGTCTGTATAGGGTTCAAAATCAGCTTTGACAAATTCAATAGCTCACCTGGGGATCATGGTTTCGGACCAATGAAACTCGTCAATCCAGAGCAGGCTATCATTTTACGAGATCTACTATGGATTTATGAAATCTTCAGCAGTTTGCCAAAGAGATTGTTAGCTGACAAAGTTGCTAGGCCAAATAATTGATGTAAAATATGAAAAGGATAGATTAGTCTATAAAAAAGGTCAATTTTGCCGTTAAAATTGATGCAAAAACAATCGTTATCTATGATCAGACACGGGTCGTTGATAGAGCCATAAAACAGGTTGGTCAAATTCGGAATGCATATCTGGAGACCATGGTCTCGGATTATGGTCATTCTAGAGATGATTTTGATTTTTTCCAAGCCAAAAATGCTTCAGGAAACTCGAATATACTAGGTTGAAGAACGTATTAATAGATGGGAAGTATGGTATATACGTATATCTGATAATTTAAAACCCCAGTCATTTTACCATGTCCCTGCATATGTCTCACCACCTTGTACCAAACTTATGACTACTGTATAACATGATGTACTGTTAAGAGCCAAATAAAATACGGACTGTATGTCAGACAGACAGAGAAAAACAATGAGATAATACGATTATAGATATTAATAAACGATTGCAGTTAGGCCTAGAGTTAAGAGGAAAGATTTCTATCTCGCATCATTAGCGCTAGGTCAGCGACACCAGAGAACTCCAAGACAAAGGACCCCGGAGTTGAATTCGCTGAAAACAACTTTATTTAGGTCAATGCTCCATCCTCACATTTTATGCTATATCATCAAAGATGGCTTTGTGCAAAGTCGTTTGGACCAATCAAGGCGATTCTTCATCTTCCATGATGTAATGAATGACCAATCAGAATCTCAATAGAGGTCACGTGACATCACCCGACTGGGGAAGTCTGAGTAGCGTCTCCGAGTCTCATCCGTACTAGACGTGTCTTCGGATCCAGCGTAAATCGCGGCGTAAGCTCACTCTCCTCCATGCTCTCTGTCTGTCAGCATCGGTTCCCTTGACCAACCTATCCTGTGTCCTCACTCCTGCCATCACGACTGCAAAATTCACCAATCCAATCCCAACTTCCAGTTGACAGCACCTTCGCTGTCACAACTACCACAGAGCAAACGGAGAATCGGCAAGATTCTCCACAGAGAAAAGAGAGTCGACAGGCTTTCACATCGATTCCACACAGAGAGTCGACAGGATTCACAATCGATTCTCACATATATCTTGATTGTGTTTTATTGGAGAGGAAGAGGACCTACACGAAGACTCAGGATCAAGAACTAGATGACTAAATAAAAAAGCTTAGATGATATATAAAATAAAACATATATTCAAATTAAAAAAATCTAATTCTATGAAGCAAAGGATAATTTGATATTATCCTTATATATAAAATAGAATATTCAAAACTATATTATAGATGCGTTTGATTCTTTTTTAAAATTAAACAATTTCTACTGCCCTTTCTGCAATGAAAAATTAATGGGAGGGCCTGGCTCATCAGTGGTGAACCAGGCCCTCCCATTAATTTTTCATTGCAGTAAGGGCTGTAGAAATTGTTTAATTTTTAAAAATAATCTTACTCGTCTATAATAGTTTCGAATTTTCATAACAGATGGCGCGCTAATGCATCATAATAAATATAATCTCATTGTGAGAAAATATAACAAATGAAGTATTATAAAGTATGCAAATAGGTATTATATGACGTAAGAGTTATCTTACAAGTGACGTCATTTGGGAGGTAATTAAGTGTCCAGGCCAAATATTAGCCGGCATAGTCAGCTGTCAGGAAATTTCAATTTAGTGGCAAAACCATATTTACATAGGGTACTGAGCATATATGTCGAGTGTCAAGGTCAGAGCAAAAAGGATTTCCTTGAAGTTTCTAACCAAGCCAATGAAGATATCCGGAATTAGAGCATTCCTGACATTTCGCCGGCCCCTGTCATTCAGGAAATCTATTCTTCTCTTGTTGACAGTTTACGAGGTTTTAATAGTTTCATTATATTTAAGATAAAATTATGAAAGGTATTTATAATTATAAAAATATTCACCCACATGATAAGAATTTTATTAGAAAAAAAAATAAGTCCGAGAGTTAGAATTGGTTGATGTTTTATTTAAGCCAATTTCCGCTATGAAAGCTATCACTTCTAATAAATAATAAGAAAAAGCTAATTTATTGTAAAAACTCTTCATAATTTTAAAATTCAAGATGACGACGAGACGTGCTTCACGCTCTTCACCATTCTAAAATATCAGATCTTCCTAACTTGGAAACAGGCATCATTGTTATATTAGCTATCTTTGAAATTGGATTGTTTGCCGAAACGCCGAGAATTGAGAAAGATTGAACTGATTCTTAAATAATATTTAGAAATCCTACCCGCGGAAAAACCTTTTCCCCTATATATATGTTGTAATATATTCTAATATATACTTATATATCATATGTAATATAGCTGTAATATAACGAGTTTACAAAGTGGGAAGAGGAGCTTCTTTTATTAGCATGCACACAAGCTTTCGGACATATCGTCCTTCATCAGGTAAGAGTAATAAACGCGCTGAGGATCCATATATACACAAAGCTGAAAAGAAAATTTACATAACTGCAAAAGATAAAAGTATTTAAAGATAAAAATAAGAACCAAATATGCTAAAAAGATTATAGGGATTAAATGCTAATAAATCTGGACTAAGTACATATGCACTATGAATGGTGTTAATCAAGGGCAGGTAAATGCAACCTATGGCTATTCACATAACATATGGTATTGTTCTGGTATATCTATATGCCTGTTGATGCTGTTTGTTTTTATTGACACAAATGCCTCTAGTAAAAGTCTTTGGTACTTATTATTGATATTGTTGTATAGAATGGATGGCTTTGTTAGATTGAATGTATGACCGGTTTGCATAGAATGACTGTAAATAGGGGAATTTAGGTTTTTATTAGAGATGTTTCTGGAATGCTCAACCATTCTGATGGCAACGGATCTACCCGTCTCCCCGACATAAGTGGCATTGCATTGGTCGCAAGAGACGGAATAGACAGTACCACCAGAACGGAGAGAACTCGCATGAAGGGAAGATCTGGTAATGGGGTGTCGGATTAGTGTGGCGATGTTAGGTGGGTTCTGGAAGTATGTTGTAATGCCGTGTTGCCTTAAAAACCTGGCTATGGTGATGGACTGGGGGCAAAAAGGAAGGGAGCAAATATTTCTGTGTATAGCTGGAGCACTGTTGTGGTGAGGGTCATGCATGTGTCTAAGAATGAAGGGGGTCGGGTAGCCGGATTTGGATAAATATGAAAATATTTTAGCCTTTTCTATTGTTTGGAATAACGGGAGGGAACAATGAGTAAAGATACGTTTAGTGAGAGCTCTAACTGTATTGATTTTGTGTGGTGTTGGGCAATGTGACCGGAAGTTTGTGGTCACATTGCCCAACACCACACAAAATCAATACAGTTAGAGCTCTCACTAAACGTATCTTTACTCATTGTTCCCTCCCGTTATTCCAAACAATAGAAAAGGCTAAAATATTTTCATATTTATCCAAATCCGGCTACCCGACCCCCTTCATTCTTAGACACATGCATGACCCTCACCACAACAGTGCTCCAGCTATACACAGAAATATTTGCTCCCTTCCTTTTTGCCCCCAGTCCATCACCATAGCCAGGTTTTTAAGGCAACACGGCATTACAACATACTTCCAGAACCCACCTAACATCGCCACACTAATCCGACACCCCATTACCAGATCTTCCCTTCATGCGAGTTCTCTCCGTTCTGGTGGTACTGTCTATTCCGTCTCTTGCGACCAATGCAATGCCACTTATGTCGGGGAGACGGGTAGATCCGTTGCCATCAGAATGGTTGAGCATTCCAGAAACATCTCTAATAAAAACCTAAATTCCCCTATTTACAGTCATTCTATGCAAACCGGTCATACATTCAATCTAACAAAGCCATCCATTCTATACAACAATATCAATAATAAGTACCAAAGACTTTTACTAGAGGCATTTGTGTCAATAAAAACAAACAGCATCAACAGGCATATAGATATACCAGAACAATACCATATGTTATGTGAATAGCCATAGGTTGCATTTACCTGCCCTTGATTAACACCATTCATAGTGCATATGTACTTAGTCCAGATTTATTAGCATTTAATCCCTATAATCTTTTTAGCATATTTGGTTCTTATTTTTATCTTTAAATACTTTTATCTTTTGCAGTTATGTAAATTTTCTTTTCAGCTTTGTGTATATATGGATCCTCAGCGCGTTTATTACTCTTACCTGATGAAGGACGATATGTCCGAAAGCTTGTGTGCATGCTAATAAAAGAAGCTCCTCTTCCCACTTTGTAAACTCGTTATTAACCTTCAGTGAAGAGCAGTTCTACTTAATAGCTGTAATATAATAACCAAAACTGTCAAAACAATTTAAATCGCCAGTTCGGCCATCATGTATTACCAAAACGACAAAATAAAATTTCGATTGAGTGACAGCCGACGCCAGGACAGGAGGAAGGTCTCCGAAAACATGTCGGGGTACCAGGTGTGCCCCTTTGACCCAAAGCAGATTAGTCCGCTTTGAGACACGATGATTGACAGATCCCTCTCTAAAGTTCTGCCCTGACCGGTGTCGGCTTCACTTACTCTCTCGCCATCTCTGTGATGACATCCAACATGCCTCGTCCTTTGGTGCAATCCATTCACGCCTGAACCCTCTCTGAACATTGTGGCCACCACGACTGTACCTAATCAACATGCCACACTACAGTCATCCAACAAGATAACACTACATTACAACATATATATTGTTGCGCCGGGTTGCGGCTTGGCAGACTCTTCAGCCTTGATTCTCTCCTGTGCTGGGTCTTGCATCTTACCAGAGCGTGTTTCAACCATCCTACAAATTTATATAAGGGAATAATGAGATAAGTCTACTTTAAGTAGCCTCCAGAATAATTTATTTATTTTCTCACATCAAAGAGAGCAGTGAAGTCACACGTGTACCTAAATACAAATGATGATAATCTAAATAATCTGTTTTAAATAAATATCATAGAATATTTTATATAAAATAAATAAATATATAATTTAAATTTCAAATATATTAAAAATAATATAATAAATACGCCATTAATCATGATGTAACAATATAAGAATTAAATCGCTTGGCTAGCAAAACGTTTCTTTTGCC